>CM059431.1:138505463-139078740 GCA_030390025.1 Squalus acanthias
GACTGACCGAGACCTCCTCCAGAGGAGACTGACCGAGACCTCCTCCAGAGGGACTGACCGAGACTCCTCCAGAGACTGACCGAGACCTCCTCAGAGGACTGACCGAGACCTCCTCCAGAGAGGAGACTGACCGAGACTCCTCCAGAGACTGACCGAGACCTCCTCCAGAGGAGACTGACCGAGACCTCCTCCAGAGGAGACTGACCGAGACCTCCTCCAGAGGAGACTGACCGAGACCTCCTCCAGAGGAGACTGACCGAGACCTCCTCCAGAGACTGACCGAGACCTCCTCCAGAGGGACTGACCGAGACCTCCTCCAGAGGGACTGACCGAGACCTCCTCCAGAGGGGACTGACCGAGACCTCCTCCAGAGGGACTGACCGAGACCTCCTCCAGAGGAGACTGACCGAGACCTCCTCCAGAGGAGACTGACCGAGACCTCCTCCAGAGGGGACTGACCGAGACCTCCTCCAGAGGGACTGACCGAGACCACCTCCAGAGGAGACTGACCGAGACCTCCTCCAGAGGGGACTGACCGAGACCTCCTCCAGAGGAGACTGACCGAGACCTCCTCCAGAGAGACTGACCGAGACCTCCTCCAGAGGGGACTGACCGAGACCTCCTCCAGAGGGGACTGACCGAGACTCCTCCAGAGGAGACTGACCGAGACCTCCTCCAGAGACTGACCGAGACCTCCTCCAGAGGACTGACCGAGACCTCCTCCAGAGGGACTGACCGAGACCTCCTCCAGAGGGGACTGACCGAGACCTCCTCCAGAGACTGACCGAAACCTCCTCCAGAGACTGACCGAGACCTCCTCCAGAGGAGACTGACCGAGACCTCCTCCAGAGGAGACTGACCGAGACCTCCTCCAGAGAGCTGACCGAGACCTCCTCCAGAGGGACTGACCGAGACCTCCTCAGAGACTGACCGAGACCTCCTCCAGAGACTGACCGAGACCTCCTCCAGAGGAGACTGACCGAGACCTCCTCCAGAGACTGACCGAGACCTCCTCCAGAGGAGACTGACCGAGACCTCCTCCAGAGGAGACTGACCGAGACCTCCTCCAGAGGAGACTGACCGAGACCTCCTCCAGAGGAGACTGACCGAGACCTCCTCCAGAGACTGACCGAGACCTCCTCCAGAGACTGACCGAGACCTCCTCCAGAGGGGACTGACCGAGACCTCCTCCAGAGGGACTGACCGAGACCTCCTCCAGAGGGGACTGACCGAGACCTCCTCCAGAGACTGACCGAGACCTCCTCCAGAGACTGACCGAGACCTCCTCCAGAGGAACTGACCGAGACCTCCTCCAGAGACTGACCGAGACCTCCTCCAGAGGGCACTGACCGAGACCTCCTCCAGAGGACTGACCGAGACCTCCTCCAGAGGACTGACCGAGACCTCCTCCAGAGGAGACTGACCGAGACCTCCTCCAGAGGGACTGACCGAGACCTCCTCCAGAGACTGACCGAGACCTCCTCCAGAGAGACTGACCGAGACCTCCTCCAGAGAGACTGACCGAGACCTCCTCCAGAGGAGACTGACCGAGACCTCCTCCAGAGGAGACTGACCGAGACCTCCTCCAGAGACTGACCGAGACCTCCTCCAGAGGACTGACCGAGACCTCCTCCAGAGGAGACTGACCGAGACCTCCTCCAGAGGAGACTGACCGAGACCTCCTCCAGAGACTGACCGAGACCTCCTCCAGAGGGACTGACCGAGACCTCCTCCAGAGGACTGACCGAGACCTCCTCCAGAGGAGACTGACCGAGACCTCCTCCAGAGACTGACCGAGACCTCCTCCAGAGGAGACTGACCGAGACCTCCTCCAGAGGAGACTGACCGAGACCTCCTCCAGAGGGGACTGACCGAGACCTCCTCCAGAGACTGACCGAGACCTCCTCCAGAGACTGACCGAGACCTCCTCCAGAGACTGACCGAGACCTCCTCCAGAGGAGACTGACCGAGACCTCCTCCAGAGACTGACCGAGACCTCCTCCAGAGGAGACTGACCGAGACCTCCTCCAGAGAGACTGACCGAGACCTCCTCCAGAGAGCTGACCGAGACCTCCTCCAGAGACTGACCGAGACCTCCTCCAGAGACTGACCGAGACCTCCTCCAGAGACTGACCGAGACCTCCTCCAGAGGAGACTGACCGAGACCTCCTCCAGAGGAGACTGACCGAGACCTCCTCCAGAGGAGACTGACCGAGACCTCCTCCAGAGACTGACCGAGACCTCCTCCAGAGACTGACCGAGACCTCCTCCAGAGGGACTGACCGAGACCTCCTCCAGAGACTGACCGAGACCTCCTCCAGAGGACTGACCGAGACCTCCTCCAGAGGGGACTGACCGAGACCTCCTCCAGAGGAGACTGACCGAGACCTCCTCAGAGGAGACTGACCGAGACCTCCTCCAGAGGGACTGACCGAGACCTCCTCCAGAGGGACTGACCGAGACCTCCTCCAGAGGAGACTGACCGAGACCTCCTCCAGAGGAGACTGACCGAGACCTCCTCCAGAGGAGACTGACCGAGACCTCCTCCAGAGGAGACTGACCGAGACCTCCTCCAGAGACTGACCGAGACCTCCTCCAGAGGAGACTGACCGAGACCTCCTCCAGAGGAGACTGACCGAGACCTCCTCCAGAGGAGACTGACCGAGACCTCCTCCAGAGACTGACCGAGACCTCCTCCAGAGGGACTGACCGAGACCTCCTCCAGAGGAGACTGACCGAGACCTCCTCCAGAGGGACTGACCGAGACCTCCTCCAGAGGGACTGACGAGACCTCCTCCAGAGGGAGCTGACCGAGACCTCCTCCAGGAGACTGACCGAGACCTCCTCCAGAGGGGACTGACCGAGACCTCCTCCAGAGACTGACCGAGACCTCCTCCAGAGACTGACCGAGACCTCCTCCAGAGGAGACTGACCGAGACCTCCTTCAGAGGGGACTGACCGAGACCTCCTTCAGAGGGGACTGACCGAGACCTCCTTCAGAGACTGACCGAGACCTCCTTCAGAGACTGACCGAGACGTCCTCCAGAGACTGACCGATACCTCCTCCAGAGACTGACCGATACCTCCTCCAGAGACTGACCGATACCTCCTCCAGAGACTGACCGAGACCTCCTCCAGAGACTGACCGAGACCTCCTCCAGAGACTGACCGATACCTCCTCCAGAGACTGACCGATACCTCCTCCAGAGGAGACTGACCGAGACCTCCTCCAGAGGAGACTGACCGAGACCTCCTCCAGAGGAGACTGACCGAGACCTCCTCCAGAGGAGACTGACCGAGACCTCCTCCAGAGGAGACTGACCGAGACCTCCTCCAGAGGAGACTGACCGAGACCTCCTCCAGAGACTGACCGAGACCTCCTCCAGAGACTGACCGAGACCTCATCCAGAGACTGACCGAGACCTCCTCCAGAGGAGACTGACCGAGACCTCCTCCAGAGGAGACTGACCGAGACCTCCTCCAGAGGAGACTGACCGAGACCTCCTCCAGAGGAGACTGACCGAGACCTCCTGCAGAGGAGACTGACCGAGACCTCCTCCAGAGGAGACTGACCGAGACCTCCTCCAGAGGAGACTGACCGAGACCTCCTCCAGAGGAGACTGACCGAGACCTCCTCCAGAGGAGACTGACCGAGACCTCCTCAGAGGACTGACCGAGACCTCCTCCAGAGGAGACTGACCGAGACCTCCTCCAGAGGAGACTGACCGAGACCTCCTCCAGAGGAGACTGACCGAGACCTCCTCCAGAGGAGACTGACCGAGACCTCCTCCAGAGGAGACTGACCGAGACCTCCTCCAGAGGAGACTGACCGAGACCTCCTCCAGAGGAGACTGACCGAGACCTCCTCCAGAGGAGACTGACCGAGACCTCCTCCAGAGGAGACTGACCGAGACCTCCTCCAGAGGAGACTGACCGAGACCTCCTCCAGAGGAGACTGACCGAGACCTCCTCCAGAGGAGACTGACCGAGACCTCCTCCAGAAACTGACCGAGACCTCCTGCAGAGGGGACTGACCGAGACCTCCTCCAGAGACTTACCCAGACCTCCTCCAGAGGAGACTGACTGAGACCTCCTCCAGAGGGGACTGACCGAGACCTCCTCCAGAGACTGACCGAGACCTCCTCCAGAGACTGACCCAGACATCCTCCAGAGACTGACCCAGACATCCACCAGAGGAGACTGACCGAGACCTCCTCCAGAGGAGACTGACCGAGACCTCCTCCAGAGACTGACCGAGACCTCCTCCAGAGGGAACTGACCGAGACCTCCTCCAGAGACTGACCGAGACCTCCCCCAGAGGGCACTGACCGAGACCTCCTGCAGAGGGGACTGACCGAGACCTCCTGCAGAGGAGACTGACTGAGACCTCCTCCAGAGGGGACTGACCGAGATCTCCTCCAGAGGAGACTGACCGAGACCTCCTCCAGAGGAGACTGACTGAGACCTCCTCCAGAGGAGACTGACCGAGACCTCCTCCAGAGGAGACTGACCGAGACCTGCTCCAGAGACTGACCGAGATCTCCTGCAGAGACTGACCGATACCTCCTCCAGAGACGGACCGATACCTCCTCCAGAGGAGACTGACCGAGACAACCTCCAGAGACTGACCAAAACCTCCATCAGAGGAGACTGACCAAGACCTCCTCCAGAGGAGACTGACCGAGACCTCCTCCAGAGGAGACTGACCGAGACCTTCTCCAGAGACTGACCGAGACCTCCTCCAGAGACTTTCCGAGACCTCCTCCAGAGGGGACTGACCGAGACCTCCTCCAGAAGAGACTGACCGAGACCTCCTCCAGAGGGGACTGACCGAGACCTCCTCCAGAGGGGACTGACCGAGACCTCCTCCAGAGGGACTGACCGAGACCTCCTCCAGAGGAGACTGACCGAGACCTCCTCCAGAGACTGACCGAGACCTCCTCCAGAGGAGCTGACCGAGACCTCCTCCAGAGGAGACTGACCGAGACCTCCTCCAGAGGGGACTGACCGAGACCTCCTCCAGAGACTGACCGAGACCTCCTCCAGAGACTGACCGAGACCTCCTCCAGAGGAGACTGACCGAGACCTCCTCCAGAGGGACTGACCGAGACCTCCTCAGAGACTGACCGAGACCTCCTCCAGAGACTGACCGAGACCTCCTCCAGAGGAGACTGACCGAGACCTCCTCCAGAGACTGACCGAGACCTCCTCCAGAGGAGACTGACCGAGACCTCCTCCAGAGGAGACTGACCGAGACCTCCTCCAGAGGAGACTGACCGAGACCTCCTCCAGAGGAGACTGACCGAGATCTCCTCCAGAGACTGACCGAGACCTCCTCCAGAGACTGACCGAGACCTCCTCCAGAGGGGACTGACCGAGACCTCCTCCAGAGGGGACTGACCGAGACCTCCTCCAGAGGGGACTGACCGAGACCTCCTGCAGAGGAGACTGACCGAGACCTCCTCCAGAGGAGACTGACCGAGACCTCCTACAGAGGGGACTGACCGAGACCTCCTCCAGAGGGGACTGACCGAGACCTCCTCCAGAGGAGACTGACCGAGACCTCCTCCAGAGGGGACTGACCGAGACCTCCTCCAGAGGAGACTGACCGAGACCTCCTCCAGAAGAGACTGACCGAGACCTCCTCCAGAGGGACTGACCGAGACCTCCTCCAGAGGGACTGACCGAGACCTCCTCCAGAGGAGACTGACCGAGACCTCCTCCAGAGACTGACCGAGACCTCCTCCAGAGGAGGCTGACCGAGACCTCCTCCAGAGGTGACTGACCGAGACCTCCTCCAGAGGGGACTGAACGAGACCTCCTCCAGAGACTGACCGAGAACCTCCTCCAGAGACTGACCGAGACCTCCTCCAGAGGAGACTGACCGAGAAATCCTCCAGAGGAGACTGACCGAGACCTCCTCCAGAGACTGACCGAGACCTCCTCCAGAGGGGACTGACCGAGACATCCTTCAGAGACTGACCGAGACCTCCTCCAGAGACTGACCAATACCTCCTCCAGAGGAGACTGACCGAAACAACCTCCAGAGACTGACCGAGACCTCCTCCAGAGGAGACTGACCGAGACCTCCTCCAGAGGAGACTGACCGAGACCTCCTCCAGAGGAGACTGACCGAGACCTCCTCCAGAGGAGACTGACCGAGATCTCCTCCAGAGACTGACCGAGACCTCCTCCAGAGACTGACCGAGTCCTCCTCCAGAGGGGACTGACCGAGACCTCCTCCAGAGGGGACTGACCGAGACCTCCTCCAGAGGGGACTGACCGAGACCTCCTGCAGAGGAGACTGACCGAGACCTCCTCCAGAGACTGACCGAGACCTCCTCCAGAGGGGACTGACCGAGACCTCCTCCAGAGACTGACCGAGACCTCACCCAGAGGGCACTGACCGAGACCTCCTCCAGAGGGGACTGACCGAGACCTCCTGCAGAGGAGACTGACCGAGACCTCCTCCAGAGGAGACTGACCGAGACCTCCTCCAGAGGAGACTGACCGAGACCTGCTCCAGAGACTGACCGAGATCTCCTGCAGAGACTGACCGATACCTCCTCCAGAGACTGACCGATACCTCCTCCAGAGGAGACTGACCGAGACAACCTCCAGAGACTGACCAAAACCTCCATCAGAGGAGACTGACCAAGACCTCCTCCAGAGGAGACTGACCGAGACCTCCTCCAGAGGAGACTGACCGAGACCTTCTCCAGAGACTGACCGAGACCTCCTCCAGAGACTTTCCGAGACCTCCTCCAGAGGGGACTGACCGAGACCTCCTCCAGAGGAGACTGACCGAGACCTCCTCCAGAAGAGACTGACCGAGACCTCCTCCAGAGGGGACTGACCGAGACCTCCTCCAGAGGGGACTGACCGAGACCTCCTCCAGAGGAGACTGACCGAGACCTCCTCCAGAGACTGACCGAGACCTCCTCCAGAGGAGGCTGACCGAGACCTCCTCCAGAGGTGACTGACCGAGACCTCCTCCAGAGGGGACTGAACGAGACCTCCTCCAGAGACTGACCGAGACCTCCACTCGAGGAGACTGACCGAGAAATCCTCCAGAGGAGACTGACCGAGACCTCCTCCAGAGACTGACCGAGACCTCCTCCAGAGACTGACCGAGACCTCCTCCAGAGGAGACTGACCGAGACCTCCTCCAGAGGAGACTGACCGAGACCTCCTCCAGAGGAGACTGACCGAGACCTCCTCCAGAGACTGACCGAGACCTCCTCCAGAGACTGACCGAGACCTCCTCCAGAGACTGACCGAGACCTCCTCCAGAGGAGACTGACCGAGACCTCCTCCAGAGGAGACTGACCGAGACCTCCTCCAGAGCAGACTGACCGAGACCTCCTCCAGAGACTGACCGAGACCTCCTCCAGAGACTGACCGAGACCTCCTCCAGAGGGGACTGACCGAGACCTCCTCCAGAGACTGACCGAGACCTCCTCCAGAGGGGACTGACCGAGACCTCCTCCAGAGGGGACTGACCGAGACCTCCTGCAGAGGAGACTGACTGAGACCTCCTCTAGAGGAGACTGACCCAGACCTCCTACAGAGGGGACTGACCGAGACCTCCTCCAGAGGGGACTGACCGAGACCTCCTCCAGAGGAGACTGACCGAGACCTCCTCCAGATGGGACTGACCGAGACCTCCTCCAGAGGAGGCTGACCGAGACCTCCTCCAGAGGAGACTGACCGAGAGCTCCTCCAGAGACTGACCGAGACCTCCTCCAGAGGAGACTGACAGAGAAATCCTCCAGAGGAGACTGACCGAGACCTCCTCCAGAGACTGACCGAGACCTCCTCCAGAGACTGACCGAGACCTCCACTAGAGGAGACTGACCGAGAAATCCTCCAGAGGAGACTGACCGAGACCTCCTCCAGAGACTGACCGAGACCTCCTCCAGAGGGGACTGACCGAGACATCCTTCAGAGACTGACCGAGACCTCCTCCAGAGACTGACCGATACCTCCTCCAGAGGAGACTGACCGAGACAACCTCCAGAGACTGACCGAGACCTCCTCCAGAGGAGACTGACCGAGACCTCCTCCAGAGGAGACTGACCGAGACCGTCTCCAGAGGAGACTGACAGAGACCTTCTCCAGAGACTGACCGAGACCTCCTCCAGAGACTGACCGAGACCTCCTCCAGAGACTGACCGAGACCTCCTCCAGAGGGGACTGACCGAGACCTCCTCCAGAGACTGACCGAGACCTCCTCCAGAGACTGACCGAGACCTCCCCCAGAGGGCACTGTCCGAGACCTCCTCCAGAGGGGACTGACCGAGACCTCCTGCAGAGGAGACTGACTGAGACCTCCTCCAGAGGGGACTGACCCAGACCTCCTCCAGAGGGGACTGACCCAGACCTCCTCCAGAGGGGACTGACCGAGACCTCCTCCAGAGGAGACTGACCGAGACCTCCTCCAGATGGGACTGACCGAGACCTCCTCCAGAGGAGACTGACCGAGACCTCCTCCAGAGGAGACTGACCGAGACCTCCTCCAGAGGAGACTGACCGAGTCCTCCTCCAGAGGAGACTGACCGAGACCTCCTCCAGAGGAGACTGACCGAAACCTTCTCCAGAGACTGACCGAGACCTCCTCCAGAGGAGACTGACCGAGACCTCCTCCAGAGGAGACTGACCGAGACCTCCTCCAGAGACTGACAGAGACGTCCTCCAGAGGAGGCTGAACGAGACCTCCTCCAGAGACTGACCGAGACCTCCTCCAGAGACTGACCGAGACCTCCTCCAGAGACTGACCGAGACCTCCTCCAGAGGAGGCTGACCGAGAACTCCTCCAGAGGAGGCTGACCGAGACCTCCTCCAGAGGAGACTGACCGAGACCTCCTCTAGAGGGGACTGAACGAGACCTCCTCCAGAGACTGACCGAGACCTCCTCCAAAGACTGACCGAGAGCTCCTCCAGAGGAGACTGACCGAGACCTCCTCCAGAGGAGACTGACCGAGACCTCCTCCAGAGTAGACTGACCGAGACCTCCTCCAGAGGAGACTGACCGAGACCTCCTCCAGAGACTGACCGAGACCTCCTCCAGAGGGAACTGACCGAGACAACCTCCAGAGACTGACCGAGACCTCCTCCAGAGGAGACTGACCGAGACCTCCTCCAGAGGAGACTGACGGAGACCTCCTCCAGAGGAGACTGACCGAGACCTCCTCCAGAGGAGACTGACCGAGACCTCCTCCAGAGGAGACTGACCGAGACCTCCTCCAGAGGAGACTGACCGAGACCTCCACCAGAGACTGACCGAGACCTCCACCAGAGGAGACTGACCAAGACCTCCTCCAGAGACTGACCGAGAACTCCTCCAGAGGGGACTGACCGAGACCTTCTCCAGAGGAGACTGACCGAAACCTCCTCCAGAGGAGACTGACCGAGACCTTCTCCAGAGACTGACCGAGACCTCCTCCAGAGGAGACTGACCGAGACCTTCTCCAGAGACTGACCGAGACCTCCTCCAGCGACTGACCGAGACCTCCTCCAGAGGAGACTGACCGAGACCTCCTCCAGAGGAGACTGACCGAGACCTCCTCCAGAGGACACTGACCGAGACCTTCTCCAGAGACTGACTGAGACCTCCTCCAGAGACTGACCGAGACCTCCTCCAGAGACTGACCGAGACCTCCTCCAGAGGAGACTGACCGAGACCTCCTCCAGAGGAGACTGACCGAGACCTCCTCCAGAGGGGACTGACCGAGACCTCCTCCAGAGGGGACTGACCGAGACCTCCTCCAGACGAGACTGACCGAGACCTCCTCCAGACGAGACTGACCGAGACCTCCTCCAGAGACCAACTGAGACCTCCTCCAGAGGCGGCTGACCGAGACCTCCTCCAGAGGTGACTGACCGAGACCTCCTCCAGAGGGGACTGAACGAGACCTCCTCCAGAGACTGACCGAGACCTCCTCCAGAGACTGACCGAGACCTCCTCCAGAGGAGACTGACCAAGAAATCCTCCAGAGGAGACTGACCGAGACCTCCTCCAGAGACTGACCGAGACCTCCTCCAGAGGGGACTGACCGAGACCTCCTTCAGAGACTGACCGAGACGTCCTCCAGAGACTGACCGATACCTCCTCCAGAGGAGTCTGACCGAGACCTCCTCCAGAGGAGACTGACCGAGACCTCCTCCAGAGGAGACTGACCGAGACCGTCTCTAGAGACTGACCGAGACCTCCTCCAGAGACTGACCGAGACCTCCTTCAGAGACTGACCGAGACCTCCTTCAGAGACTGACCGAGACCTCCTCCAGAGACTGACCAATACCTCCTCCAGAGGAGACTGACCGAGACAACCTCCAGAGACTGACCGAGACCTCCTCCAGAGGAGACTGACCGAGACCTCCTCCAGAGGAGACTGACCGAGACCTCCTCCAGAGGAGACTGACCGAGACCTCCTCCAGAGGAGACTGACCGAGATCTCCTCCAGAGACTGACCGAGACCTCCACCAGAGACTGACCGAGACCTCCTCCAGAGGGGACTGACCGAGACCTCCTCCAGAGGGGACTGACCGAGACCTCCTCCAGAGGGGACTGACCGAGGCCTCCTGCAGAGGAGACTGACTGAGACCTCCTCCAGAGGAGACTGACCCAGACCTCCTACAGAGGGGACGACCGAGACCTCCTCCAGAGGGGACTGACCGAGACCTCCTCCAGAGGAGACTGACCGAGACCTCCTCCAGATGGGACTGACCGAGACCTCCTCCAGAGGAGGCTGACCGAGACCTCCTCCAGAGGAGACTGACCGAGACCTCCTCCAGAGACTGACCGAGACCTCCTCCAGAGACTGACCCAGACATCCTCCAGAGACTGACCCAGACATCCACCAGAGGAGACTGACCGAGACCTCCTCCAGAGGAGACTGACCGAGCCCTCCTCCAGAGACTGACCGAGACCTCCTCCAGAGGGGACTGACCGAGACCTCCTCCAGAGACTGACCGAGACCTCCCCCAGAGGGCACTGACCGAGACCTCCTCCAGAGGGGACTGACCGATACCTCCTGCAGAGGAGACTGACCGAGACCTCCTCCAGAGGAGACTGACCGAGACCTCCTCCAGAGGAGACTGACCGATACCTCCTCCAGAGGAGACTGACCGAGACAACCTCCAGAGACTGACCAAAACCTCCATCAGAGGAGACTGACAGAGACCTCCTCCAGAGGAGACTGACCGAGACCTCCTCCAGAGGAGACTGACCGAGACCTTCTCCAGAGACTGACCGAGACCTCCTCCAGAGACTTTCCGAGACCTCCTCCAGAGGGGACTGACCGAGACCTCCTCCAGAGGAGACTGACCGAGACCTCCTCCAGAAGAGACTGACCGAGACCTCCTCCAGAGGGGACTGACCGAGACCTCCTCCAGAGGGGACTGACCGAGACCTCCTCCAGAGGAGACTGACCGAGACCTCCTCCAGAGACTGACCGAGACCTCCTCCAGAGGAGGCTGACCGAGACCTCCTCCAAAGGTGACTGACCGAGACCTCCTCCAGAGGTGACTGACCGAGACCTCCTCCAGAGGGGACTGAACGAGACCTCCTCCAGAGACTGACCGAGACCTCCTCCAGAGACTGACCGAGACCTCCACTAGAGGAGACAGACCGAGAAATCCTCCAGAGGCGACTGACCGAGACCTCCTCCAGAGACTGACCGAGACCTCCTCCAGAGGGGACTGACCGAGACCTCCTTCAGAGACTGACCGAGACCTCCTCCAGAGACTGACCAATACCTCCTCCAGAGGAGACTGACCGAGACCTCCTCCAGAGACTGACCGAGACCTCCTCCAGAGACTGACCGAGACCTCCTCCAGAGGGGACTGACCGAGACCTCCTCCAGAGACTGACCGAGACCTCCTCCAGAGGGGACTGACCGAGACCTCCTCCAGAGGGGACTGACCGAGACCTCCTGCAGAGGAGACTGACTGAGACCTCCTCTAGAGGAGACTGACCCAGACCTCCTACAGAGGGGACTGACCGAGACCTCCTCCAGAGGGGACTGACCGAGACCTCCTCCAGAGGAGACTGACCGAGACCTCCTCCAGAAGGGACTGACCGAGACCTCCTCCAGAGGAGGCTGACCGAGACCTCCTCCAGAGGAGACTGACCGAGAGCTCCTCCAGAGACTGACCGAGAAATCCTCCAGAGGAGACTGACCGAGACCTCCTCCAGAGACTGACCGAGACCTCCTTCAGAGACTGACCGAGACCTCCTCCAGAGACTGACCAATACCTCCTCCAGAGGAGACTGACCGAGACAACCTCCAGAGACTGACCGAGACCTCCTCCAGAGGAGACTGACCGAGACCTCCTCCAGAGGAGACTGACCGAGACCTCCTCCAGAGGAGACTGACAGAGACCTTCTCCAGAGGAGACTGACAGAGACCTTCTCCAGAGACTGACCGAGACCTCCTCCAGAGACTGACCGAGACCTCCTCCAGAGACTGACCGAGACCTCCTCCAGAGACTGACCGAGACCTCCTCCAGAGGGGACTGACCGAGACCTCCTCCAGAGACTGACCGAGACCTCCTCCAGAGACTGACCGAGACCTCCCCCAGAGGGCACTGTCCGAGACCTCCTCCAGAGGGGACTGACCGAGACCTCCTGCAGAGGAGACTGACCGAGACCTCCTCCAGAGGGGACTGACCGAGACCTCCTCCAGAGGAGACTGACCGAGACCTCCTCCAGATGGGACTGACCGAGACCTCCTCCAGATGGGACTGACCGAGACCTCCTCCAGAGGAGGCTGACCGAGACCTCCTCCAGAGGACACTGACCGAGACCTCCTCCAGAGACTGACCGAGACCTCCTCCAGAGACTGACCGAGACCTCCTCCAGAGACTGACCGGTACCTCCTCCAGAGGAGACTGACCGAGACAACCTCCAGAGACTGACCGAGACCTCCTCCAGAGGAGACTGACCGAGACCTCCTCCAGAGGAGGCTGACCGAGACCTCCTCCAGAGGACACTGACCGAGACCTCCTCCAGAGACTGACCGAGACCTCCTCCAGAGACTGACCGAGACCTCCTCCAGAGACTGACCGATACCTCCTCCAGAGGAGACTGACCGAGACAACCTCCAGAGACTGACCGAGACCTCCTCCAGAGGAGACTGACCGAGTCCTCCTCCAGAGGAGACTGACCGAGACCTCCACCAGAGGAGACTGACCGAAACCTTCTCCAGAGACTGACCGAGACCTCCTCCAGAGGAGACTGACCGAGACCTCCTCCAGAGGAGACTGACCGAGACCTCCTCCAGAGGAGACTGACCGAGACCTCCTCCAGAGACTGACAGAGACCTCCTCCAGAGGAGGCTGAACGAGACCTCCTCCAGAGACTGACCGAGACCTCCTCCAGAGACTGACCGAGACCTCCTCCAGAGGAGGCTGACCGAGACCTCCTCCAGAGGAGGCTGACCGAGACCTCCTCTTGAGGGGACTGAACGAGACCTCCTCCAGAGACTGACCGAGACCTCCTCCAAAGACTGACCGAGACCTCCTCTAGAGGAGACTGACCGAGACCTCCTCCAGAGGAGACTGACCGAGACCTCCTCCAGAGGAGACTGACCGAGACCTCCTCCAGAGACTGACCGAGACCTCCTCCAGAGACTGACCGAGACCTCCTCCAGAGGGGACTGACCGAGACCTCCTTCAGAGCCTGACCGAGACCTCCTCCAGAGACTGACCGATACCTCCTCCAGAGGGAACTGACCGAGACAACCTCCAGAGACTGACCGAGACCTCCTCCAGAGGAGACTGACCGAGACCTCCTCCAGAGGAGACTGACCGAGACCTCCTCCAGAGGAGACTGACCGAGACCTCCTCCAGAGGAGACTGACCGAGACCTCCTCCAGAGGAGACTGACCGAGACCTCCTCCAGAGGAGACTGACCGAGACCTCCTCCAGAGGAGACTGACCGAGACCTCCTCCAGAGGAGACTGACCGAGACCTTCTCCAGAGGAGACTGACCGAGACCTCCTCCAGAGACTGACCGAGAACTCCTCCAGAGGGGACTGACCGAGACCTCCTCCAGAGGAGACTGACCGAGACCTTCTCCAGAGACTGACCGAGACCTCCTCCAGAGGGGACTGACCGAGACCTCCTCCAGAGACTGACCGAGACCTCCTCCAGAGACTGACCGAGACCTCCCCCAGAGGGCACTGTCCGAGACCTCCTCCAGAGGGGACTGACCGAGACCTCCTGCAGAGGAGACTGACCGAGACCTCCTCCAGAGGGGACTGACCGAGACCTCCTCCAGAGGAGACTGACCGAGACCTCCTCCAGATGGGACTGACCGAGACCTCCTCCAGATGGGACTGACCGAGACCTCCTCCAGAGGAGGCTGACCGAGACCTCCTCCAGAGGACACTGACCGAGACCTCCTCCAGAGACTGACCGAGACCTCCTCCAGAGACTGACCGAGACCTCCTCCAGAGACTGACCGAGACCTCCTCCAGAGACTGACCGATACCTCCTCCAGAGGAGACTGACCGAGACAACCTCCAGAGACTGACCGAGACCTCCTCCAGAGGAGACTGACCGAGACCTCCTCCAGAGGAGGCTGACCGAGACCTCCTCCAGAGGACACTGACCGAGACCTCCTCCAGAGACTGACCGAGACCTCCTCCAGAGACTGACCGAGACCTCCTCCAGAGACTGACCGATACCTCCTCCAGAGTAGACTGACCGAGACAACCTCCAGAGACTGACCGAGACCTCCTCCAGAGGAGACTGACCGAGTCCTCCTCCAGAGGAGACTGACCGAGACCTCCACCAGAGGAGACTGACCGAAACCTTCTCCAGAGACTGACCGAGACCTCCTCCAGAGGAGACTGACCGAGACCTCCTCCAGAGGAGACTGACCGAGACCTCCTCCAGAGGAGACTGACCGAGACCTCCTCCAGAGGAGACTGACCGAGACCTCCTCCAGAGACTGACAGAGACCTCCTCCAGAGGGAACTGACCGAGACAACCTCCAGAGACTGACCGAGACCTCCGCCAGAGGAGACTGACCGAGACCTCCTCCAGAGGAGACTGACCGAGACCTCCTCCAGAGGAGACTGACCGAGACCTCCTCCAGAGGAGTCTGACCGAGACCTCCTCCAGAGGAGACTGACCGAGACCTCCTCCAGAGGGAACTGACCGAGACAACCTCCAGAGACTGACCGAGACCTCCTCCAGAGGAGACTGACCGAGACCTCCTCCAGAGGAGACTGACCGAGACCTCCTCCAGAGGAGACTGACCGAGACCTCCTCCAGAGGAGACTGACCGAGACCTCCTCCAGAGGAGACTGACCGAGACCTTCTCCAGAGGAGACTGACCGAGACCTCCTCCAGAGACTGACCGAGACCTTCTCCAGAGACTGACCGAGACCTCCTCCAGCGACTGACCGAGACCTCCTCCAGAGGGGACTAACCGAGACCTCCTCCAGAGGAGACTGACCGAGACCTCCTCCAGAGGGGACTGACCGAGACCTCCTCCAGAGGGGACTGACCGAGACCTCCTCCAGACGAGACTGACCGAGACCTCCTCCAGAGACTAACTGAGACCTCCTCCAGAGGAGGCTGACCGAGACCTCCTCCAGAGGTGACTGACCGAGACCTCCTCCAGAGGTGACTGACCGAGACCTCCTCCAGAGGGGACTGAACGAGACCTCCTCCAGAGACTGACCGAGACCTCCTCCAGAGACTGACCGAGACCTCCTCCAGAGGAGACTGACCGAGAAATCCTCCAGAGGAGACTGACCGAGACATCCTCCAGAGGAGACTGACCGAGACCTCCTCCAGAGACTGACCGAGACCTCCTCCAGAGGGGACTGACCGAGACCTCCTTCAGAGACTGACCGATACCTCCTCCAGAGGAGTCTGACCGAGACCTCCTCCAGAGGAGACTGACCGAGACCTCCTCCAGAGGAGACTGACCGAGACCGTCTCCAGAGACTGACCGAGACCTCCTCCAGAGACTGACCGAGACCTCCTCCAGAGACTGACCGAGACCACCTCCAGAGGAGACTGACCGAGACCTCCTCCAGAGGAGACTGACCGAGACCTCCTCCAGAGGAGACTGACCGAGACCTCCTCCAGAGGAGACTGACCGAGACCTCCTCCAGAGGAGACTGACCGAGACCTCCTCCAGAGACTGACCGAGAACTCCTCCAGAGACTGACCGAGAACTCCTCCAGAGGGGACTGACCGAGACCTTCTCCAGAGGAGACTGACCGAGACCTCCTCCAGAGACTGACCGAGACCTTCTCCAGAGACTGACCGAGACCTCCTCCAGAGGAGGCTGACCGAGACCTCCTCCAGAGGTGACTGACCGAGACCTCCTCCAGAGGGGACTGAACGAGACCTCCTCCAGAGACTGACCGAGACCTCCTCCAGAGACTGACCGAGACCTCCTCCAGAGACTGACCGATACCTCCTCCAGAGGAGACTGACCGAGAAATCCTCCAGAGGAGACTGACCGAGACGTCCTCCAGAGACTGACCGAGACGTCCTCCAGAGACTGACCGAGACCTCCTCCAGAGGAGACTGACCGAGACCTCCTCCAGAGGAGACTGACCGAGACCTCCTCCAGAGGAGACTGACCGAGACCGTCTCCAGAGACTGACCGAGACCTCCTCCAGAGACTGACCGAGACCTCCTCCAGAGACTGACCGAGACCTCCTCCAGAGACTGACTGAGACCTCCTCCAGAGACTGACCGAGACCTCCTCCAGAGACTGACCGAGACCTCCTCCAGCGGAGACTGACCGAGACCTCCTCCAGAGGAGACTGACCGAGACCTCCTCCAGAGGACACTGACCGAGACCTCCTCCAGAGGAGACTGACCGAGACCTCCTCCAGAAGAGACTGACCGAGACCTCCTCCAGAGGAGACTGACCGAGACCTCCTCCAGAGGAGACTGACCGAGACCTCCTCCAGAGAGACTGACCGAGACCTCCTCCAGAGGACACTGACCGAGACCTCCTCCAGAGGACACTGACCGAGACCTCCTCCAGAGGAGACTGACCGAGACCTCCTCCAGAGGGGACTGACCGAGACCTCCTCCAGAGACTTACCCAGACCTCCTCCAGAGGAGACTGACCGAGACCTCCTCCAGAGGAGACTGACCGAGACCTCCTCCAGAGACTGACCGAGACCTCCTCCAGAGGGGACTGACCGAGACCTCCTCCAGAGACTGACCGAGACCTCCCCCAGAGGGCACTGACCGAGACCTCCTGCAGAGGAGACTGACTGAGACCTCCTCCAGAGGAGACTGACCCAGACCTCCTCCAGAGGGGACTGACCGAGACCTCCTCCAGAGGAGACTGACCGAGACCTCCTCCAGAGGGGACCTCCTCCAGAGGAGACTGACCGAGACCTCCTCCAGAGGAGACTGACCGAGACCTCCTCCAGAGGAGACTGACCGAGAGCTCCTCCAGAGGAGACTGACCGAGATCTCCTCCAGAGGAGACTGACCGAGACCTCCTCCAGAGGGGACTGACCGAGACCTCCTCCAGAGGGGACTGACCGAGACCTCCTCCAGAGGAGACTGACCGAGACCTCCTCCAGAGGAGACTGATCGAGACCTCCTCCAGATGAGACTGATCGAGACCTCCTCCAGAGGAGACTGACCGAGACCTTCTCCAGAGGAGACTGACCGAGACCTCCTCCAGAGACTGACCGAGACCTCCTCCAGAGACTGACCGAGACCTCCTCCAGAGGAGACTGACCGAGTTGTACCGAATGGGGCCCACGTCAGTTATGTGTGTTTATTGCCTGGGGTTCAATTTCCTCCCTGGGCCCTGGTTTTGTTATCTCTGGTTAACAAGTTCCTGTTCGATTGGGGCTCTTGTGCTTTAAAGAGGTTAAAGCCTGGGGTTAAAGTAGCCCGGCCTGCAATGTTACAAAAACACGTTAACTCGGTGCCTGATGAACAGGGGCTGAGAGGAACTTAAAGTCGGAAACGTGAACCCGTGGATGGACATTTCAAAATAATGCTTGTGTTTCGGAGCGATGCGACAACTTTATGGGGACATGGGGGCCGATGATGTGTTTTGACAGAGTAAATAGGGAGAAACTGTTTCCGGGGCAGGAGGCTGGGTAACAAGAGAACACAGGTTTAAAATAATTAGCAAAAGAACCAGAGCGGAGATGAGGAGGATGTTTTCTGCAGCGAGTTGTTCTGATCTGGAATATACTGCCTGAAAGGGTGGTGGAGGCAGATTGTACTTCTATACTTGTAAAGACACAGTTTGCAGGGTTACGGGGAGAGAGGGTCTAATTGAATCGCTCTTTCAAAGAGCTGGCACAGGCAGGATGGGCCGAATGGGCTGTGTGATTCTATGATTTGTTGCAGATTGATGGGGGCCATTTTGCGGCAGGGTGATGTTGACCATTTTGTGACTGGTTCATGGCGGCCATTTCCCGTTGCCTGTGGGGCCATTTTTAGAGTCCCAGACGCGCTCTTTTGCTGACACTCAGTCTCACCATCTTGTGTAAATTGTATATCCAGCCTCCCGAGTAAGACCACCCGCTACAATAGACCGACAGGTCACGTCTACAGTGTCGTTGGGAGAAGGTTGGAAGTACTTTTGAGGAAACTTTATTTAATATATTCAAACAATGAAGCCAGTTGTGATGAAAATGACGAGGAGACCAGGTGCGAGCTGAAGTAAGCGGTGGGGTTTTATTAACAAAACACAGGGACAACAACAATAACTTGCATTTATATAGCGGCTTTAATATAATGAAACGTCACAAGGCAATTCACAGACAAAATTCGACACTGAGCCAAAGAAAGAAATTTTAGGACAGCTCGGTGAAACTGGTAGTTTTTAAGAAGCGTTGAAAGGAGGAAGAGAGAGAGGTAGAGCAGCGAAGAGGGTGAGGGAGGGTATTCCAGAGTTTTGGGCCTTGGCAGCTGAAGTCAAGGCGCCAATGTGGAGCAACGAAAATCGAGGATGTGCAACAGGTCAGAGGAGTGGAGATCGCGGAGGGTTGTAGGGACACTTGTTACAGAGTCTGACTCCTCACTGGGAGAGACACACACTGTACACACGGACACTTGTTACAGAGTCTGACTCCTCACTGGGAGAGACACCCAGGAATACTGAGTGAAATTGTCAGTGTCCCACTGCAGCCCAGACTGAGCCCCATTGGGGAACATTCAGCCTCGGATATCCTGCAGAAGCAGCGCTGTGGGGCCGGGCGGCTGAGTCTCGTGACCCTGTGGCTGGGCCTCTGACATCACAGTGGGAGATGACGCTCGCTCAGCTTAAATTAATTAAGTTACTTCAATTCAATCCGTTAATTTAAAAGCCACTCTCAGTCCAGGTCTTGTTCCCTGAAGAGACTTCAGCTGTCTCTCTCCGGTTGAACTGAACTGATTCCCCAACAGCCTGAAACAGATTAAAGATTAAACAGCAAATAAACAGATTGAACAACAGTGCAAATAACAGGGAGACTGGGGCTAATATTTCAATAATAATTACAGACAAATATTACGCATAACAGTGACTGAATCCCATTGATATTTTATTTATTACATTAAACATGAACACAAACACTCACCAGATCCGCTGCAGACTCCTGCAGTTCAGTATGAGGCGGCGGAGAGCGGGGACAGATCGGTCTGTGAAGGAGTTAAATCTCAGGTCCAGAACCGTCAGTGACCGGTTTGTACTGAGAGCGGAGGAGAGATCCTCGGCACCAGAATCTGTGAGACCGACATCACGTAGACTGGGGATCAGAGAGAGTAATAACGGGAATCAGAGTAAATCCTCAGAGTTTATTAATAACACTATTACTGATACTAGTAATAATGTTCAGTGTCAAACATCCAGTTATTATAAACACAATCTCACACAGTCTGGTACTTACTCCAGTTCCTGTATTTTACAGTCTGGATTCCTCAGAGCCGCAGACAATAGTTTCACTCCTGAATCTCCCAGTTTATTATAACCCAGGTTCAGATCCGTCAGTGACTGGTTTGTACTGAGAGCGGAGACGAGATCCTCGGCACAAGAATCTGTGAGACCGACACCAGCCAACCTGCGGATCAGAGAGAGATAAATAACAGGAATCAGAGTAAATCCCCAGTGTTTAATACAAACACTATTACTGATACTAATAATAATGTACAGTGTGTCGACATCCAGTTATTATAAACACAATCGCACAGAGTCTGGTACTTACCCCAGTCTCTGTATTTTACATTCCGGGTTCCTCAGAGGGGCTGACACTAGTTTCATTCCTGAATCTCCCAGTTTATTTTTACTCAGGGTCAGATCCGTCAGTGACCGGTTTATAATGAGAGCGGAGACGAGATCCCCGGCACAAGAATCTGTGAGACCGACATCATACAGCCTGGGATCAGAGAGAGAAAGAACAGGAATCAGAGTAAATCCCCAGTGTTTATTAATGACACTATTACTGACACTAATAATAATGTGCAGTGGCAGACATTCAGTTATTATAAACACAATTTCACAGAGTCTGGTACTTACCCCAGTCTCTGTATTTTACATTCCGGGTTCCTCAGAGGGGCTGACACTAGTTTCACTCCTGAATCTCCCAGTTTATTTTTACTCAGGTCCAGATCCGTCAGTGAGCGGTTTGTACTGAGAGCGGAGGCGAGATCCTCGGCACAAGAACCCGTGAGACCGACATCATACAGCCTGAGGATCAGAGAGAAATAACAGGAATCAGAACCTAAGTGTGGGCCCAGAACAGAGAGAAACAAAGCTGGAAGTGCAAGTTAGAAAAGTAGTCAGCAAAACTAGTAGGGAGCAGAAACAAAGGCCTACAGTAAAGAGGGTCAAACTGCAGAAAAATATTAAACAGGCAAAGTTGAAGGCACTTTATCTAAATGCACGTACCATTCGCAACAAGGTGGATGAATTAATGGCACTAATAGAAGTAAATGGGTATGATTTAATTCCCATTACAGAGACATTGGGCTGGATTTTGATACTGGGGCGGGTTGGGGTCGTGTTATCCACCCGACTGCAATTGGATGTGGGAGATTGAAGCAATTTTCACCTAATTGGGCAATTGAGTTCCAGCATGTGGGAACCCATGAACCAATTAGTGGTTTCAGTCTGAAAGTCGCCTCTGATGATGTCATCATTGCTGCTGCATTGAAGCTCTTCAGAGACTGCCTGGCCTTTGCTGTGAGTGGACCTGGATGCAAAATGAGCAGGAGAGAGAGAGAAAGAGAGAGAGAGAGAATGAGAATGAGAATCAGACTCCAGGTCCTCTCACAGCAAAAGCCAAGCAAATGCAGCAGCAGGAGATGCGACTTTCAGACCTAATACTACTACTACCTTCATCACATCTCCGTTGTAATAGTGGACCTGCAGCTGATAGTCAGCTATCCACTTGTACTCCCGCCATCAGGCGTGCTTCACGTCAGAAAAGGGTTAAACTAGCTAAAACGTTTCAAAATGGCATTACAGAGCCAATTTAGGGCTTGTTAAGGGCTTTAAAGGCCTCTCCCGCCTCTTGGAGGCGGGACGGAGTCGGGAACACCGCACACGATTTTATCAAAATTGCGTGGAGGTGGAATGGAGGCGGGATCAGGTCCGCCTGCCACTTTTCGCAATTTTAACCCCGCACACGCCTCCAAAGCCCTATGAAAATCCAGCCCATGGTTGCAGGGTAACCAAAGCTGGGAACTGAATGTTCCAGGGTACTCAACATTTATGAAGGACAGACAAAAAGGAAAAGGAGGTGGCGTAGCGCTGTTAATAAGGGATGAGATTGGTACGGTACAGATAAAAGATCTTGGCTCGGCAGATCGTGATGTAGAACTGGAATCAGTTTGGGTGGAGCAAAGAAACAGCAAAGGGCGGAAAACATTGGTGGGAGTTGTGTATAGGCCACCAAACAGTAATGATAATGTAGGACACAGTATCGGTCAAGAGATTAGAAGTGCATGTAACAAAGGTAATCATGGGGGACCTCAATCTACATATTGACTGGACAAATAAAATTACGACTAAGGGTGTGGAGGACGAATTCTTGGAATGCATGCGAGATGGTTTCCTGGATCAGTATTTGGAGGAACCAACCAGGGAACAGGCTATTCTGGATCTGGTACTGTGTAATGAGAAAGGATTAATCAATAATCTTGTAGTAAAGGGGCCTTTAGGGACAAGTGACCATGATATGATTGAATTTACATTAAGTTTGAGAGTGATGTAGTCCGATCTGAAACTAAGGTCTTCAATCTAAACAGAGGAAACTACAAGGGTATGAGGGACAAGTTTACCATGGTAGATTGGGAGACTACACTAAAAGGTATGAAGGTGGACATACAATGGCTAACATTCAAGGAAATAATGCATAATTTGCAACAAACATATATTCCTCTAGGGCATAAAACCGCAAAAGCAAAAGTGATCCAACCATGGCTAACAAAAGAAATTATAGCGAGTATTAAGTCAAAGGAGGAAGCTTATAAAGTTGCCAGAAAAAGCGGTCAACTTGAGGATTGGGATCTTTTTAGAAATCAGCAAAGGGAGACCAAGAAATTAATAAAGAAAGGGAAAATGGAATATGAACACAAACTAGCAAAAAATATAAACACGGATTGTAAAAGCTTCTATAGGTATGTGAAAAGGAAAAGACTAGCGAAGGTAAATGTAGGTCCTTTACAGGCACAGACGGGAGAATTTATAATGGGGAATGAGGAAATGGCAGAGAAATTAAACAAATACTTTGTTTCTGTCTTCACGGAGGAAGACACAAAAAACCTCCCAGAAATACGAGAAAACCAAGGGTGTGACAAGAATGAGGAACTTAAAGAAATTATTAGTAGTAAAAAAACTGTACTAGCAAAATTAATGGGACTAAAAGTCCATAAATCCCAAGGACCGGATGACCTACATCCTTGGGTTTTGAAAGAGGTGGCCATTGGAATGGTGGACGCATTGGTTGTCATCTTCCAAAATTCAAAAGATACTGGAACGGTTCCTGCAGATTGGAAGATAGCAAATGTAACCCCGCTATTTAAGAAAGGAGGGATAGAGTAAACGGAGAACTACAGACCTGTTAGCCTCACATCAGTAGTTGGGAAAATGCTGGAATCTATTATATTGGTTGCAATAACTGGGCACTTAGACACTAATATTAAGACTGGGCAGAGTCAACGGGAGGTGCGTCTCGTACAGAAGAAGGACACAGGTCACATCTACGCCATGAAGATCTTGCGCAAGTCGGACATGCTGGAAAAGGAGCAGGTAGGGAGCTTTGTAACCATCATAACCTGGTTTGCCACCTTTCCCATTGGTATTCCTTCCCCTCCCAAATCTGGAGGAGCCCGGGAAAGGTTCTCTACCCTGTGACCTCTCCACCCCTCCCCCTGAAACAGAACCTGCTCCTGCTCCATCCAAGGCTGATGGCCGTGTCTGTCTGAGGACTTTGCACTGTTGTGTTGAACGGGGCTGACACCTTGTCCTTGGAGTGGCTGGATCCGGGAGGAATGTGCGGGTGCTGAATGTTCCATGTACTGACCCTCCTTGTGTGTAATGTGTTCACAAAATACTCTCTAAATATCCGTGCTGACTCGAGTTCGCTTCTGACTAGAGAACATGAGCAGCTTCTTGTTTGAATGTACTCGAGACTGCTGCAGAAGGATTTCAATGACATGTACTGCTGGGGGAGAGGGGGTGTGACATTTTTAACTGTGACAAACACCCAGCAGAACAGTTCTGGATCCTGTGCTTCCTAACCCGGCTGTGTTTGGAGAGAGCGTGTGGAGCTGTGTAATGCAAGGTGAAGGCCAACTGTCTCGGTCTGTGTCACTGGTGCTGGGAGCAATCTGATTGAAGAGTATCAAATGCTAAAGTGTATTGGTAGCAGGGTGGTGGATGTGTTTTGTGTTTTATGTGTCTGTGCAGGGGTCGGACTGGCAGGGGGAGGAATGGTGTCAGGTGCTGGGAGGTGTCGCTTGTTTGTGTGTGTATGGGGGTGTCAGCTGGGTTGGGGGGGGGTGGTATCTGGTTGAGTGTTGGGTGACTATTCCTGGCCATGGTGAGTGGGCTGCCAGTGCTGTTCTGACATTGGGCCTGTCCACGTCACACGGGCTTGTGCTCTGTCGGGGGAAGGGTGGCCAGTCCTCGGAGTGGGTCGGTGCACTGTTGAGTTTCTCTCCCCCCCCACCCCAAGCGCCCTACTATTCGGCGGTGGAACACTGCCTGTGACAGCAAAACCTTTTGGGTTACCTTTTCATGGATTTGTGAAAGGGAAATCATGCTTGACAAATCTTCTGGAATTTTTTGAGGATGTTTCCAATAGGGTGGACGGGGGTGAACCAGTAGATGTGGTGTATTTGGACTTTCAGAAGGCCTTCGACAAGGTCCCACACAAGAGATTGGTGTGCAAAGTTAAAGCACATGGGATTGGGGGTAATGTGTTGACGTGGATTGAGAACTGGTTGGCACACAGGAAACAAAGAGTAGGAGTAAATGGGTACTTTTCAGAATGGCAGGCAGTGACCAGCGGGGTACCGCAGGGTTCGGTGCTGGGGCCCCAGCTGTTTACATTATATATTAATGATTTGGACGAAGGGATTAATTGTAATATCTCCAAATTTGCGGATGACACTAAATTGGGAGGCAGTGTGAACAATGAGGAGGATGCTAGGAGGCTACAGAGTGACTTGGACAGGTTGGGTGAATGGGCAAATGTATGGCAGATGAAGTACAATGTGGATAAATGTGAGGTTATCCACTTTGGTGGTAAAAATAGGGAGGCAGACTATTACCTGAATGGTGGCAGATTAGGGAAAGGGGAGGTGCAACGAGACCTGGGCGTCATGGTACATCAGTCACTGAAGGTGGGAAGGCAAGTGCAGCAGGCAGTCAAGAAAGCAAATGGCATGATGGCCTTCATAGCAAGGGGATTTGAGTACAGGAGTAGGGAGGTGATGCTACAGTTGTACAGGGCCTTGGTGAGGCCACACCTGGAGTATTGTGTGCAGTTTTGGTCTCCTAACTTGAGGAAGGACATTCTTGCTATTGAGGGAGTGCAACGAAGGTTCACTAGATTGATTCCTGGGATGGCCAGACTGACATATCAAGAAAGACTGGATCAACTGAACTTGTATCCTCTGGAGTTCAGAAGAATGAGGGGGGATCTTATAGAGACGTTTAAAATCCTGACTGGTTTAGACAAATTAGATGCGGGCAGAATGTTTCCAATGTTAGGGGAAACTAAAACCAGGGGTCACAGTCTAAGGATAAAGGGGAAGCCATTTAAGACTGAGATGAGGAGGAACTTCTTCACCCAGAGAGTGGTGAATCTGTGGAATTCTCTACCACAGATGGTTGTTGAGGCCAGTTCGCTAAATATATTCAAAAGGCAGTTAGATATAATACTCACAACTAGGGGGATCAAGGGGTATGGCGAGAAAGCAGGAATGGGGTACTGAGGTAGCATGTTCAGCCATGAACGCACTGAATGGCGGTGCAGGCTCGAAGGACCGAATGGTCTACTCCTGCACCTATTTTCTATGTTTCTATGTTTTCTATGTAACATGGATTTACGAAAGGGAAATCCTGTTTGACAAACCTATTAGAGTTCTTTGAGGATGTAACTAGTGGAGTAGACAAAGCGGAACCGGTAGATGTGGTGTATCTGGATTTTCAGAAGGCCTTCGATAAGGTCCCACACAAGAGGTTGGTGAACAAAATTCAGGCACATGGAATTGGGGGTAATATACTAGCATGGATTGAGAATTGGTTAACAGACAGAAAACAAAGAGTAGGGATAAACGGGTCTTTTTCAGGATGGCAGGCTGTGACTAGTGGGGTACCGCAAGGATCGGTGCTTGGGCCCCAGCTATTCACAATCTATATCAATGATTTGGATGAGGGTACTAAATGTAACATTTCCAAATTTGCTGCTGATACAAAGCTAGGTGGCAGTGTCAGTTGCGAAGAGGATATGAAGAGGCTTCAAGGGGATTTCGACAGGCTCAGTGACTGGGAGGGAACATGGCAGATGGAATATAATGTGGATAAATGTGAAGTTATCCACTTTGGTAGAAAAAACAGAAAGGCAGAGTATTTCCTCAATGGTGAAAGATTGGGGAATGCAGAAGCTCAAAGGGACCTGGGTGTCCTCGTACAAGAGTCACTGAAAGGGAATGTGCAGGTGCAGCAAGCCATTAGGAAGGCAAATGGTATGCTGACCTTCATTACAAGAGGATTTGAGTACAGGAGTAAAGAAGTCTTTCTCCAATTATATAGGGCCTTGGTGAGACCACACCTGGAGTACTGTGTACAATTTTGGTCTCCTTACCTAAGGAAGGATATACTTGCCATAGAGGGAGTGCAACGAAGGTTCAAGAGATTGATTTCTGGGATGGCGGGACTGTCGTATGAGAAGAGATTGAGTAAACTAGGCCTGTATTCTCCTGAATTCAGAAGAATAAGAGGGGATCTCATTGCAGCATTCAAAATTATTACAGGGCTTGATAGGATGGATGCTGGGAGAATGTTTCCCTTGGCTGGGGAGTCTAGAACCAGGGGCCACAGCCTCAAGATAAAGGGAAGGCCATTCAAGACTGAGATAAGAAGGAATTTCTTCACAAGGAGGGTGGTGAATCTTTGGAATTCTGTACCCCAGAGGACTGTGGAGGCTCAGTCATTGGGTATATTCAAAACAGAAGTCGATAGATTTCTGACTAGTAAGGGCATCAAGGGATATGGTGATAGTGCCGGTGAATGGAGTTGAGGCAGAAGATCAGCCATGATCTCATTGAATGGTGGAGCAGGCTCGAAAGGCCGAATGGCCTACTCCTGCTCCTATTTCTTATGTTCTTAAATCCCCAGCGTCTATTAATAACACTGTTACTGATACTAATAATAATGTTCAGTGTTAGACATCCTGTTATTATAAACACAATCTCACACAGTCTGGTACTTACCACAGTTTCTGTATTTCACAGTCCGGGTTCCTCAGAGCCGCAGACAGTAGTTTCACTCCTGAATCTCCCAGGTTATTCTGATTCAGTCTAAACACAAACAGAGAGAGAAACAAACTGAATCAAAGCCCAGATCTGATATATTTTTCTCTCTCGGATATTACAGCAAACACTGAAAGTACTTCAGGACATTAATAACCCGGTTTCCCCCTGCGATTTCCCTCACTGGGCGGGTCGGGTGCGGCCGGGGTCGGTGGCGGGTCGGGTGCGGCCGGGGTCGGTCGGGAGGGGCAGGGGGCGGTGGCGGGTCGGGTGCGTCCGGGGGCGGGTCGGGTGGGGCCGGGGGTGGGTCGGGAGGGGTGGCGGGTCGGGTGCAGCCAGGTGCGGGTCGGGTGGGGCCAGGGTCGGTGGCGGGTCGGGTGCGACCGGGGTCGGTGGCGGGTCGGGAGGGGCCGGGGTCGGTGGCGGGTCGGGTGCGGCCGGGAGTCGGGTGTGGCCGGGGTCGGTGGCGGGTCGGGTTGGGGTCGGGGGCGGGCTGGGTGGGGCCGGGGTCGGGGTCGGTGGCGGGTCGGGTGGGGCCGGGGCCGGTGACGGGTCGGTTGGGGCCGGGGTCGGTGGCGGGTCGGGGTCGGTGGCGGGTCGGGTGCGGCCGGGGGTCGGGTCGGGTGCAGATCGGGGTCGGGGTCGGGTCGCGGCCTCGCTCTGGAGAATTGGAGGAAGCGGGTTTGATGACGTCATTTGATGACGCACACATTGAGTTTGACCATTGTGATGTCAGTGTTCTACAGTATTGAGGTGCTGCAAACACTGACCATCTCTGCACAGAGGAGCACGGCTACACCCAGGCCATTCCATAACTCCCTCCATATGCTAATGGAGGGAGCCACCGCACGCAGGGAGGTTCTCTTCACTTCCAATGGGCGAAAGAGACCAACACAGCCTGGTTACACATTGCACAGTGGGGCTCAATCAGAAATGTCGTCAGGGGGACCAGGCTGCAGTGGTGCAAACATTTCAATGATCTCAGTGGATCACAAAACATTACTGCAAAGCCACCCTCAACCTCATCCTGCTGTGCCACTCATCACATCCCCATCACTCTGCCTTCCCTACCCTACTCCTGCACATTCAAACTCACACTAACTTACCTTGCACCTCCACCCATCCCTCTATCTATATTATCACGTCCCCATCTCACTAGCCACCCCTCACACTCACTCTCATCCTAGTCCAGTCATACCAACTAACAACATACAAGGGAAGGCAATTGTGTGTTTTAGCCAATGTTCACATGAAGGGCGGGATTTTGTCAGTGTGGGCGGGCTGAGGCGTGTCAGGTGGAAATCGTGTCAGGACCCTGACTCCTAAGTGATGTGTTGATAAAGTGGGATTTTCCCCTAATTGGGCAATTGATTTCCTGCGTGTGGGAACCACTGGCCCAATGAGTCTTTTCAAACAGAAAGTCGCCTCCGATGATGTCATCAATGCTGTTGGATTTAAGGCCTGCAAGCAGCCTTGATTCTTCTGGAGACTGGAAACGCTTGGGACATTGTATGAAGGATTTCATTTCCCGACCATGTCCACCAGCAAGCAAAAGTGTGCACTTCGCTTTGATGAGCCCTCTCTCCAAGCTCTGGTGCAGGGAGCAAGATCTAATAAGGAGGTGCTCTTCCCTTCCTCAGGGAGAAAAAAGCCACCACAACAGACTAAAGCTGTGTGGCTGCAAGTGGCCCAGGAGGTCAATGCCATCTCTATGTGCCGCAGAACCTGGCTGCAGTGCAGGAAGAGGTTTCATGACCTTCTCCGCACAGGAAAAGTGAGTATGACTTTCCCATCACCCTCAATCTCATCCCCATCGCCTCTCCTCACCAACACTCAGCTTTGCCAACCTCTTCCTCCATATCCCACTTGACACTGACATCCCTGCACCCTTACCCATTCCCTCTCTCTCTATGGTCACATTCACTTAACTATTCGACCATGCAGCCCTCACACTCCCTATCACTGTGACGCAATGATAACAACTTACAACACACAGGGAGGGCCCTTTGTCTCCTTCTAAGCATCTATGCTATGGATTCTCTACACTCACTCCGTCATTCTCACTCAAACTCCACTTGTGTCACTCATTGCAGGGAAAGAGAGGCCACAATAAGAGGGAAAGAGCGAGGACAGGAGGAGGACCACCCTCAGTAGCCCAGCTCACCACCTCAGAGGAGGGGGCCCTGGAAATTGCCAGGATCGAGGAGGATTTCCAAGTCGGGGACGGACAGGCGGGCGCATCACAGCAAGCTGGTGACAGAATAGTTTGGCGTCTCTCTCATTGACATTGCATGAGTGACTGATAATGATTCTGATGCTCCAACAGATTGACTTATGATAATCTGCACAATTCAATTTGCATGCAACCTTTACCTCACATCTCTAACTCTTTCCTTTACTCCCCCACAGGACCATCGAGAGCCCCCGTCCCCACTGTCCAGGAGGAAGAGCCTGAGCTTCCAGACTCCTCAGAGGAAGCTGCAACCTCTGAGGGCGCTCCTTCAGCAGAAATAAGCGCACCCTGCACCAGCGCAGACACACACACCTCGGTGGGACCTTCGGGACATAGAGTAGAGTTGTCACCTGGTGTATCACAGCTCACAAGTGAGCATCAGCAGATGGTGGAGACAGGGACAGCAGTGGAGAGTCCTCGTCGCAGTGGAAAGGACGCTCCCAGCTCGGCTCCGCTGCATGTCGACCCTGTGCCTCCTGGTCCATCCAGAAGGAGAGCAGTGCTGGAACTCCAGGAACAGGTGCAGGAGTCTCTGGCAGGTTTTGTCTCCAGGTTCGCTACGAGTGTGGAGTGGATGGAGGAGTCCATCGCTAACATGAGCAGAGCCTTTGTGGGGGCGTTGGTGCATGAACGCATCACCCCGGAAAGGATAGCAACCTCCTTGGAAAGGATGGCTACCTCCATGATAAGGCTGGCTACGGTAGAGGAGAGGATGGCTACGTCCATGGAGGAGCTTAGTCGCCAGGGTATGGAAAACATGGTAATTGTTCAGAATAGACTGACATCTCTTGAGCGATGGTCAGCTATTGAGCAAAGAAACCAGACCTTCATGCAAGTCCTCTAGAGTAGGACTTCCAGTGTAGAAACAGGTCCTCATGGCCCCCCTGCAGTGCAGCAAGGTGCTGTCCAGCCACCTTCTAGGTCTGAAGTGGGGCTGACCCATGAGAGGGATGTTGGTGGCATACAACAAGGAAGTTGGGGCTGCTCTCCAAGCACTCACACGACCATGCCACTGCAGAGCCCTCGGTCAGAGCCCCACCAGAGTCCCCACCCAACTGAGATCGGCGTCTCAACCCCTGCACAGCCGCAGGAGCAGCAGACTGTTGTTGAGCCCTCACAGGTTTGCAACCCCAGAGGACGCCCGCCAAAGGTGTCGAGACAGGATCAGCAAGAAAGTGAGCAAGGGGACTCCACATCTGCTGAAGCCACAGGGGAAGCACAACGGAGGAGCATGCGCAAGAGGAAGATAATGCCCAAGTAGTCACAAGGGTAGTCACTTGGGTGAAATGTTGTGTTTAATTTTGAAAAGCCATCAGTTGCTTGTCATAAAAAGTTCTGATGGCAAACTGTTGCAGTTGTGGCGTTTGTCATTTCGCAAATGGGACTTCCACATTGAGGGCTTAGGGCAACTTGCAATTGTCAGTATGGTGGTCAGAGTGATAGGAATCCGCAGGTTCTTGGCCATTGTCGATGGTCTGATAAGAAGGTGCGAGGCAAAAGTGTTTGATTTTGCAGGCTAAGCAAATCTGGCCAAGAGGAGTAGGTCCCTTGTATCCCAGGCAGCAATGTGGTCGCGCGCTGGCGCCTTCTGGCCTGTGCAGCTTCAGCTGGGTGAGCAGCAGCCTGGCGCTCCTGTTGTTGCTGCTGCTGTTGGTGCTGCTGTTGTTCATGGTTCTGCTGCTGCCACGGCTGTTCTTTGTCAGAATCTGATATCCAGGAGGAAAGGAAATAAATGGTTCCTATGCTTCTGGTATATGCCTCAGTTGAAGAAGTCAAGGTGGCGAGAGGGGTTTCCCAGGAGCTCACACTGGAGATGGGTCTCAGGCTCCAAACTTCCACATCAAAGAGTGTGCCTGCTAAAAGTACCCCCAGACCTGAGACAACAAAGTTCTGCCACCTGCAAATGATGATTGCTGAAAACTCCTTTTTAATGGTGGAGCTGCAGCTGTTAGTAAGCAGTCCACTTGAGGCCGCCAGGATTCACTGGCGTGTTCCAGAGGAGACGAGCAGGACATGGGACAAGTGGTAAAAATCAGAAAGGCCTCTCAAAATTGGATTCTAGAGGCACTTAACTGGTTGTTAAGGGCCTTAAGTGCCTCTCCCGCCTCTTGGAGGCGGGATGGAAACGGGTCAGAAAACACGCATTTGGGAAAATTGCTTGGAGGCGGGCCCGAGCCCGCCCGCCATTTTTTGCGATTTTACCACCTCACACCCCTCCAATCCCACCTCCTCGGGCCTGGCAAAATCGAGCCTGAAGTTTCTGTTAATGTGGTGTCAAACATTGAACTCTTTATTTTCAACACTTTTCGTTCTTCGACAGATTTGTGTGCACCTTTGGAAGTAGCTTAGTGAGTTGCAGTGAATGGTGAGACATAACAGTACCCCCCGCAATGCTGGTGAGTGTGACAGGAATGGTTTGGGCATTGTAGGGATGATTTATGTTGTCGGTGTGGGCTGGTGCCAACCTGGCGCATCATGTGGCATGCAGGACGTGCAGCGTCCAGTGAAGAAAATCTGGCCATGGTGAGGCCATCTCTGGGGTCCCGGTCAGCAATGTGGCCGGGTGTTGATGCCCTCTGTGCTGTGCAGCATCAGGAGTTGCGGAGCAGGTTGGTGGTGTTATTGGTGCTGCTGGTGTGCCTGGTGCTGCTGGTGTTGGGGCTGATCGTGGTGGGACTCTGAGGCCAAAGGTGAGACAGTATAAACCATAACCATGCTGATGTAATAGATGGTAGGTGAACTGGAGATGACAGAAGCAATCTGTTAAAGGTGAGAGAGGTTGTTCTAATGAGGTGACACTGGATGGAGAGTTTGCACCAAACACTTGCAACCTGCATAAAGCTCAATCTGTCTTCAAAATGCAGGAAGCAACAGCTTCTGAGCTTGGAAAGTGAACAGCTGTGAGATGGGAGCTTTTATAGCACATTTCCAGCTGTTAAGTAATGAAATAATTCCATGGCCATTCAACTCCCGCCCTGATTACCTGACGTGATCCCCGAGCAGCATGGACGACCTGGTAAACTCTGAAGTTGAGCTAAAATAGTTGTTAATCCTCTGTTAACAAAGGACAGAATGACCTGAATTGCCACCCCCGCCGCAAAATGTCGGGACTGCTCAGCACTGACAGACCCGAGATTTGGAAACGGCGCATGGGCGGGGGGTTGACAGCGGGGTCCTGACCAGCTGGGGAAAAATCCAGTTTCCCCACTCGACCTGCCACCGATCGCACCCGCTGACCCCCGTGAAATTCCCTCCTATTCCTGTCACTGGGAATGAACCTCACTCTGTCCAACACCCCATATATTCAGGGACTGTGAGTAAATGTATTTATTAAATAAAGTGCTGTCTTTGTGAAGCCTTTCAATGTCCCTCAGTCCGGTCTCATTCCCTGATGATCAGAATTACCCTCCTGGAGCTCAGTGACTGGCTTCGGCATGTTCGGAGAAACTTGCCTCATTTCTGCTGCTCCTTTAATCCCAGATTTTATGGGAATGGGGCGATTGTCCCAGTATTAAATGATAAAGCGGTGATTCCCTGTTCTTTATACTCTGTGCATTATATTAATCTGTATAATATCTCGGGGTGAGTTATATTGTGAAACGCTAACTGCTGCTGTAAAATCAGTCCCCCAGGATTTTATATAACACAGAGAATTTATTCTGAAATAAAAACAGAAAATGCTGGAAATACCCAGCAGGTCAGGCAGCATCTAGAGAGAGAAACAGAGTTAATGTTTCAGGTCGAGGACCCTTCGTCAGAACTGGAAAAAGTTACAGATGTAACAGATTTTTAAGCAAGTGTCGGGGCCGGGAAAGGTGGGGGGAGCGGAGGAAAGAACAAAGGGGAAGGTCTGTGATAGGGTGGAAGACAGGAGAGATTAAAACACAAAAGGGATGATGGTGCAAGCAAAAGGAGTTGGTAATGGGACAAGTTAAAAATCAAAAGATGAATCTAGATGAGGTGTGAATGGCAGAATCATCAACAGCTGTCATGCGACAGGAAAACAAAGGGAAAAGGAAAAACAATAATGAAAAAAATAAAATGGCTGCTGAGTTTATAGTCTGAAATTGTTGAACTCGATGTCGAGTCCAGAAGGCTGTAAAGTGCCTAATTGAAAGATGAAGTGCTGTTCCTCGATCTTATGTTGTACTTTGTTGGAAGAGTGTAAGATGCCGAGAATGGAGAGATCAGAGTGGGAGTGGAGCAGAGAATTAAAGTGATAGGCGACCAGAAGCTCGGGGTTACACTTACGGACTGAGCGGAGGTGTTCCGCAAAGCGGTCCCCCAATCTGCGTTTCATCTCCCCAATATAGAGGAGACCGCATCGTGAGCAGCGAATACAGTATATTAAATTGCAAGAAGTACAAGTAAATCGCTGTTTCACCTGGAAGGAGTGTTTGGGGCTCTGGACAGTGGGTAGGAAAAGGTAAAAGGGCAGGTGTTGCATCTCCTGTGCTTGCATGGGAAGGTACCGTGGGAAGGGGAAGGGGTGTTGGGGGTGATTGAGGAGTGGACCAGGGGGTCGTGGAGGGAGCGGTCCCTTCAGAATGCTGAAAGGGGAGGTGAGGGGAAGATGTGTTTGGTGGTGGGACCACGCTGGAGGTGGCGGAAATGGCGGAGGATGATCCGTTGAATGCGGAGGCTGGTGGGGTGAAAGGTGAGGACAAGTGGAACCATATTGTGGTTCCGGGAGAAATGGGAAGGGGTGAGACCAGAAGTGCGGGAAATAGAATGGACACGGTCAAGAGCCGTGTCAACCACGGTAGAGGGGAATCCTCGGTTGAGGAATAAGGAAGACATGTCAGAAGCACTAGTATGGAACGTGGCATCGTCAGAGCAGATGCGGCAGAGACAGAAAAACTGGGAGAATGGACCAGCGTCCTTACAGGAAGCAGGGTGGGATGAAGTGTATTCCAGGTAGCTGTGGGAGTCAGAGGGCTAACAGTGAATGTTTGTCAATAGCAGCAATAGAGTTTGTTCTGTCCCGTTACAAGTTTTAAATGTCCCTGTGCTCCTAGTTTATAGGGGAGGGGAGTCTCTCACTGTATTCCCCATTAAACTGGCTCTACATTTATTTCAGGTGTAACTGGACCGACAGCACAGAAAGAGGCCCTTCGGCCCATCGTGTCCACGCCGGCCATCAAGCCCTGTCTATTCTAATCCCATTTTCCATGGTCCGTAGCCTTGTATGCTATGGCGTTTCAAGTGCTCATCTAAATGCTTCTTGAATGTTGTGAGGGTTCCTGCCTCTACCACCCTTTCAGGCAGTGAGTTCCAGATTCCAACCAAACTCTGGGTGAAAATGTTTTTCCTCAAATCCCCTCTAAACCTCCTGCCCCTTACCTTGAAACTATGCCCCCTGGTTATTGACCAGTCTGCTAAGGGGAAAAGTTCATTTCTATCTACCCTATCTATGCCCTTCATAAACTTGTACACCGGCAGCAGCAGCGAGAGCGGCCCTGGGTGGAGACTGAGCGAGGACACCAAGGATTTAAGCAGCGGGAGAGCAAGCGAGGCCCAGACTCACCGGCAGCAGCAGCGGCCCTGGGTGGAGCCTGAGCGAGGACACCAAGGATTTAAGCAGCAGGAGAGAGAGCGAGGCCCAGACTCACCGGCAGCAGCAGCCCTGGGTGGAGCCTGAGCGAGGACACCAAGGATTTAAGCAGCAGGAGAGAGAGCGGCCCAGACTCACCGGCAGCAGCAGCAGCCCTGGGTGGACACTGAGCGAGGACACCGAGGATTTAAGCAGCGGGAGAGCGAGCGAGGCCCAGACTCACCGACAGCAGCGGCCCTGGTGGAGCCCTGAGTGCGGTTTAAACAGAGTGCTGAGAGTTGGGAATTTGTTCTTACTTTACACCAAGGAAAGAGTCCGAGAGCGGGAGCAGTCAAACAACAACAACTGCGAAACCGCTAAAGTGACGTCACAACCAGGGAAGGAGCCGACTGGTAAGTAGGACCTGGTGAGTATTTCTACAGTCCAGTCGTTAAAGTAAAAGTAAGGTCTCTAGTTTAGAGTAAGTAGTGTTTAAAGGGAAATAAGGTTCCCAGTGTATTTAATATTCATTAATTTAAAGAAAGTAAAGGGAATACATTAAGGGCAGGACATGGCAGAGCAGCTCGGCTGCGTGGAGTGCTCCTCCTGTGCTCGCTGGAGTTTAGAAGAATGAGAGGAGATCTCATTGAAACTTATAAAATTCTAACAGGGCTAGACAGACTGGATGCAGGAATGATGTTCCCGATGGCGGGTGAGTCCAGCACAAGAGGTCATAGTCTAAAGATAAGGGGTAAGCCATTTAGGACAGAGATGAGGAGGAATTTCTTCACCCAGAGAATGGTGAACCTGTGGAATTCTCTACCACAGAAGGCAGTTGAGGCCAATTCATTAAATATATTCAAGAAGGAGTTAGATATATGGGTCCCCAGCTGTTCACAATTTACATTAATGACCTGGATCAGGGAGTCGGATGCAGCATTTCCAAATTTGCAGACGACACTAAACTAGGAGGGGGGGTGGGCTCAGAGGAGGAGACCAGGAAGCTCCAGAGCGATTTGGACAGACTGGGTGATTGGGCGGATAAATGGCAGATGCACTATAATGTGGACAAGTGCGAAGTTATCCACCTTGGGTGCAGGAACGGGAGGGCAAATTATTATTTAAATGGCAATAAATTGGGAGAGGGGGAAGTACAGAGACACCTGGGTGTTCTTGTACACCAGTCACTGAAGGCGAGCATGCAGGTGCAACAGGCGGTCAAGAAGGCAAACGGTATGCTGGCCTTCATAGCAAAAGGGTTGGAATACAGGAACAGGGATACCTTGCTGCAGCTGTACAGGGCACTGGTGAGACCACACCTCGAGTACTGTGTACAGTTTTGGTCGCCTCATCTGAGGAAAGATGTTCTTGCCATGGAGGGGGTGCAGCGGCGATTCACCAGGCTGATACCAGGAATGGCGGGATTGACCTATGAGGAGAGACTATGTAGTTTAGGGATGTACACACTGGAGTTTAGAAGATTGAGAGGGGACCTCATAGAAGTGTATAAAATTCTGACAGGTCCAGACAGACTAGATGCAGAAGGAATGTTTCCCTTGGCGGGTGAGAACAGAACTAGAGGACATAATTTAAGGATAAGGGCTAAACCATTTAGGACAGAAATGAGGGGGAATTTCTTCACTCAGAGGGTGGTGAACCTGTGGAACTCATTGCCACAGAGGGCAGTGCACGCCAGCTCATTAAGTATATTTAAGAGGGAATTAGATATATTTCTACAGGCAAAAGGGGTTAAGGGTTACGGAGAGAAGGCGGGGACGGGATACTGAATTGGAGGATCAGCCATGATCTCATTAAATGGCGGAGCAGGCTCGAAGGGCCGGATGGCCTACTCCTGCTCCTATCTTCTATGTATCTATGTATTTCTTAAGGCTAAAGGTATCAAGGGATATGGAGACAAGGCAGGCACAGAGTACTGAGTTTGGATGATCAGCCATGATCTCATCGAATGGCGGAGCAGGCTCGAGGGGCCGAATGGCCTACTCCTGCTCGTATCTTCTGTGTTTCTATGTGCTATGTGGGAAGTCAGGGACACTTTCAGTGTCCAGGGCGAACACATGTGCAGGAAGTGTCTCCAGCTGCAGCTACTCGAAATCCGCGTTTCGGAGCTGGAGCTGCGGCTGGAGTCACTGTGGAGCATCCGCGAAGCTGAGATCTTCGTGGATAGCACGTTTAACGAGGTGGTCACACCGCAGATAAAGAGTGCACAGGCAGACAGGGAATGGGTGACCGCCAGACAGAGTAAAAGAACTAGGAAGGTAGTGCAGGAGACCCCTAGGTCCATCCCCCTCTCCAACAGATTTTCCGTTTTGGATACTGCTGGGGGAGATGGTTTCTCAGGGGAATGCAGCAAGAGTCAAGTCCGTGGCACTACGAGTGGCTCAGCTGCACAGGAGGGGAGGAAAAGAGTGGGAGAACAAGAGTGATAGGGGATTCTATCATAAGGGGAACAGATAGACATTTCTGTGGCCGCAGACGTGACTCCAGGATGGTATGTTGCCAGGGTCAAAGATGTCACTGAACGGCTGCAGGGCATTCTGAAGGGTGAGGGCGAACAGTTAGAGGTCGTGGTTCACAATTGTACCAAAGACATAGGTAGAAAGAGGGATGAGGTCCTGCAACAAGAATTTAGGGAGCTAGGTAGCAGATTAAAAAGCAGGACCTCAAAGGTTATAACCTCTGGATTACTCCCGGTGCCACGTGCTAGTGAGTATAGGAATAGGAGGATAGAGCAGATGAATGCGTGGCTAAAGAGTTGGTGCATGAGGGAGGGCTTTAGTTTCCTGGATCACTGGGTCTGCTTTTGGGGAAGGTGGGACCTGTACAAGTCGGACCCTGTACAAGTCGGACGGGTTGCACCTGAACCGGAACGGGACCAACATCCTTGCGGGGAGGTTTGCTAGTGCTGCAGGCGGCGGGTTTAAACTAACTTGGCAGTGGGATGGGATACGGAGTGGAGCTATAGTAGGGGGTGATAGAGGAAAAAAAACAACTCAGCCTGGAAGGTAGAGCAAATATGTAATGGCATAAGGGAGTATGGCAAGGCTGGATGGCATTTATTTTAATGCAAGGAGTCTTGTGAGTAAGGCAGATGAATTGTAGGTGTTGAACACATGGGAGTATGATATTGTTGCTATCACAGAGACATGGTTGTGGGAGGGGCAGGACTGGCAGCTCAATATTCCGGGGTATATAATCTTCAGGCGAGACAGAGGGGGGTGTAAAAGAGGAGGGGGTGTCGCAATATTAATCAAGGTGTCAATTACTGCTGTAAGGAGGGATGATGTCTTAGCAGGTTCCTCTAATGAGGCCATATGGGTAGAACTTAAAAACAAAATGCGGGAAGCACTTTGCTGGAAGTGTACTATAGGCCCCCAAACAGTCAGGGGGAGATAGAGGAACAGATATGTAGGCAAATCTCAGAAGTGTAGAAATAATAGGGTAATAATAGTATTAACTGGGATAATCAGAGTGTGAAAGGCTTAGAGGGGGCGGAATTCTTAAAGTGCATCCAGGAGAGCTTTTTGAGCCAGCATGTAGAAAGTCCTACAAGAGAGGGGGTGGTACTGGACCTAATTCTAGGGAATGTAGCCGGGCAAGTGGTAGAAGTGTCAGTAGGAGAGCATTTTGGTGACAGTGACCATAATTCGGTGAGATTTAAGGTAGTCATGGAAAAGGATAAAGATGGACCGGAAATAAAGGTTCTAAATTGGGGGAAGGCCGATTTTATTATGATAAGGCAGGATCTGGCCAAAGTGGACTGGGATCAGCTACTTGTAGGAAAATCCACATCAGAGCAGTGGGAGTCATTCAGAAAGGAAAGAGAGTACAGCGCCAACATGTTCCCGTAAAGGTCAAGGGTGGGACCAACAAGTCCAGGTCCCCCCTCAGCCTTCTCTGCTCTAAGGAAAACAACCCCAGCCTGTCCAGTCTCTTCTCATAGCTGAAGCGCTCCAGCCCAGGTAACATCCTGGTGAATGCACTCTCTCTAATGCAATCACATCTCTCCTATAGTGTGGTGACCAGAACTGCACACAGTATTCCATCTGTGGCCGAACTAGCGTTTTGTACAGCTCCATCATAACCTCCCTGCTCTTATATTCTATGATGCGGAGATGCCGGTGTTGGACTGGGGTGGACAAAATTGAGAGGTCGCACAACACCAGGTTATAGTCCAACAGTTTTATTTGAAATCACAAGCTTTCGGAACTATCGCTCCTTCCTCAGGTGAAGTAAATTGGATACAGAATCGTCAGAGCATATATAGATGGAAAAAAAAAGCATGTGTACTTTACAATTGCAGACCAATAAATTAAATCATCCTGACTATCTGCCGAGGTGTGATAAAGTTAATTAAGTCAGCCAGGAAGGTACCACATCAAAAGACATAGCAAGATACAACTGAGACAATGAGGTGAAGTCGCAGGGGTTCTAACGTGTCAAAAGCTGCCGTCTGTATGTAAAACGAAAAGCTTTAAAAAAAAATTACTTTTTTACTGGGAAAATTTTTACTTTTTTACTGGGAATCACATCTGTGAACAAGCTAACGACGACTCGAGTCCGGATCACGTCATGTATCGTGACATAAACCCAAGATCCCGATTGAGACCGTCTTCATGAGTGCAGAACTTGGCTATCAGTTTCTGCTCGATGATTTTGCGTTGTCGTGTGTTTCTAAGGTTGCCTTGGAGAACGCTTACCCGCAGATCCGAGGCTGAATGTCCTTGACTGCTGAAGTGTTCCCCGACTGGGAGGTAACAATCCTGCCTGGCGATTGTTGCGCGGTGCTCGTTCATACGTTGTCTCAGTGTCTGCATGGTCTCGCCGATGTACCATGCCGCGGTGCATTCTTTCCTGCAACGTATGAGGTAGACAACGTTGGCCGAGTCACATGAGTATGTACCATGTACCTGGTGGGTAGTGTCCTCACGTGTGATGGTGGTATCTGTGTTGATGATCTGGCATGTCTTGCAGAGTTTGCCATGGCAGGGTTGTGTGGTGTCGTGGTCGCTGTTATCCTGAAAGCTGGGTAATTTGCTGCGAACGATGGTACTTCTGAGGTTAGGCGGCTGTTTGAAGGCAAGTAGTGGAGGCGTGGGGATGGCCTTAGCGAGGTGTTTGTCGTCATCGATGACATGTTGAAGGCTGCGAAGAACATGTCGTAGTTTCTCCGCTCCGGGGAAGTACTGGACGACGTAGGGTACCCTGTTGGTTGTGTCCCGTGTTTGCCTTCTGAGGAGGTCTATGCGATTTTTCGCTGTGGCCCGTCGGAACTGTCGATCGATGAGTCGAGCGTCATATCCCGTTCTTACGAGGGCGTTTTTCAGCGTCCGTAGGTGTCCATCGCGTTCCTCCTCGTCTGAGCAGATCCTGTGTATTCGCAGGGCTTGTCCATAGGGGATGGCTTCTTTAACATGGTTAGGGTGGAAGCTGGAGAAGTGGAGCATCGTGAGGTTGTCCGTGGGCTTGCGGTAGAGTGAAGTGCTGAGGTGTCCGTCTTTGATGGAGATTCGTGTGTCCAGGAATGAGACCGATTCTGAGGAGTAGTCCATGGTGAGTTTGATGGTGGGATGGAACTTGTTTATGTTATCGTGTAGTCTTTTCAGTGATCCTTCGCCATGGGTCCAAAGGAAGAAAATGTCGTCGATGTATCTGGTGTACAGCGTTGGCTGGAGGTCCTGTGCAGCGAAGAAGTCTTGCTCGAACTTGTGCATGAAGATGTTGGCGTATTGGGGTGCGAATTTGGTCCCCATGGCTGTTCCGTGTGTTTGGGTAAAAAAATGGTTGTCGAAGGTGAAGACATTGTGGTCAAGGATGAAGCGGATGAGTTGTAGGATGGCGTCTGGAGATTGGCTGTTGTTGATGTTGAGTACTGAGGCTGTTGCAGCGATGCCGTCATCGTGGGGGATACTGGTGTAGAGTGCCGATACGTCCATCGTGGCAAGGAGTGTTCCTGGTTCAACTGGTCCGTGGGTGCTGAGTTTCTGTAAGAAGTCTGTAGTGTCGCGACAGAAGCTGGGGGTTCCCTGTACGATGGGTTTCAGAATGCCCTCGACGTATCCAGAGAGGTTCTCACACAGGGTTCCATTGCCTGATACGATAGGACGTCCGGGTGTGTTGGCTTTGTGTATCTTTGGGAGGCAGTAGAAGTCTCCCACGCGGGGAGTACGTGGGATGAGAGCGCGTAGGATGTTTTGAAGGTCTGGATCGAAGGTCTTGATCAGTCTATTGAGTTGGCGGGTGTGTTCTTTGGTCGGATCTGCGGGTAGCTGTCTGTAGTGTTCCTGGTTGTCCAGTTGTCGGTATGCTTCTTTACAATAGTCCGTTCTGTTCTGTATGACGATGGCTCCTCCTTTGTCCGCTGGTTTGATGACAATGTTGCGGTTGGTCTTGAGAGCGTGGATGGCGTTGCGTTGTGCTCGGGTGACATTCTGGACTGTCTTGTGAGTGCGGCTGATGAATCTGGCGTTGATGCATTTCCTGACAGCTTGAGCATACATGTCAAGCTTGGGGCAGCGACCCTCCGGAGGGGTCCAGTTTGACTCTTTTTTCTTCGGTTGCTGCACTGCGAGTCCCTCTGTCTGCTGTTCTGGATCATTGATTGTCTCATTGGGTTTGTTGCTGACATCTTGGGATTTGTGGAAGTATTCCCGGAGCCTCATTCTCCTGATGAATTCCTCCGTGTCTGCCGCGAGACCGATGGGGTCCATTTTGGTGGTTGGGCAGAACTTGAGCCCTAGGGCGAGAACTTCGATTTCGTCTGGTTGAAGGGTATGGTCGGACAAGTTGACGATGGACTTCCCTGTGGTTGCAGCCGTGGTACCGGGGGAGGCTTGGTTGCTGCTGGTGGTGATGCCGAGTTTCTCAAGCTTCCTGTTCTTGATGCGCATGTAGGCAGCGTAGTTCCGTTGCCTCGTCTGTTTGGTGGTGTCTCGTAACTGGTCTGCTGTGTCCTGAGCACAGGCTGAGAGCATGGACTCTATCTTGGTTTCGAGGTTGTGGCGTTTGCTGTAGAGCTGGTGTACGAGATGGTTGAGGAGTGTGCGAGAGGTACGACGGCAGAGTCTCTCAGCGTAGTCTGTGTTGTATGTCGACTTGAGTGGGTTCGTGATCTGTAGTCCTTTCGGGATCTTGTCTGCTTTCTTGCATCTCTGTAGATACTTGATGTCGGTGTCGATATGCGCGATCTTCTTGGCGATTCTCTCCACTTTGAGCCGGCAGTTTGTGGTGTCGATAGTGGTCATGATGCGGAGATGCCGGTGTTGGACTGGGGTGGACAAAATTGAGAGGTCGCACAACACCAGGTTATAGTCCAACAGTTTTATTTGAAATCACAAGCTTTCGGAGCTATCGCTCCTTCCTCAGGTGAAGTAAATTGGATACAGAATCGTCAGAGCATATATAGATGGAAAAAAAAGCATGTGTACTTTACAATTGCAGACCAATAAATTAAATCATCCTGACTATCTGCCGAGGTGTGATAAAGTTAATTAAGTCAGCCAGGAAGGTACCACATCAAAAGACATAGCAAGATACAACTGAGACAATGAGGTGAAGTCGCAGGGGTTCTAACGTGTCAAAAGCTGCCGTCTGTATGTAAAACGAAAAGCTTTAAAAAAAAATTTACTTTTTTACTGGGAAAATTTTTACTTTTTTACTGGGAATCACATCTGTGAACAAGCTAACGACGACTCGAGTCCGGATCACGTCATGTATCGTGACATAAACCCAAGATCCCGATTGAGACCGTCTTCATGAGTGCAGAACTTGGCTATCAGTTTCTGCTCGATGATTTTGCGTTGTCGTGTGTTTCTAAGGTTGCCTTGGAGAACGCTTACCCGCAGATCCGAGGCTGAATGTCCTTGACTGCTGAAGTGTTCCCCGACTGGGAGGGAACAATCCTGCCTGGCGATTGTTGCGCGGTGCTCGTTCATACGTTGTCTCAGTGTCTGCATGGTCTCGCCGATGTACCATGCCGCGGTGCATTCTTTCCTGCAACGTATGAGGTAGACAACGTTGGCCGAGTCACATGAGTATGTACCATGTACCTGGTGGGTAGTGTCCTCACGTGTGATGGTGGTATCTGTGTTGATGATCTGGCATGTCTTGCAGAGTTTGCCATGGCAGGGTTGTGTGGTGTCGTGGTCGCTGTTATCCTGAAAGCTGGGTAATTTGCTGCGAACGATGGTACTTCTGAGGTTAGGCGGCTGTTTGAAGGCAAGTAGTGGAGGCGTGGGGATGGCCTTAGCGAGGTGTTTGTCGTCATCGATGACATGTTGAAGGCTGCGAAGAACATGTCGTAGTTTCTCCGCTCCGGGGAAGTACTGGACGACGTAGGGTACCCTGTTGGTTGTGTCCCGTGTTTGCCTTCTGAGGAGGTCTATGCGATTTTTCGCTGTGGCCCGTCGGAACTGTCGATCGATGAGTCGAGCGTCATATCCCGTTCTTACGAGGGCGTTTTTCAGCGTCCGTAGGTGTCCATCGCGTTCCTCCTCGTCTGAGCAGATCCTGTGTATTCGCAGGGCTTGTCCATAGGGGATGGCTTCTTTAACATGGTTAGGGTGGAAGCTGGAGAAGTGGAGCATCGTGAGGTTGTCCGTGGGCTTGCGGTAGAGTGAAGTGCTGAGGTGTCCGTCTTTGATGGAGATTCGTGTGTCCAGGAATGAGACCGATTCTGAGGAGTAGTCCATGGTGAGTTTGATGGTGGGATGGAACTTGTTTATGTTATCGTGTAGTCTTTTCAGTGATCCTTCGCCATGGGTCCAAAGGAAGAAAATGTCGTCGATGTATCTGGTGTACAGCGTTGGCTGGAGGTCCTGTGCAGCGAAGAAGTCTTGCTCGAACTTGTGCATGAAGATGTTGGCGTATTGGGGTGCGAATTTGGTCCCCATGGCTGTTCCGTGTGTTTGGGTAAAAAAATGGTTGTCGAAGGTGAAGACATTGTGGTCAAGGATGAAGCGGATGAGTTGTAGGATGGCGTCTGGAGATTGGCTGTTGTTGATGTTGAGTACTGAGGCTGTTGCAGCGATGCCGTCATCGTGGGGGATACTGGTGTAGAGTGCCGATACGTCCATCGTGGCAAGGAGTGTTCCTGGTTCAACTGGTCCGTGGGTGCTGAGTTTCTGTAAGAAGTCTGTAGTGTCGCGACAGAAGCTGGGGGTTCCCTGTACGATGGGTTTCAGAATGCCCTCGACGTATCCAGAGAGGTTCTCACACAGGGTTCCATTGCCTGATACGATAGGACGTCCGGGTGTGTTGGCTTTGTGTATCTTTGGGAGGCAGTAGAAGTCTCCCACGCGGGGAGTACGTGGGATGAGAGCGCGTAGGATGTTTTGAAGGTCTGGATCGAAGGTCTTGATCAGTCTATTGAGTTGGCGGGTGTGTTCTTTGGTCGGATCTGCGGGTAGCTGTCTGTAGTGTTCCTGGTTGTCCAGTTGTCGGTATGCTTCTTTACAATAGTCCGTTCTGTTCTGTATGACGATGGCTCCTCCTTTGTCCGCTGGTTTGATGACAATGTTGCGGTTGGTCTTGAGAGCGTGGATGGCGTTGCGTTGTGCTCGGGTGACATTCTGGACTGTCTTGTGAGTGCGGCTGATGAATCTGGCGTTGATGCATTTCCTGACAGCTTGAGCATACATGTCAAGCTTGGGGCAGCGACCCTCCGGAGGGGTCCAGTTTGACTCTTTTTTCTTCGGTTGCTGCACTGCGAGTCCCTCTGTCTGCTGTTCTGGATCATTGATTGTCTCATTGGGTTTGTTGCTGACATCTTGGGATTTGTGGAAGTATTCCCAGTAAATTTTCCCAGTAAAAAAGTAAATTTTTTTTTTAAAGCTTTTCGTTTTACATACATACGGCAGCTTTTGACACGTTAGAACCCCTGCGACTTCACCTCATTGTCTCAGTTGTATCTTGCTATGTCTTTTGATGTGGTACCTTCCTGGCTGACTTAATTAACTTTATCACACCTCGGCAGATAGTCAGGATGATTTAATTTATTGGTCTGCAATTGTAAAGTACACATGCTTTTTTTTTCCATCTATATATGCTCTGACGATTCTGTATCCAATTTACTTCACCTGAGGAAGGAGCGATAGTTCCGAAAGCTTGTGATTTCAAATAAAACTGTTGGACTATAACCTGGTGTTGTGCGACCTCTCAATTTTGTCCACCCCAGTCCAACACCGGCATCTCCGCATCATGACCACTATCGACACCACAAACTGCCGGCTCAAAGTGGAGAGAATCGCCAAGAAGATCGCGCATATCGACACCGACATCAAGTATCTACAGAGATGCAAGAAAGCAGACAAGATCCCGAAAGGACTACAGATCACGAACCCACTCAAGTCGACATACAACACAGACTACGCTGAGAGACTCTGCCGTCGTACCTCTCGCACACTCCTCAACCATCTTGTACACCAGCTCTACAGCAAACGCCACAACCTCGAAACCAAGATAGAGTCCATGCTCTCAGCCTGTGCTCAGGACACAGCAGACCAGTTACGAGACACCACCAAACAGACGAGGCAACGGAACTACGCTGCCTACATGCGCATCAAGAACAGGAAGCTTGAGAAACTCGGCATCACCACCAGCAGCAACCAAGCCTCCCCCGGTACCACGGCTGCAACCACAGGGAAGTCCATCGTCAACTTGTCCGACCATACCCTTCAACCAGACGAAATCGAAGTTCTCGCCCTAGGGCTCAAGTTCTGCCCAACCACCAAAATGGACCCCATCGGTCTCGCGGCAGACACGGAGGAATTCATCAGGAGAATGAGGCTCCGGGAATACTTCCACAAATCCCAAGATGTCAGCAACAAACCCAATGAGACAATCAATGATCCAGAACAGCAGACAGAGGGACTCGCAGTGCAGCAACCGAAGAAAAAAGAGTCAAACTGGACCCCTCCGGAGGGTCGCTGCCCCAAGCTTGACATGTATGCTCAAGCTGTCAGGAAATGCATCAACGCCAGATTCATCAGCCGCACTCACAAGACAGTCCAGAATGTCACCCGAGCACAACGCAACGCCATCCACGCTCTCAAGACCAACCGCAACATTGTCATCAAACCAGCGGACAAAGGAGGAGCCATCGTCATACAGAACAGAACGGACTATTGTAAAGAAGCATACCGACAACTGGACAACCAGGAACACTACAGACAGCTACCCGCAGATCCGACCAAAGAACACACCCGCCAACTCAATAGACTGATCAAGACCTTCGATCCAGACCTTCAAAACATCCTACGCGCTCTCATCCCACGTACTCCCCGCGTGGGAGACTTCTACTGCCTCCCAAAGATACACAAAGCCAACACACCCGGACGTCCTATCGTATCAGGCAATGGAACCCTGTGTGAGAACCTCTCTGGATACGTCGAGGGCATTCTGAAACCCATCGTACAGGGAACCCCCAGCTTCTGTCGCGACACTACAGACTTCTTACAGAAACTCAGCACCCACGGACCAGTTGAACCAGGAACACTCCTTGCCACGATGGACGTATCGGCACTCTACACCAGTATCCCCCACGATGACGGCATCGCTGCAACAGCCTCAGTACTCAACATCAACAACAGCCAATCTCCAGACGCCATCCTACAACTCATCCGCTTCATCCTTGACCACAATGTCTTCACCTTCGACAACCATTTTTTTACCCAAACACACGGAACAGCCATGGGGACCAAATTCGCACCCCAATACGCCAACATCTTCATGCACAAGTTCGAGCAAGACTTCTTCGCTGCACAGGACCTCCAGCCAACGCTGTACACCAGATACATCGACGACATTTTCTTCCTTTGGACCCATGGCGAAGGATCACTGAAAAGACTACACGATAACATAAACAAGTTCCATCCCACCATCAAACTCACCATGGACTACTCCTCAGAATCGGTCTCATTCCTGGACACACGAATCTCCATCAAAGACGGACACCTCAGCACTTCACTCTACCGCAAGCCCACGGACAACCTCACGATGCTCCACTTCTCCAGCTTCCACCCTAACCATGTTAAAGAAGCCATCCCCTATGGACAAGCCCTGCGAATACACAGGATCTGCTCAGACGAGGAGGAACGCGATGGACACCTACGGACGCTGAAAAACGCCCTCGTAAGAACGGGATATGACGCTCGACTCATCGATCGACAGTTCCGACGGGCCACAGCGAAAAATCGCATAGACCTCCTCAGAAGGCAAACACGGGACACAACCAACAGGGTACCCTACGTCGTCCAGTACTTCCCCGGAGCGGAGAAACTACGACATGTTCTTCGCAGCCTTCAACATGTCATCGATGACGACAAACACCTCGCTAAGGCCATCCCCACGCCTCCACTACTTGCCTTCAAACAGCCGCCTAACCTCAGAAGTACCATCGTTCGCAGCAAATTACCCAGCTTTCAGGATAACAGCGACCACGACACCACACAACCCTGCCATGGCAAACTCTGCAAGACATGCCAGATCATCAACACAGATACCACCATCACACGTGAGGACACTACCCACCAGGTACATGGTACATACTCATGTGACTCGGCCAACGTTGTCTACCTCATACGTTGCAGGAAAGAATGCACCGCGGCATGGTACATCGGCGAGACCATGCAGACACTGAGACAACGTATGAACGAGCACCGCGCAACAATCGCCAGGCAGGATTGTTCCCTCCCAGTCGGGGAACACTTCAGCAGTCAAGGACATTCAGCCTCGGATCTGCGGGTAAGCGTTCTCCAAGGCAACCTTAGAAACACACGACAACGCAAAATCATCGAGCAGAAACTGATAGCCAAGTTCTGCACTCATGAAGACGGTCTCAATCGGGATCTTGGGTTTATGTCACGATACATGACGTGATCCGGACTCGAGTCGTCGTTAGCTTGTTCACAGATGTGATTCCCAGTAAAAAAGTAAAAATTTTCCCAGTAAAAAAGTAAATTTTTTTTTAAAGCTTTTCGTTTTACATACATACGGCAGCTTTTGACACGTTAGAACCCCTGCGACTTCACCTCATTGTCTCAGTTGTATCTTGCTATGTCTTTTGATGTGGTACCTTCCTGGCTGACTTAATTAACTTTATCACACCTCGGCAGATAGTCAGGATGATTTAATTTATTGGTCTGCAATTGTAAAGTACACATGCTTTTTTTTCCATCTATATATGCTCTGACGATTCTGTATCCAATTTACTTCACCTGAGGAAGGAGCGATAGTTCCGAAAGCTTGTGATTTCAAATAAAACTGTTGGACTATAACCTGGTGTTGTGCGACCTCTCAATTTTGTCCACCCCAGTCCAACACCGGCATCTCCGCATCATGACCACTATCGACACCACAAACTGCCGGCTCAAAGTGGAGAGAATCGCCAAGAAGATCGCGCATATCGACACCGACATCAAGTATCTACAGAGATGCAAGAAAGCAGACAAGATCCCGAAAGGACTACAGATCACGAACCCACTCAAGTCGACATACAACACAGACTACGCTGAGAGACTCTGCCGTCGTACCTCTCGCACACTCCTCAACCATCTCGTACACCAGCTCTACAGCAAACGCCACAACCTCGAAACCAAGATAGAGTCCATGCTCTCAGCCTGTGCTCAGGACACAGCAGACCAGTTACGAGACACCACCAAACAGACGAGGCAACGGAACTACGCTGCCTACATGCGCATCAAGAACAGGAAGCTTGAGAAACTCGGCATCACCACCAGCAGCAACCAAGCCTCCCCCGGTACCACGGCTGCAACCACAGGGAAGTCCATCGTCAACTTGTCCGACCATACCCTTCAACCAGACGAAATCGAAGTTCTCGCCCTAGGGCTCAAGTTCTGCCCAACCACCAAAATGGACCCCATCGGTCTCGCGGCAGACACGGAGGAATTCATCAGGAGAATGAGGCTCCGGGAATACTTCCACAAATCCCAAGATGTCAGCAACAAACCCAATGAGACAATCAATGATCCAGAACAGCAGACAGAGGGACTCGCAGTGCAGCAACCGAAGAAAAAAGAGTCAAACTGGACCCCTCCGGAGGGTCGCTGCCCCAAGCTTGACATGTATGCTCAAGCTGTCAGGAAATGCATCAACGCCAGATTCATCAGCCGCACTCACAAGACAGTCCAGAATGTCACCCGAGCACAACGCAACGCCATCCACGCTCTCAAGACCAACCGCAACATTGTCATCAAACCAGCGGACAAAGGAGGAGCCATCGTCATACAGAACAGAACGGACTATTGTAAAGAAGCATACCGACAACTGGACAACCAGGAACACTACAGACAGCTACCCGCAGATCCGACCAAAGAACACACCCGCCAACTCAATAGACTGATCAAGACCTTCGATCCAGACCTTCAAAACATCCTACGCGCTCTCATCCCACGTACTCCCCGCGTGGGAGACTTCTACTGCCTCCCAAAGATACACAAAGCCAACACACCCGGACGTCCTATCGTATCAGGCAATGGAACCCTGTGTGAGAACCTCTCTGGATACGTCGAGGGCATTCTGAAACCCATCGTACAGGGAACCCCCAGCTTCTGTCGCGACACTACAGACTTCTTACAGAAACTCAGCACCCACGGACCAGTTGAACCAGGAACACTCCTTGCCACGATGGACGTATCGGCACTCTACACCAGTATCCCCCACGATGACGGCATCGCTGCAACAGCCTCAGTACTCAACATCAACAACAGCCAATCTCCAGACGCCATCCTACAACTCATCCGCTTCATCCTTGACCACAATGTCTTCACCTTCGACAACCATTTTTTTACCCAAACACACGGAACAGCCATGGGGACCAAATTCGCACCCCAATACGCCAACATCTTCATGCACAAGTTCGAGCAAGACTTCTTCGCTGCACAGGACCTCCAGCCAACGCTGTACACCAGATACATCGACGACATTTTCTTCCTTTGGACCCATGGCGAAGGATCACTGAAAAGACTACACGATAACATAAACAAGTTCCATCCCACCATCAAACTCACCATGGACTACTCCTCAGAATCGGTCTCATTCCTGGACACACGAATCTCCATCAAAGACGGACACCTCAGCACTTCACTCTACCGCAAGCCCACGGACAACCTCACGATGCTCCACTTCTCCAGCTTCCACCCTAACCATGTTAAAGAAGCCATCCCCTATGGACAAGCCCTGCGAATACACAGGATCTGCTCAGACGAGGAGGAACGCGATGGACACCTACGGACGCTGAAAAACGCCCTCGTAAGAACGGGATATGACGCTCGACTCATCGATCGACAGTTCCGACGGGCCACAGCGAAAAATCGCATAGACCTCCTCAGAAGGCAAACACGGGACACAACCAACAGGGTACCCTACGTCGTCCAGTACTTCCCCGGAGCGGAGAAACTACGACATGTTCTTCGCAGCCTTCAACATGTCATCGATGACGACAAACACCTCGCTAAGGCCATCCCCACGCCTCCACTACTTGCCTTCAAACAGCCGCCTAACCTCAGAAGTACCATCGTTCGCAGCAAATTACCCAGCTTTCAGGATAACAGCGACCACGACACCACACAACCCTGCCATGGCAAACTCTGCAAGACATGCCAGATCATCAACACAGATACCACCATCACACGTGAGGACACTACTCACCAGGTACATGGTACATACTCATGTGACTCGGCCAACGTTGTCTACCTCATACGTTGCAGGAAAGAATGCACCGCGGCATGGTACATCGGCGAGACCATGCAGACACTGAGACAACGTATGAACGAGCACCGCGCAACAATCGCCAGGCAGGATTGTTCCCTCCCAGTCGGGGAACACTTCAGCAGTCAAGGACATTCAGCCTCGGATCTGCGGGTAAGCGTTCTCCAAGGCAACCTTAGAAACACACGACAACGCAAAATCATCGAGCAGAAACTGATAGCCAAGTTCTGCACTCATGAAGACGGTCTCAATCGGGATCTTGGGTTTATGTCACGATACATGACGTGATCCGGACTCGAGTCGTCGTTAGCTTGTTCACAGATGTGATTCCCAGTAAAAAAGTAAAAATTTTCCCAGTAAAAAAGTAAATTTTTTTTTTAAAGCTTTTCGTTTTACATACATACGGCAGCTTTTGACACGTTAGAACCCCTGCGACTTCACCTCATTGTCTCAGTTGTATCTTGCTATGTCTTTTGATGTGGTACCTTCCTGGCTGACTTAATTAACTTTATCACACCTCGGCAGATAGTCAGGATGATTTAATTTATTGGTCTGCAATTGTAAAGTACACATGCTTTTTTTTTCCATCTATATATGCTCTGACGATTCTGTATCCAATTTACTTCACCTGAGGAAGGAGCGATAGTTCCGAAAGCTTGTGATTTCAAATAAAACTGTTGGACTATAACCTGGTGTTGTGCGACCTCTTATATTCTATGCCTAAGCTAATGAAGGCAAGTATCCCATATGCCTTTTTAACTACCTTATCTACCTGTCCTGCTGCCTTCAGGGATCTATGTACATGCACACCAAGGTCCCACTGATCCTCTGTCCTTCCTAGGGTCCTACCATTCATTGTGCATTCCCTTGCCTTGTTAGTCCTCCCAAAATGCAACACCTCACACTTTTCAGGGTTAAATTCCATTTGTCACTGTTCTGCCCATCTGACCAACCCGTCTATCTAGTCCTGTAGCCTGAGGATTCCCTCCTCACTATTTACCACTCCACCAATTTTCATGTCATCTGCGAACTTACTGATCATACCTCCTACATTCATATCTAAATCATTAATGTGCACGACAAACAGCAAAGGACCCAGCACCGATCCCTGCGGTACACCACTGGACACAGGCTTCCAGTCACAAAAACAACCTTCGACCATCACCCTCTGCCTCCTGCCACTAAGCCAATTTTGGATCCAATGTGCCAAATTGCCCTGGATCCCATGGGCTCTTACCTTCTTAACTAGTCTCCCATGCGGGACTTGTCAAAAAGCCTTACTGAAGTCCATGTAGACTACATCAACTGCACTACCCTCATCCACACACCTAGTCACCTCCTCGAAAAATTCAATCAAATTGTTTAGACATGATCTCCCCCTGACAAAGCTAATGCTGACTGTCCTTGATTAATCCTTGCTTCTCCAAGTGGAGACTAATTCTGTCCCTCAGAATTTTTTCCAATAATTTCCCTACCACTGATGTTAGGCACACTGGCCTGCAATTCCCTGATTTATCCCTACTACCCTTCTTGAATAATGGTACTAAGTTAGCTGTCCTCCAGTTTTCAGGCACCTCCCCTGTGGCCAGAGAGGAGCTGAAAATTTGTGTCAGAGCCCCTGAAATCTCCTCCATTGCCTCACACAGCAGCCTGGGATACATCTCGTCTGGGCCTGGGGATTTATCCACTTTTAAGCCCGCTAAAACCACTAATACCTCCTCCCTCTCGATGCGGATTTGTTCAAGTATATCACAATCCCCCTGCCTGATTTCTATGCTGACATCGTCCTTCTCCACAGTGAACACAGATGCAAAATATTCATTTAAAACGGCTCTACACACAGATTGCCACTTTGGTCCCTAATGGGCCCTACTCTTTTCCAAGTTATCCTCTTGCCCTTAATATACTTATAAAACACCTTGGGATTTTCCTTTATTTTGCCCGCCAGTATTTTTTCATGCCCCCTCTTTGCTCTCCTAATTTCTTTTTTAAGTAACCCCCTGCACTTTCTATACTCTTCTAGGGCTTCCACTGTTTTTAGTCCTTTGTACCTGCCAAAAGCCTCCATTTTTTTCCTAATCCATTCTTGTATATCCCTTGACATCCAGGGTTCCCTGGACTTGTTGGTCCCACCTTTGACCTTTACGGGAACATGTTGTCACTGTACTCTCTCTGTTTCCTTTCTGAATGACTCCCACTGCTCTGATGTGGATTTTCCTACAAGTAGCTGATCCCAGTCCACTTTAGCCAGATCCTGCCTTATTTAGAACCTTTATTTCCGGTCCATCTTTGTCCTTTTCCATGACTACTTTAAATCTCACCAAATTATGGTCACTGTCAGCAAAATGCTCTCCTACTGACATTTCTACCACTTGCCTAGAATTAGGTCCAGTACCACCCCCTCTCTGGTAGGACAGTCTACATGCTGGCTCAAAAAGCTCTCCTGGATGCACTTTAAGAATTCCGCCCCTTCTCAGCCTTTCACACTCTGACTATCCCAGTTAATATTGGGGAAGTTGAAATCCCCTACTATTATTACCCTATTATTTCTACACTTCTGAGATTTGCCTACATATCTGTTCCTCTATCTCCCCCTGACTGTTTGGGGGCCTATAGTACACTCCCAGCAAAGTGCTTGCCCCCTTTTTGTTTTCAAGTTCTACCCATATGGCCTCATTCGAGGAACCTGCTAAGACATCATCCCTCCTTACAGCAGTAATTGACTCCTTGATTAATATTGCGACACCCCCTCCTCTTTTACACCCCCCTCTGTCTCGCCTGAAGATTATATACCCCGGAAGATTGAGCTGCCAGTCATGCCCCTCCCTCAACCATGTCTCTGTGATAGCAACAATATCATACTCCCATGTGTTCAACACCTTCAATTCATCTGCCTTACTCGTAAGACTCCTTGCATTAAAATAAATGCCATCCAGCCTTGCCATACTCCCTTGCGCCGTTACATATTTGCTGTGCCTTCCAGACTGACTTGGTTTTTTCCTCTATATTTGGCTTTGCATCACCCCCTACTATAGCTCCACTCCGTATCCCATCCCCCTGCCAAGTTAGTTTAAACCGCCCTCAACAGCACTAGCAAACCTCCCCACAAGGATGTTGGTCCCGTTCCGGTTCAGGTGCAACCTGTCTGACATGTACAGGTCCCACCTTCCCCAGAAACAGATCCAGTGATCCAGGAAACTAAAGCCCTCCCTCCTGCACCAACTCTTTAGCCACGCATTCATCTGCTCTTTCCTCCTATTCCTATACTCACTAGCACTTGGCACCGGGAGTAATCCAGAGATTACAACCTTTGAGGTCCCGCTTTTTAATCTGCTACCTAACTCCCTAAATTCTTGTTGCAGGACCTCATCCCTCTTTCTACCTATGTCGTTGGTACTAATGTGAACCACGACCTCTGACTTTTCACCCTCCCCTTTCAGAATGCCCTGCAGCCGTTCAGTGACATCCTTGACCCTGGCACCAGGGAGGCAACATACCATCCTGGAGTCACGTCTGCGGCTGCAGAAACACCTGTCTGCACCCCTCACTATTGAGACTCCTACCACTATTGCCCTTCCACTCTTACTCCTCCCCACTTCTGCAGCTCAGGATAAAGACTGTAAAATCCCTACTTGTTCACAAGGATCCATTTTAGATTCTCCAGTCCTTAGGGAATTTCTAACCGATCCTTTTATTATTGGTCATATTTGTGTTGAATCTGCTTCTCTCTGGTTTAACTGAACTGTTTGTTTCCCTTCATTACGGAGCAACAACACAATCCGTGACTGTTCTACAATTCGCCCAACAGTTAGAGACAAATAAACAGTTACCTCAACACCCGGCATTTGTGCAGTACGGGTCCCAGCCGCTGGAGTCCCTCACACTGAATGGAGCAGAAGTCCAGATCGAGGTGTTTTACTGTATCACAGAGTCCAATGACATGAGACAGGACCGCACAGTCAATCGGGGTCAATGCCATGTCACTAAATGTGAGTGAGTTCACAGATCCCACTGTGGCCCGAGCCAGTGCTTTATTCTGAGACTCAAACAGGTAGTGCAATGTGTTCAGGAGGTTCCTTTTACCAGTTTCACTCTCTGTGTCTCCAATCTGTCCCTCAACCTTCTCCTTCACCCAGTCAATCACTCGGCAGGTGGTTTGATGAAGAAATGGACCCAGAAACTCCTCCAGGGGCCGAGCTGACTGTGGAGAGGAGAGACCAGCAACAAAACGGAGAAATATCTCAAATCGCCCATCTTCCTCGCTGTGGGCTTCTCTGAGGAGTTTCAGGATGTCCCCGGGATCTGGAGTCAGGAATTGTGCGAGTGCGGCTACAAACTCTTGGATGGTGAGGTGCGGGAATGTGTACACCACGCTCTGGGCAGAATCATCCCTCTCCAAAAGTTCCATCATGAACCCAGACAGGAACTGGGAAGGTTGCAGATTGTACTTGATCAAATCTCCATTTCTAAACACAATCTTCTTCTCGGAGACTCCTGTGAAGGCCATCTCACCAAGCTTCAGTAACACATCACGGGGGCTTTCAATCTCTCGGCCATGGTTTTTCAGAATGTTGTAGATATAGTAGGAATATAGTTGGGTGATGGTCTTGGGAACTCGCTGCTGATTCCTGTCTCTTTGTGTAAAGAAGGGACCCAGTGACAGACCGAGGATGAAGCAGTAGGAAGGGTTGAAGCTCATAGTGTACAGGATCTCGTTCTCCTCCACGTGTTTGAAAACAGCTGCTGCCACCGTCTGATCTTCAAAAAACTTGTTGAAATATTCCTTCCGTTCTTCACCAACAAATCCCAGGATTTCAGCCCAGACACTGATCTCCGCCTTTTCCAATAAATGTAATGCAGTGGGGCGGCTGGTCACTAGCACTGAACATCCTGGGAGCAGCTTGTGCTGTATTAAACTGTACACAATGTCAGACACTTCACACCAGTCTTCAGGATCAGTGCACATGTGCTGAGGTTCTGTATTTCTCTGATTGTCAGCAAAATCGATACTGTCCTTGAATTCATCCAAACCATCGAATATAAACAGCAATCCCTCTGGGTTCTTCCAGAGCTCTCCCAGAATATTCCCAAAGTAAGGATACAGATCCAGTATCAGATTCCTCAGGTTTATTCTACAGTTAATAGCGTTCAAATCCCGGAATTTAAAGCTGAAAACAAATTGAAAATGTGGGAATATTTTCCCAGTGGCCCAGTCATGAACAATCTTTTGTACCATTGTTGTTTTTCCAATCCCCGGGACTCCGCTCACTGCACCTGAACTCCCACAATTGGATTTTCTCCGGGAAAAACTGCTCTGGAACAATTGATCAGTTCGGATTTTTTCCAGTTCTCTCCGGAGATGTTTCTCTCTCCACTCTTCATGGTCTCGGCCTCTTGCCAGCAGTTCATGTTCTACAAGTGTCCGATCTCGAACAGTAGAAATGACCGTTAGCTCAGCGTATCGATCAACCAGCTGGAAAATCTTAACCTTCTCCTTTATTAGGATAGTGTTCACTCTCAGTGTTTCAGTTTGTACCCGCAGTGTTTCCTTGTGTTTCTGTTGAACATCTTCAATTAGAACAGACAGAAAGTGGTTTCAATGTTAGTTGCTAACCAAATTAATAACAATACTATGGAGGAGGAATTCCTGGAGTGTTTACGGGATGGTTTCCCGGACCAATATGTCGAGGAACCAACTGGAGATCAGGCCATCTTAGACTGGGTATTATGTAATGAGAAAGAATTAATTAGCAATCTTGTTGTACGAGGCCCCTTGGGTCGGAGCGATCATAATATGATAGAATTCTTCATTAAAATGGAGAGTGAAGTAGTTGACTCAGAGACTAGGGTCCTGAATTTAAATAAAGGAAACTACGATGGTATGAGGTGCGAGTTGGGTAAGATTGATTGGGGAATGTCACTCAAAGGGTTGACGGTGGATAGGCAATGGCAAACATTCAAAGACCGCATGGACGAACTACAGAATTTGTTCATCCCAGTTTGGCATAAGAATAAAACAAAAAGGGCGACTCAAACATGGCTAACAAGGGAAATTAGGGATAGCATAAGATCCAAGGAGAGGGCATATAAATTGGCCAGAAAAAGCAGTAACCCTGAGGATTGGGAGCAGTTTAAGATTCAACAAAGGAGGACAAAGGGATTAATTAAGAAGGGGAAATAGAATGGAGAGTAAGCTTGCAAGGAACATAAAAACTGACTGTAAAAGCTTTTATAGATGTGTGAAGAGAAAGAGATTAGTGAAATCAAGCATAGGTCCCTTGCAGTCAGAATCAGGGGAACTTATAATGGGGAACAAGGAAATGTCCGACCAATTAAATACATACTTTGGTTCTGTCTTCACAAAGGAGGACACAAATAACCTCCCAGAGATGTTAGGGAACATAGGGTCTGATGAAAGGGAGGAACTGAAAGAAATCAGTATTTGTAGGGAAATGGTGTTAGGGAAATTGGCAGGATTGAAGGCCGATAAATCCCCAGGGCCTGATAATCTACATCCTAGGGTACTTAAGGAAGTGGCCCTAGAAATAATAGATGCATTGCTGATCATCTTCCAACATTCGATGGAATCTGGAACAGTACCCATGGATTGGAGGGTAGCTAATGTTACCCCACTATTCAAAAAGGGTGGTAGAGAGAAAACGGGGAATTACAGACCGGTAAGCCTGACATCGGTAGTGGGGAAAATGCTAGAGTCGATTATAAAAGATGTAATAGCTGAGCACTTGGAAAACAGTGACAGGATCGGACAAAGTCAACATGGATTTACAAAAGGTAAATCGTGCTTGGCTAATCTAGTGGAATTTTTTACGGATATAACTAGTAAAATAGATAAGTGAGAACCAGTGGCTGTGGCGTATTTGGACTTCCAAAAGGCTTTTGATAAGGTCCCGCATAAGAGATTAGCGTGTAAAGTTAAGGCACATGGGATTGGGGGCAAGGTACTGACTTGGATAGAAAACTGGTTGGCAGACAGAAAGCAAAGAGTTGGAATAAACGAGTCTTTTTCCGAGTGGCAGGCAGTGACTAGTGGGGTACCGCAGGGATCTGTCCTTGGACCCCAGCTATTCACAATATATATTAATGATCTAGACAAGGGAACTAGATGTAATATCTCCAAGTTTGCAGACGACACAAAGCTGGGTGGGCGTGTGTGCTGCGAGGAGGATGCCGAGAAACTCCATGATGATTTGGACAGGTTGGGTGATTGGGCAGAAGCGTGGCAGATGCACTATAACGTCGATAAATGCGAGGTTATCCACTTTGGTGTCAAAAACAGAAAGGCAGATTATTATCTGAATGGCAATAGATTGGGAGAAGGGGAAGTGCAACGAGACCTGGGTGTCCTTGTGCACCTGTCGCTGAAGGGAAGCATGCAGGTGCAGCAGGCGGTTAAGAAGGCAAATGGTATGTTGGCCTTCATAGCGAGAGGGTTTGAGTACAGGAACAAGGACGTCTTGCTGCAGTTGTACAGTGCCTTGGTGAGACCACACCTTGAGTACTGTGTGCAGTTTTGGTCGCCTTATCTGAGGAAGGATGTTCTTGCCATGGAAGGAGTTCAGCGAAGATTCACAAGGCTGATACCTGGGATGGCAGGAATGACGTATGAGGAGAGATTGGGTCGATTGGGCTTATACTCGCTGGAGTTTAGAAGAATGAGAGGGGTTCTCATTGAAACTTATAAAATTCTGACAGGACAGGACAGGACAGGACAAACTAGATGCAGGAAGGATGTTCCCGATGGTCGGGGAGTCCAGAACCAGGGGTCACCGTCTAATGATAAGGGGTAAGCCATTTAGGACTGAGATGAGGAGGAATTTCTTCACCCAGAGAGTGGTGAACCTGTGGAATTCTCTGCCACAGAAGGCAGTAGAGGCCAATTCATTAAATAGATTCAAGAAGCAGTTGGATATATTTCTTAAAGCTAAAGGGATCAAGGAATATGGGGAGAAAGCAGGGACAGGGTACTGAATTTGGATGATCAGCCATGATCGCATTGAATGGCGGAGCAGGCTCGAGGGGCCGAATGCCCTACTCCTGCTCCTATCTTCTATGATATACAGCTCTGCTTTTCAGTAAAATGTAACACGTACTATTTCGAAATTTTAATCGTAGACAGTTAGAAAACCAAAACAGTTCATGTGAAGCTTGGTTGACAGTAAATTTCTGAGAGAAGTTCCAATCTACATGGGACACCAATATTTAGTTAACTTGGCGAGTTGGGTGAAGGTGAAATGTTCCCTCTGATGGTGAATACTACCTGTCGCACAATGTACTGCAGACATCTCATTACAAATCCACAGGTGATTCTGGTTATATAGCTGTAGTGGTTATAATGGATAAATGATTGAACCCCCCACCCAGCAGAGCTGAGCTTTTGTACAAATAGCAAATCGGGAATTGGGCAGCACTGAGAGAGGGACAGGCCCACAATGTACTGATTGGGCAGCACTGAGAGAGGGACAGACTCACAATGTAATGATTGGGCAGCAATGAGAGAGGGACAGGCTCACAATGTGCTGATTGGGCAGCAGTGAGAGAGGGACAGGCTCTCAATGTACTGATTGGGCAGCACTGAGAGGGGGACAGGCTCACAATGTACTGATTGGTCAGCACTGAGAGAGGGAAAGGCCCACAATGTACTGATTCGGCAGCACTGAGAGGGGGACAGGCTCACAATGTACTGATTGGGCAGCAGAGAGAGAGGGACAGGCTCACAATGTACTGATTGGGCAGCACTGAGAGAGGGACAGACTCACAATGTACTGATTGGGCAGCACTGAGAGAGGGACAGACTCACAATGTACTGATTGGGCAGCACTGAGAGAGGGACAGGCTCACAATGTACTGATTCGGCAGCACTGAGGGGGGGACAGGCTCACAATGTACTGATTGGGCAGCAGAGAGAGAGGGACAGGCTCACAATGTACTGATTGGGCAGCACTGAGAGAGGGACAGACTCACAATGTACTGATTGGGCAGCACTGAGAGAGGGACAGACTCACAATGTACTGATTGGGCAGCACTGAGAGAGGGACAGGCTCACAATGTACTGATTGGGCAGCACTGAGAGAGGGACAGACTCACAATGTACTGATTGGGCAGCACAGAGAGAGGGACAGACTCACAATGTACTGATTGGGCAGCACTGAGAGAGGGACAGGCTCACAATGTACTGATTCGGCAGCACTGAGGGGGGGACAGGCTCACAATGTACTGATTGGGCAGCACAGAGAGAGGGACAGACTCACAATGTACTGATTGGGCAGCACTGAGAGGGGGACAGGCTCACAATGTACTGATGTTCCCCAATTATTTGATCAGCTCTTGGGTGAGCTCTTGGGAAATGCTATACATTTCCGGTTAACATGTCACAGGGAAATGTAAATGTTATTGTGAAGGTAAAAAGGGGATTAACAACAACAACTTGAATTGACATAGCCCCTTTCGCTTAGTAATAACGTCCCGAGAGAATCAGCAGGAGCGTATTCAGATAAAATGAAACACCGAGCCAAATAAAGAGATATTAGAACGGGTGACCAAAAGCCTGGTCAAAGAGGTGGAATTTTAAGAGTGAACAGGCGATAAGTAGAGGCGGATAGTGTTGGAGAGGGAATTCCAGAGTTCAGGGTCGAGGCTGCTGAGAACACAGCCGCCAATAGTGGAGAGGTGAAAATCAGAGGTGCACAAAGTTCAAAATTGAGGAGTGTGGAGATCTCGGAGGGTTGTGGGCCTGCAGTGTTAGGGATGGCTGAGGTCATGGAAGGATGGGAGACAAGGATGATAATTTCAAAATCAAGGCTTTGCCAGACCGGGAGCCGGTGTAGGTCAGCGAGCCCATGGGTGATGGGTGAACGGGACTCGGTGCGAGTTCCGATAGGCACAGCAGAGTTTTGGAGAAGCTCAAATTTACAGAGGATGGAACGTGGTTGGTTGACAAGCCTTAGCGTGTTGGAATAATTGAGACTGGAGATAACAAAGGCATAGATGAGGATTTCAGCATTTGATGGGCTGAGGCAGGGCGCAGACAGCGAATGTTACGGAGTTGGAAGTAGGTGGTCTTGTTGATGGAGAGGGTATGGAAGCGAAAGGTCAGCTCAGGATCTAATAGGATGCATTGGTTACAAACAGTCTGGTTCAGACTCACACAGTTGCCGGGAGAGGGATGGAGTCCGTGGCTAGGGAATGGTGTTTGTGGCCGCGACCAAAGATAATGGCTTTGCTCTGCCCAATATTTAATAGGAGGAAGTGTTTGCTCAGCCAATACTGGATGTCGGACAAGCTGAGTGATACATCAGAGACAGTGGAGGGCCTGAGAGAGATGGTGGTGCGGTCGAACTGGTCTCTTCAGTGGAATCTGACATTGTGTTTTTGGATGATGTCGCCAAGTGGTAGAATGTAGATCATAAACAGGAGGGGGTCAAGGATAGATCCTTGGGGGATACCAGAGGTAACAGTGCGAGAGCGGGTAGAGAAGACAGTGCAGGAGATTCGATTCTCTTGCTACGATTGGATGAGTCATAGTCGTAGAGTCATAACGGCATAGTAGGAGGCCATTCGGCCCATCGAATTCATGCCAGCTCTCTGCAGAGCAATCGAGTCAGTCCCATTCCCCCGCTCTATCCCCGTAGCCCTGCAAGTTTATTTCCACCAAGTGCCTATCCAGTCTCCCTTTGAAAACATTGAGTGTATCTGCTTCTACCACTTCCGTCGGCGGCGAGTTCCAGGTCCTCACCACTCGCTGCGTAAAAACGTTTTTCCTCACATCCCCCCTGTATCTCTTGCACAAAACCTTAAATCTGTGTTCCCTAATCCTTGTACCATCAACTAGTGGGAACAGCCTTTCCCTGTCTAGCCTATCCAAACCCATCATAATCTTGTACACCTCTATCAAATCACCCCTCAACCTCCTTTGCTCTATTGAAACCAAATCCAGCTTCTCCAACCTGTCCTTGTAGCTAAGATGCCCGGAACCATTCTGGTAAATCTCCTCTGCATCCTCTCAAGGGCCTTCGCATCCTTCTTAAAGTGCGGTGACCAGAACTGGACGCAATACTCCAGTTGTGGCCTAACCAGCGCTTTATAAAGGTTCAGCATAACTTCTCTACTTTTGTACTCAATACCTCTATTTATGAAGCCCTAGATCCCATATGTTTGCTAACCACTCTCTCAGTAGGTCCTGCCACCTTCACGGACCTATGCACATTAACTCCCAGGGCCCTCTGTCCCTGCACACTCTTTAAAACTGTGCCATCATGTGTATATTCCCTCTCCCTTTCCTTCTGCTAAAATGCATCACCTCAAACTTCTGTTTTAAATTCCATCTGCCACTTGTCTGCCCAGTCTGCTAGTCTTTCTATCTCCTGTTGCCGTCGATTGGTATCATCCTCACTGTTTCCCACACCCCCAAGTTTGGTGCCATCGGCAAATTTAGAAATTCTACTTTTTATTCCAATATCCAGGCTCTCTCATGACTCCCTCCATATGCTTATGGAGGGAGTCACAGCACGCAGGGAGGTTCCCTTCTCTTCCAATGGATGGAAGACACCTCCCCAGGACACCAATGCAGCCTGTTTGCACACTGCATAGGAGGGCACAAGCAGGGATGTCGTCAGGAGGACCAGGCTGCAGTGGCACAAACCTTTCAATGATCTCAGTAGATTACAAAAAGTTACTGCAACGCACACTCAACTTCATCCTGCTGTGCCACTCATCAAATCCCCAACCATCTGCCTTCCCTATCCTACTCCTGCTAATCATTACTCACACCAACTTAGCTTGCACCTCCACCTCTATCTACACTATCTACATCTCACTAGCCACACCTCACACTCACCCTCAACCTACTGCAAGCATACCAAATAAGAACACACAAGGGTAGGCACTTGGGTGCTTTAGCCAATATTCATGTGAAGTTTGTGTTGATGTGCTGTGAAACATTGAAATCTTTATTTTCAACACACTGCGTTCTTGGACAGAATTGTGTGCATTTTTGGAATTGGCCTAGTGAGTTGCAGTGAATGGTGAGACCCAATGGTATCCCCCACAATGCTGATGAGTGTGAATGGAATGGCTTGGGCATTGTAGAAATGTTTAATGGTGCTGGTGTGTGGTAGTGCCAACCTGGCACATCATGTGGCAGCCATGGTGTACAGTGTTAAGTGTAGCAAATCTGGCCATGGTGAGTCCATCCCTGGCAGCAATGTGCTCGGGTACTGATGCTCTGTGTCCTGTGCAGCATCAGGTTATTGCGGAGCAGGTTGATGCTGTTGTTGGTGATGCTGGTGTGCCTGGTGCTGCTGATCGTGGTGGGATTCTGAGGACCAAGGTGAGATTTTTTCAAGGGTACCGATGCTGCTGGATTAGATGGCAGCTGAAGTTGAGATGACAGAAGCGATCTGTTAATGGTGAGAGTTTGCTCCAAGGAGGTGACAGTGGATAGAGAGTTTACTCCAATCACTTCCTAACTGCATAAAGCGCAAAAGTGGGTTCCAAATCATGAAGGCTCCAGCTTCTAATTTTGGGAAATGAACAGCTGTAAAATGGTAGGTTTTAGACCACTTTGGCATCTGTCACCGACTCAGCAATGGAGTCATTGAGAACACGACATACTTACCTGACGTGATACCCGCTCTCCGGGAACCTCGTTAAAAACCTAGTCAAATGATAAGTACATGGGGAAATGATGCTTAACTACCTTTTAACAAGCTTTTAAGTATTTAAATTGGCTGACCCGCTATTTGGTGTCAGGTCTGTTCAGGGATGAAAGATCCGACATTTGGGAAACTCACGAGGAGGCGGGTTTACAGCGGGATACTGACCCGCTGTCAATCTTTGTGCTTTTGACTGCGGACCCGCCTCCAAACCCGCACTCTGAGCGCCGGCAAAATTCCGGCCAAAGAGCTGGCACAAGGTTGATTCTTAATGATTTCTGTTAACTGTTACATTGAGATGCACTTGCATTGTTTGATGAAAGTGTTTATTGTTCTGAATTTGGTGTTGGTGTTGATCTTTGTAGTGGAGTGAGGGCCGGACCCATTAGGCTGGACTGAAGGAAGGCCACAGGATGGTGGCAGTAAGCACGGTGGTAAGGATTGTGGGACATTTGGGGTATTGGGAATGGAAGTGATGATTTAGAGGAAGCGCTCTTCGATGAACTGATCTCGGAGAGCTGACTCAGCTCGGGGCACTGTGATCGATGCCTCTCCTCCTTCCGCTCTTTGTGCTCCACTTGTTTCTTGAGCACTTCTCGTTGCTCCTCACGATGGCAATGGTTTGCAAAATGCAGCAGACGACTACAAATCTGAACACTAGCTTAGGGATGTAGCAGTGCTCGATTGTTTGGTCTGTGAGGTTTCTCACGACGGCATGGCTCTCATGGTAGGCCAGATCATCAGCTGTGCTTGGGTCCCTGACAGCAGTGAGCCCTGTCTAGAGGGACTAGTCCTTGTCGACAAGCACCAGCCTGAAACTTGAGGGCCTGGCTTGAATAAAGGCTTCACAGAGGACTGGCGCAGTATGAAAGAGTCATGACTGCTCCCAGGATAATGGGAACAGGTCCGTATGACATGCTGCCTGTGGTCACTAACCAACTATGCGTTGAGGGAGTGAACTCCCTTACGATTGATCAACATGCCAGGTTGGGGATGGGGAGCACTCAAGGCAAGGTAGCGGCGATCTATGGTACCTTGCACCCTGGGAAAGCCTGTCATGTGGACGCAGCCTAGTGCTCGCTCATCCTACTTCGCTCTCTCCTTATGGACAAACATATAGGTGTTCATCCTGGTACAGAGCCTCAGTGAACTCCCTGATACAGCAGTGGACTGCTAACTCTGATAGATCACTGGTGTCACCTGCTGCAGCCTGAAAGGTGCCCATGGTTTTGAAGTTAAGGGCCACAGTGACTTTGTTGGCCACAGACAGCGATGCCCTTGCTGGACTTGTGTCTGCAGCAGGAGACATAGCCCGATGACTGCCCCCTTGGTGAAGTGAAGGCGCCTCAGTGACGCTACATAGAATTACCATTGAGTTTATAGCACTGAAACAGGCAATAGAGCCGAATAGGTCTGTGCCGGTGTATCTGCTCCGCACGAGCCTCATCCCACCGTACCATCTCACCCTATCAGCATATCTATCTGTTCCTTTTCCCTCATGTACATATCCAGGTTCCCTTTAATGTCGGGGAAATGGCCCCGAATACTCGCTGTGGGCATGGCCTTCTGCGGAGTGCCTCTCCGGATCCCTCCTGTGTCAGCTGTTCTTGATCTCTGCTGGACTCCTCGCTGTTCTCTGCTCTATTCCCCGCTGCTCCCTCTCCTCCTTCAGTCCCAAAGGCAGTCCTAAGACACCACTCATGACTGCAGTCAAACTATCTATGAGTGTGTCAACATCAGTGCAAGATCAGCAGCATGTTGCTCTTTTTAGACAAAGCAACATTTCCAGAATGATAAAACACAGCAAGAAAAGCCCAGAAGTTAAGCAGCGGCCTGAACCGACAAGGCAATTACCAAACTGTAAGTTCCCCATGATTCCTTTCAATAGCGCTGGTGAGGGGTCCTTTCTGCCGGTTTGCGGCAGGTGTTGCTGGGCAGATTCAGCACATGGTGTGAGATGGTGCAGCATACCCAAAGCGGGAAAGGGTCCAGCAGGAAGCACTGGACCCTCATTTACATAATATATTCACTCTTAAATTATACTGGCGTCAACTCCCGACAGCACAGCAATGCCCGATCCACAATTCAGGCTGGAAATGTGAGTGCGCTTCCTGCCCACAATATTGGCCGCAGGAGCTCGATAACCGGCAGTACGCGGCCCAATATCTAGGCCTATGGCTAAACACTGCACTCACTGGTACATCATCCATTTGAGTCATCCAGGGAAGCCGCAATAAATTAATTTTCTCTGCTGATTAATCGGTGTATCAGACAGACTGACCACTGGGAGTTTGATGTTTTATCCCGGTCAGTGACGTCCACTGGCAGCAAAGGCCAGTCACATGAACAGCTGGATAAACCACTGGAGTAATGACAACATCTGCAAATTTAAAATAAAAACAGAAAATGCTTGAAATACTCAGCAGGTCGGACAGAATCTGGAGAGAGAGAATCAGAGTTAACGTTTCAGGTCGATGACCCTTCGTCAGAACTGGAAAAAGTTGGAGATGTAACAGGTTTTTAAGCAAGTGTAGAGGCAGGGAGTGGGGGGAGGGGATGAAAGGACAAAAGGAAAGGTCTGTAATAGGATGGAAGGCAGGAGAGATTAAAAGACAAAAGGAATGATGGTGCAAGGCAAAAAGAGATGGTATTGGGACAAGTTAAGAAACAAAAGATGACTCGAGATGAAGTGTAAATGGCAATGGCAGAATCATCAACCGCTGCCATGTGAAAGAGAGAAAAAAATGATATGGACAGAGGTTATGGTCTGAAATTGTTGAACTCGATGTTGAGCCCAGAAGGCTGTAAAGTGCCTAATCGAAAGATGAGGTGCTGTTCCTCGAGCTTACGTTGAGCTTCATAGCAACAGTGTAAGAGGCCGAGGACAAAGAGGTCAGAGTGGGACTGGAGCGGAGAATTAAAGTGACAGGCGACCGGAAGCTCAGGGTCACCCTTATGGACTGAATGGACGTGTTCTGCAAAGCAGTCACCCAATCTGCGTTTGATCTCCCCAATGTAGAGGAGACCGCATCGTGAGCAGCGAATACTGTATACTAAATTACAAGTACAACAAGTAAATCGCTGTTTTACCTGGAAGGAGTGTTTGGGGCCCTGGACAGTGGGAAGGGTGGAGGTAAAAGAGCAGGTGTTGCATCTCCTGCGCTTGCACGGGAAGGTGCCGTGGGAAGCAGTAGATTTGTTGGGGGTGAGAGAGGAGTGGACCAGGGTGTCGCGGAGGGAGCAGTCCCTTCGGAACGCTGAAAGGGGAGGTGAGGGGAAGATGTGTTTGGTGCTGGGATCACGCTGGAGGTGGCGGAAAATGATCCGTTGAATGTGGAGGCTGGTGGGGTGAAAGGTGAGGACAAAGGAAACCATATTGTGGTTCCGGGAGGGAGAGGAACGGGTGAGAGTAGAGGTGCGGGAAATAGAATGGACACGGTCAAGAGCCGTGTCAACCACGGTAGAGGGGAATCCTCAGTTAGGAAAAAGGAAGACATGTCAGAAACACTAGTATGGAAGGTGGCATCGTCAGAGCAGATGCGGTGGAGACAGAGAAACTGGGAGAATGGAATAGAGTCGTTACAGGAAGCGGGTTGGCAGGAAGTGCAGTCCAGGTAGCTGTGGGAGTCAGTGGGCTTATAGTGAATGTTTGTCAAGAGCCTATCCCCAGAGATGCAGCAGAGAAGTCGAGGAAGGGAAGGGAAGAGTCGGAGATGGACCATGTGAAGGTGAGGGAAGGGTGGAAATTAGAAGCAAAGTGAATGAAATGATCTAGTTCAGGGCGAGAGCTGGAAACGGCACCGATACAGTCATCAATGTACCGGAAAAAAGAGGTGAGGGAGGGGACCCGAGTAGGACTGGAACAAAGAATGTTCCACATATCCCACAAAAAGGCAGGCATAGCTAGGACCCATGCGGGTTCCCATAGCAACACCATTAATTTGGAGGAAGTTAGTGGAGTCAAAGGAGAAGTTGTTCAACGTGAGAACAAGTTCAGTCAGGCGGAGGAGGGTGGTGGCGGACGGGGACTGGTTGGGCCTTTGTTCAAGGAAAAAGCAGAGCGCTCTCAGGCCGTCCTGGTGGGGGATGGAGGTGTAGAGGGATTGGACGCCCATAGTGAAAAGGAGGTGTTTGGGGCCAGGAAACTGGCGTTGGAAGTGTCGGGGATGTAGGTGTGAAGAGACTGGACAAGGGGAGAAAAAAGAGTCGAGATAGGAAGAGATAAGTTCCGTGGGGCAAGAACAGGCTGAAACGATGGTTCTACCAGGGCAGTCCTGTTTGTGGATTTGGGGAGGAGGTATAAGCGGGCTGTGCGGGGTTGGGAAACTATGAGGTTGGCGGTCGTGGAGGGAAGATCTCCAGAGGAGATGAGGTCAGTGACAGTCTTGGAAACGATGGCTTGATGTTCGGTAGTGGGGTCATGGTCCAGGCGGAGGTAGGAGGAGGTGTCGGAGAGTTGGCTTTCAGCCTCCGCTAGGTAGAGGTTGGTTCACCAAACAACAACAGCACCACACTTGTCAGCAGGTTTAATGAGAATGCTGGGGTTGGATCTGAGAGAATGGAGTGTTGCAAGTTCAGAGGGAGGATGGTTGGAGTGAGTGAGGGGAGCAGAGAAAATCGAGACGGCCGACGTCACGCCGGCAGTTTGCAATGAATATTTAAAGATAATCCCAAACCTGGTGTTAATGGTAACTTCATCCCACACATTTCAGAATCAGTGACAAGTGAAAATGAAGTTTAATTCTGTTTGCCCAGCTCTTGAACTTTTCACCCCAGATTCTAGAAATCTCTTAACCAATGGTCAGAGTTAAAGCCTCTGATAATCAGAACCGTAATAATCTGTTTGAAATCTTCACCCCATCACCTACCTTTCAGCTGACTGGGAACTTCGGATAAACATTCTGTGGCTTTCATGTCATTAAATCGAAAGAAACCTGTTTAAATAAATTAGTTTTCATCAAAACAAATCCGTGCACTACTTTAGTAAAATATGTAATTTTAGATGTGAAATTGATTTTACCGTACCGTGTTCCTGTATTTCTCTCAGTATTTTGTCCAGCTTTGGCACCCCATGGCGCATATTCACAAAGGATTTCCACATTGTCCTTCGGGCCCGAGAGCCTTTCTCCATCACCAGATTTAGGAGCAGTTTGGAACTGTCCGCCCGGTTTCCCTTCTCCGTGAGCTCAGTGACTTTCTGTAGAGAATAATGAATATATTGATGAGCGGAGTGAAGGGCCTGCAGTGAAAATGAACTGGGGCAGATTGTCCTCTTACAGCACTTGGGCAAGAGGACTGTCTGGGTGGAGCAGGAGGAGGAAAACAAGTCGGTGTTGGTTTCCCACCGGGAACAGAGCCTGCTTTCGGTCCTGTGCACTCTCACAATACTCCCCCTCCCACACCTGTCTCTGGCACAACTGTGCGCTGCTTTATTTCAAATATCTATCACTAAATTCAGAGCAATGTGTCGAATCACCGACCATCCTCAGCAATTTGAACACAGATACTTTGCTTGTTGCTGCTGAGTTCAGCCTGACACTGACTCTGCAACAGGAGGGAAAATCGGGCGCGATGGAAAATGGGCGGTGATTCGCTGTGAGCCCATTTCACAATACTGAAGATCAATGTCACCCCATATTGGGCCAGTTTATTGAATTCAAGGCTGCTGATTCTGTTCAACAGCTGGATCAGGGTATTTAACTTACTTTAAGTGAATATTCGTTGCCAGTTTATCCTTTTGACACAAACTTCGCTAGTTTGTTTGAAATGGCTGAATGATGATCTTCCCTCCAGATGAATGATGCTGGTCAGCAGAATATTTGCGGAACCAGATATTAATATTTGCAGACAAAAAATTTACTGCTTCTCAGGAACTGCAGCTAATCTGAGGTGGCTCGAGCCAAATTCTTCCAATACTCCTGGGACTTGTGAATGGTGCCAGCGGAGTGGAGAGTTGCAAATGTTACACCCCTGTTCAAAAAAGGGGAGAGGGATGAACCCAGCAACAACAGGCCGGTCAGACGAACGTCGATAGTGGAGAAACTTTTAGACAATAATCCAGGACAAAATATTCCCTTGGAAAAACATGGGTTAATAAATTGCAGCCAGCATGGATTTATTAAAGGCATATCGTGGTTGAATAAATTGATTGAGTTGTTTAATGAATTAACGGTTGACAAGGGTAGTGCGGTTGATGTTGTGTATATGGACTTTCAAAAGGCGTTTGACCAAGAACCACGTAATAGACATGTTAGCAAATTAGAAGCCCATGGGATTAAATGGGCAGTGGCAGCGTTGATAGGACATTGTCTAAGGGAAAGGAAACAGAGCAGTTGTGAACAGCTGTTTTTCAGACTGGAGGAAAGAGTACAGTGTTGTCCCACAGGGCTCAGTATTAGGGCGACTGCTCCTTTCGATATATATTAATGACCTGCACTTGGGGATACAGAGCATAATTTAAAAAAAATTGCAGATTGCGCAAAACTCAAAGGTAGTAAATAGTGAGAAGGATAATAGCAGACTTCAGGAGGGCATAGACAGTCTGGTGAAATGGACAGACACATGACAGGGAAGTGTGAATTGATATAATAATAATAGTCGGGGATTTCAACTTCCCCAATATTAACTGGGATAGTCAGAGTGTGAAAGGCTTAGAGGGGGCGGAATTCTTAAAGTGCATCCAGGAGTGTTTTTTGAGCCAGCATGTAGAAAGTCCTACAAGAGAGGGAATGTAGCCGGGCAAGTGGTAGAAGTGTCAGTAGGAGAGCATTTTAGTGACAGTGACCATAATTCGGTGAGATTTAAGGTAGTAATGGAAAAGGACAAAGATGGACCGGAAATAAAGGTTCTAAATTGGGGGAAGGCCGATTTTAATATGATAAGGCAGGATCTGGCCAAAGTGGACTGGAATCAGCTACTGGTAGGAAAAACCACATCAGAGCAGTGGGAGTCTTTCAGAAAGGAAATAGAGAGAGTACAGCGCCAACATGTTCCCGTAAAGGTCAAGCGTCGGACCAACAAGCCCAGGGAACCCTGGATGTCAAGGGATATACGAGAATGGATTAGGAAAAAAAGGGAGGCTTTTGGCAGATACAAAGGACTAAAAACAGTGGAAGCCCTAGAGGAGTATAGAAAGTGCAGGGGGGTACTTAAATAAAGAAATTAGGAGAGCAAAGAGAGGGCATGAAAAAACACTGGCGGGCAAAATAAAGGAAAATCCCAAGGTGTTTTATAGTATATTAAGGGCAAGAGGATAACCAGGGAAAGAGTAGGGCCCATTAGGGACCAAAGTGGCAATCTGTGTGTAGAACAGGAAGATGTAGGTGAGGTTTTAAATGAATATTTTGCATCTGTGTTCACTATGGAGAAGGACGATGTAGGCATAGAAATCAGGCAGGGGGATTGTGATATACTTGAACAAATTAGCAGAGGGGGAGGAGGTATTAGCGGTTTTAGCAGGCTTAAAAGTGGATAAATCCCCAGGCCCAGACGAGATGTATCCCAGGCTGCTGTGTGAGGCAAGGGAGGAGATTGCAGGGGTTCTGACACAAATTTTCAGAATCTCTCTAGCTACAGGGGAGATGCCAGAGGACTGGAGGACAGTTAACGTAGTACCATTATTCAAGAAGGATAGTAGGGATAAACCAGGGAATTATAGGCCAGTGAGCCTAACGTCAGTGGTAGGGAAATTATTGGAAAAAATTCTGAGGGACAGAATTAGTCTCCACTTGGAGAGGCAAGGATTAATCAAGGATAGTCAGCATGGCTTTGTCAGGGGGAGATCATGTCTAACCAAGTTGATTGAATTTTTCGAGGAGGTGACTAGGTGTGTAGATGAGGGTAGTGCAGTTGATGTAGTCTACATGGACTTCAGAAAGGCTTTTGACAAAGCCCCGCATGGGAGACTGGTCAAGAAGGTAAGAGTCTATAGGATCCAGGGCAATTTGGCACATTGGATCCAAAATTGGCTTAGTGGCAGGAGGCAGAGGGTGATGGTCGAAGGTTCTTTTTGTGACTGGAAGCCTGTGTCCAGTGGTGTACCGCAGGGATCGGTGCTGGGTCCCTTGCTGTTTGTAGTGTACATTAATGATTTAGATATGAATGTAGCAGCTATGATCAGTAAGTTCGCAGATGATACGAAAATTGGTGGGGTGGTAAATAGCGAGGAGGGAAGCCTCAGGCTACAGGACGATAGACGGGTTGGTCAGATGGGCAGAACAGTGGCAAATGGAATTTAACCCTGAAAAGTGTGAGGTGATGCATTTTGGGAGGACTAACAAGGCAAGGGAATACACAATGAATGGTAGGACCCTAGGAAGGACAGAGGAACCTTGGTGTGCATGTACATAGATCCCTGAAGGCAGCAGGACAGGTAGATAAGGTGGTTAAGAAGGCATATGCCTTCATTAGCCGAGGCATAGAATATAAGAGCAGGATGGTTATGATGGAGCTGTACAAAACGCTAGTTAGGCCACAGCTGGAATACTGTGTGCAGTTCTGGTCGCCACGCTATAAGAAGGATGTGATTGCATTAGAGAGGGTGCAGAGGAGATTCACCAGGATGTTACTGGGCTGGAGCGTTTCAGCTATGAAGAGAGACTGGACAGGCTGGAGTTGTTTTCCTTAGAGCAGAGAAGGCTGAGGAGGGACCTGATTGAGGTGCACAAAATTATGAGGGGCATAGATAGGGAAGATAGAAAGGAACCTTTCCCCCTTAGCAGAGGGCTCAATAACCAGGGGGCAAGTTTCAATGTATTTGGGATCATTCTATTCGGTTAATCGGACACCCCCCACCGGTTTTTTGGGGTTGTTTGGGTCCAATACTTGTTCACTAGTTTAGCATTTTATAAAAAATCTTTCCTTTAAACTGCAGCTGATTTCTTTAAATTATCTCACAGTTCCTCAATTTACTTTATATACTTTGTAGGATACTCAACTCATGACCTTCCCTAAAACTCCGGCTAGTTGTCTCTTGTCTCTCTTTGAGAGAACCTGCTAAAATTCTTGGTTCCCTTTGACTTCAGCCCACAAAGGATAATATCGTACCCGTTACCCTGTCCTTTTTACATAGACTGATGGATCCAGTGGGTATTTTCACATTTGTGTTGTTGTTTCTGTTTTAAAATATTAACAGTTTTAACCCTTTCTTTCCTAGTTGGCCTGTTTTGCTTCTGTAACATTCTATGATTCTAAGATCTGATTTCCTGTTGCTTCTGTGATGTTTAAATAATCCAAACTCATTCTGTGTCCCTCCCACTTACCCGATGTTCTTGTCCACTGAAATGCCTCTCGTATGTTAACAACGAGCTGACTCCATCCACCCCTCCTTCAATCGCCTGTTCCAGTCTGTCCCGGTAGAATTTCGTCAACTGGAACAGCTGGTAATCGTTGCACTCTGTCAAGAACTCAGTGATTGTAGAGTTCGGATCTGTGAACACAAATGGAGAAAATTAAACTCATTATCCACTTTATATCCAAGCTGCTACATTGCCTCTTATACCAAACAGCTGAAACCTCCTGTGAGCCGCATTATCAAACACCTTCTTAAACCACATATACACCGCAGATGCTGCATCCCATCGATCAATACAGTCCATTCTTTAAAAAAAGCGTGCAAATTTGTCAAACACATCTTGCCTACAGTTAGTCGGTTCCAGCCTCCCCTGATCATCCCCTGTATCTCAACATTGACTAATTCAACCTTAAATTCCGGACTCGAGCATTCTGCCCATAACTGCCGTAGACTGTTCTAGTTACCCGGTTTATCCTCTCTACTCCATTGTTGAACAGAGACGTTACTTGGGCTCCTTCAGTGCTCCAGTGTATTGTTTAAATCTAAAACAGATTGAACAATTGTGGAGAGTCTGTCCTCCCTCCTCTGTGATTTGATTTAACAGCCTGGAGTGTGTTATCTCTGGGTCCAGTCACTTACCCATCTTGGCTATTTTTTCAGCTCCAAATCCTTCCCTACATTTAACTCCAACTATGATCCCACATCCTCCTCTAGTCCACCTTCTCGCACTACCACCATCATTTTTAGAAACTATTGGAAATGTTTGATACCTCCTCAAAACGTCATCCTCCACAACTAGATTCTCCCTTCATCCCCAGTGATAGAACCTTGAATTATTGCTTTACTTTTCATAAACCCTGACTTTTTATATTATCCCCCGGCCTTGAACCTAATTCCCTTTTAACCACCCCGCCCCCACCCTACAGCCAGAGACCATCACCTTAATGCTTTGTTTTACATTCCATTGCCTGACTTTAAATTCCCTCAATATAGGCCTCAAACCAGGCCAGCGTCCTGGACTCAACTACTTTCAGCTGCTTCATCAGTGACCTTCGCTCATCATAAGGTTAGAAGTGAGGCTGCTCGCTGATGGTTGCAGTTTGTTCGGCCCCATTCACAATTCCTCCAATAATGAAGCAGTCCATGCCTGCTTGCAGCAATACGTGGATAACATCCAGTTTTGGCCTGATATGTGGCAAATTATATTCGAACCAGACAAGTTTTTTTTATTCGTTTTATGGGATCTGGGCGTCGCTGGCAAGGCCAGCATTTATTGCCCATCCCTAGTTGCCCTTGAGAAGGTGGTGGTGAGCCGCCTTCTTGAACCGCTGCAGTCCGTGTGGTGATGGTATTTTGTTTCGTAGCGGTTAGTTACAACTGAGTGGCTTGCTAGGCCATTTCAGAGGGCAGTTAAGATCAACCACATTGCTGTGGGTCTGGAGTCACATACAGGCCAGACCAGGTAAGGACGGCAGATTTCCTTCCCTAAAGGACATTAGTGAACCAGATGGGTTTTTAACGACAATCCGATAGTTTCATGGTTACCATTACTGATTCTAGCTTTTTATTCCAGATTTATTTAAGTCCCCAGCTGCCGTGGTGGGATTTGAACTCTCGTCTCTGAATCATTAGTCCAGGCCTCTGGATTACTAGCCCAGTGACATTACCACTACGCTACCATTCCCAGGGTCAGGCAATGACCATCTCCAACCAGAGATACCATAGCCATATGCCATGACAGTCAATGACATTATCAACAAGTCCCCCACATCAAACAAAATAGAACTGGACCAGCCACATACATCCCCCGTGTCTACAGGAGCAGGTCAGAAGCTGGGTATTCTGTGGCGAGTGGCTCACCTCGTGACTCCCCAAATTCTCTCCCCCACCTACAACACACGTCAGGAGAGTGATGGAACACTTTCCATTTGTCTGGAGAAGTGAAGTTGCAACAACACTGAAGATGCTCAACACCATCCAGGACAAAGCATTATGCTTGATCAGCACCCCATCCATTGGGTTAAACATTGACTCCCTCCACCATTGGCTTACCGTGGTTGCAGATTACTGTCTACTGGATGCCCTCCAGTAAGTCAGCAAGGCATCTTCAACAGCGCCTCCCATACCCATGACATCCACCACCTAGAAGGACAAGGGCACCAGGTGCGTGGGAACACCTTCGCTTCCAAGTTCTCCTTAAAGTCACATACAACCCTAACTTGGACATACATCACCTTCATTGTCGCTGGATCAAAATCTTGGAACTCCCTACCTAACAGCACTGAGGGAGCACCTTCACCACATGGACTGCAGCGATTCAAGAAGGTGGCCCACCATCACCTATGGAATGGCGACATGGTGTGGGCAATAAATGGGGGCCTTGCCAGCGACACACACGTCCCAAAAATTATTTTTTAAATGTATTTCTAGTTGTGTTTTTGGTTTTGACCGGGACAATTTTCTGCTCTTCTTGCCTTCACAGAAAAGGTCACAGCCGTTCAAAGATGTTCTTCCCTCTGGAATCAGATATCTCTATCATTCTCCTCTCACCCTCGGCTCACTCGGGGTGACCTACTGCTCCCTGGAGTCACACTGTTGCTCAGGAAGACCCTCCTCTGAGTCACTGTCTCCATCCACCTTACAGTCCCTAATACCAGGGATCTATTGGACAGTTCCAGTACTCGGGGGCTCCCTCCACCTGTGACTGTGATGCCTCTCTAGATGGTCACTCACTTCCCTCTTTCTAATCAGCCCCTGTCCTGGTCCCTCGAACTGTGTGAGTTGGCGGTTCTTGCACGAGATCTGGACCCTCTGTCAGGTCAGAAATGACATTGTAAATAATATTCTGTGTTCTTACCTGTGTCCATTCTCATTCTTGTTGAAGATGTTGGATCTTCTCCCCTGGTTGGACCTTCAGCCATGGCGGTGACAGGCGTTCCCAGATTATGATGCTCTGTAATAACTATATTAATAGGAGAGTTAGATAGAAATATTAAAATAAGGAGAGCGCTGCCTTGTTAAAGATGATTTCAAGCCCCTCCTCCCTCCCCCACATTAGTACACCAGCTGTTAGCTCCGAGATCGAGCATTTGCCGAGTGTTACGATCAACTCTCCACATCAGGTGTGACACAGACAGCTGCCCAGTGAAATCCAGTGAGTCCCGCTGATCTCCACAACCGAGTTCCAGACGGGCTCCCATCGGCCGAGACTCGCACATTGGTGAGATTTACTCACACAGTGCAGGCCAAAGCCAGCCTTATTCCTGAGGTAGAGAATATTCTGCAGGAAAATATGGAGCGAGTGATCATTGATGAATTCAATGATCCAGCACTCGGTTTTACACAATGTGTCGCTATTGTGTTTTTTATTCGCATATTTGTGTTTATTAATTTTGATTCGAGTTTTGATATTAAAATCCAGTACTTTCCGAATATGCTTTCTATCCATACACAATATACAGCTAGGTGTGATTACTCTGGTCTCTATGGGCTGTGACATTGTCCGTGTGATCATGGAGATGTGTCCTGGTTGGTGCTTCTATTTGAATATATTGACCATATCTCTCCTGGTGTCAGCACCTGACTAATGAGCACTGTAGGAGGTGAAGATATTTACCGCTGCTCAACTAATATTAACACCAATGTATAATGTTATGAATCATGTAAATTTAAACAGTGAGGTGATGCACAGCATTGATTTGTGAAACATTTTCACTGGTTTTATCAATCTCAGGAATGGCCATGAATATACAAGTGGAAGATTTGCCTGCTGTTTTACAGTGAATATTCTCCACTTGTGCGCGTGTCTCGCTGTGTGCGCGCCCAGGTACGTGCGTCCAATCAAACTATCAGTCAGCGTCCTTTCCTTTCCCCACTGGGGAAATGTAAAAGTGATTCAGTCTCAGATCAGAAATTTCTACAAACTATAGTTGAAGTTATTCTCCGGCATTAACTTATAACCCAGTTTGAGATCTTGTAAGATTTAGTTATCTGCTGTGTCACTCACGCTGACACTGGTACAATAAACACACAGCAACAACAACTTGTCCATTGAAACACATCGCAAGGTGCTTCACAGAAGCCAAGTACGACAAGTGATGGGCTCAGACTAAAGGGGGTAGAACGAGACCAATTAAATACGTTTTTTGGTTCTGTCTTCACAAAGGAGGACACAAATAACCTCCCAGAGATGTCAGGGAACATAGGATCTAATGAGAGGGAGGAACTGAAAGAAATCAGTATTTGTAGGGAAATGGTGTTAGGGAAATTGGTGGGATTGAAGGCCGATAAATCCCCAGGGCCTGATAATCTGCATCCTAGAGCACTTAAGGAAGTGGCCCTAGAAATAGTAGATGCATTGCTGATCATCTTCCAACATTCTATAGACTCTGGAACAGTTCCCATGGATTGGAGGGTAGCTAATGTTACCCCACTATTCAAAAAAGGTGGTAGAGAGAAAACGGGGAATTACAGACCGGTAAGCCTGACATCGGTAGTGGGGAAAATGCTAGAGTCCATTATAAAAGATGGAATAGCAGAGCACTTGGAAAACAGTGACAGGATCGGACAAAGTCAACATGGATTTACAAAAGGTAAATCGTGCTTGACTAATCTACTGGAATTTTTTGAGGATGTAACTGGTAGAATAGATATGGGAGAACCAGTGGCTGTGGTGTATTTGGACTTTCAAAAGGCTTTCGATAAGGTCCCGCATAAGAGATTAGCGTGTAAAGTTAAGGCACATGGGATTGGGGGCAAGGTATTGACTTGGCAGACAGGAAGCAAAGAGTTGGATTAAACGGGTCATTTTCCAAGTGGCAGGCAGTGACTAGTGGGGTACCGCAGGGATCGGTCCTTGGACCCCAGCTATTCACAATATATATTCATGATCTAGACAAGGGAACTAGATGTAATATCTCCAAGTTTGCAGACGACACAAAGCTGGGTGGGCGTGTGTGCTGTGAGGAGGATGCAGAGAAACTCCAGTAAGATTTGGACAGGTAGGGTGATTGGGCAGATGAATGGCAGATGCAGAATAAAGTGGAAAAATGCGAGGTTATCCACTTTGGTGTCAAAAACAGGAAGGCAGATTATTATCTGAATGGCAATAGACTGGGAGAATGGGAAAGTGCAATGAGACCTGGGTGTCCTTGTGCACCAGTCGCTGAAGGTAAGCATGCAGGTGCAGCAGGCAGTTAAGAAGGCAAGTGGTATGTTGGCCTTCATAGCGAGAGGGTTTGAGTACAGGAACAAGGATGTCTTGCTGCAGTTGTACAGGGCCTTGGTGAGACCACATCTTGAGTATTGTGTGCAGTTTTGGTCGCCTTATCTGAGGAAGGAGGTTCTTGCCATGGAAGGATTTCAGCGAAGATTCACCAGGCTGATACCTGGGATGGCAGGAATGACGTATGAGGAGAGATTGGGTCGATTGGGCTTATACTCGCTGGAGTTTAGAAGAATGAGAGGAGATCTCATTGAAACTTGTAAAATTCTGAAAGGACTGGACAGACTAGATGCAGGAAGGATGTTCCCGATGGTCGGGGAGTCCAGAACCAGGGGTCACAGTCTAAGGATAAGGGGTAAGCCATTTAGGACAGAAATGAGGAGGAATTTCTTCACCCAGAGAGTGGTAAACCTGTGGAATTCTCTACCACAGAAGGCAGTAGAGGACAATTCATTAAATATATTCAAGGAGGGGCAACACAGTGGCATAGTGGTTAGCACTGTTGCCTCACAGCGCCAGGAACCCAGGGTTCGAATCCGGCCTCGGGTGACTGTCTGTGTGGAGTTTGCACGTTCTCCCCGTGTCTGCGTGGGTTTCCTCCGGGTGCTCCGGTTTCCTCCCACAGTCAAAAGATGTGCGGGTTAGGTTCATTTGGCTATGATAAATTGACCCTTAGTGTTAGGGGGGGATTAAATACGTGGGGTTACGGGGATAGGGTGGGATATGTGTCGGTGCAGGCTCGATGGGCCGAAATGGCCTCTATCTGCACTGTGGGGATTCTGTGATATATTTCTTAAGGCTAAAGGGATCAAGGGATATGGGGAGAAAGCAGGTACAGGGTACTGAGTTTGGATGATCAGCCATGATCGCATTGAATGGCGGAGCAGGCTAGAGGGGCCGAATGGCCTATTCCTGCTCCTATCTTCTATGTTTCTATGGTCAGAATGTTGGTCACAGCAGTGAGTTTCAGAGGGTTCTAAAGGAGGAGGGAGCTGGAGAGGTTTAGGTGGGGAATTGATGAGCATTGAGCCGGGACAGCTGAAGGCACAGCCTCCATAGAGGGGAGGAGAGGGGGAAATGCCACAAGAGGCCAGAGTCTGAGGAAGAGAGTGATCTTGGTGGTGGGGGATTGTAGGGCTGGAGGAGGTTACAGAGACAGGAAGGGATTTAAACAACGATGGGACTTTTAAATTGGAGACGCTCGGGGAACCGGGAGCCAATGTAGGTTCACAAGCACAGGGATGATGAGTGAGCAGGGCTTTGAAGCTATTTCTCACCCCGCAGTCGCAGCTACATACACCACTGGCCCTGCCACGCACCAAACTGGCCCAGCCCCGCGACCCCCACTGACCCAGCTCCGACACCAACACTGACCCAGCCCCCCGCACCCCACTGTCCCAGGCCCGTGACCCACACTGACTCAGCCGCGCACCCCACCGACGCGGCCCCGCGACCCCCACCGACGCGGCCCCGCGACCCCCCAATGGCCCAGCCCCGCACCCCACTGGCGCAGGCACGCGACCCCCACTGGCCCAGCCGTGCACCCCACTGACCCAGCCATAAGTAGCTTTTATGTGACCAAACATTTGGTCAAAGAAGTAGCTTCTAAGGAGCGTCTTAAAGGAACAGAGAGAGGTAGAGATGTTTAAAGAGGGTATTCCAGAGCTTAGGGCCTCCGCAGCTAAAGACACGGCCACCAATGGTGGAGAGAAGGAAATCGGAGATGTGCCACAGGTCAGAATTGGAGGAGCGCTGGGATTTCGGAGGGATGTAGGACTGGAAGAAATTACAGACACAGGGAAGGGCAAGGCCATGGAGGGGTTTGAAAACAAGGATGAGAATTATAAAATCAATGCAACACCAGACCCGGAGCCAATATAGGTCAGCGAGCACAGGGATAATGGGTGAACGGGACTTGTTGTGAGTTAGAACACGCGGAGCAGAGTTTTGGATGAGTTCAAGTTTATGGAGAGTGGAAAAGGGTGGCCGGCCAGGAGAGCCTTGGAACAGTCAAGTCTAGAGCTGAGGCAGGGGCAGAGACCGGCGCTGTTACGGGGCTGGAAGTAGACGGTGTTGGTCATGGAGTGGATATGTGGTCAGAAGCTCATCCTACGATCAAATACGGCAGCAAGATTACGGATGCACTGATTCAGCCTCAGACAGTGGGCAGGGAGAGGGATGGAGTCGATGTCTAGGGAACACAGCTCGTGGCGGGGACCGAAGACAATGGCTAATGTTACCTGTCTACCTGTCCCACAGGTGCTGCTCACCCAGGAGAATCCCTCCCACTGACACAGCTGGTTGATGCTTTTCATGTATCTCCACACAACAGCAGGGTGCACTGTCTAGGAAACACTTACAATGGAAAGACTGGTCACACTCAGAGGCCGAGGGGTTGGACGTCCAGCGGCACAGGCGCGGGTCAGTGTGGCGGGGGTAGAGGCAGAGGAAAGAGAGGGGGGGGCAGGGGGCAGAGTGGGCACAGGAATTTATTGCAGTCTGGACAGTCTCACTGACATTGTACAAGGGAGGAAACATAGTCATAGAGATATACAGCACAGAAAGAGGCCCTTCGGGCCATCGTGTCCGCGCCGGCCATCAAGCCCTGTCTATTCTAATCCCATTTTCCAGCACTTGGTCCGTAGCCTTGTATGCTATGATGTTTCAAGTGCTCATCTAAATAAATCTTGAATGTTGTGAGGGTTCCTGCCTCTACCACCCTTTCAGGCAGTGAGTTACAGATTCCAACCACCCTCTGGGTGAAAAAGTTTTTCTTCAAATCCCCTCTAAACCTCCTGCCCCTTACCTTGAAACTATGCCCCCTGGTCATTGACCCATCTACTAAGGGGAAAAGTTCATTTCTATCTACCCTATCTATGCCCCTCATAATTTTGTACACCTCAATCAGGTCCCACCTCAGCCTTCTCTGCTCTAAGGAAAACAACCCCAGCCTGTCCAGTCTCTCTTCATAGCTGAAGCGCTCCAGCCCAGGTAACATCCTGGTGAATCTTCTCTGCACCCTCTCCAATGCAATCACATCCCGCCTATAGTGTGGCAACCAGAACTGCACACAGTATTCCAGCTGTGGCCTAACTAGCGTTTTGTACAGCTCCATCATAACCTCCCTGCTCTTATATTCCATGCCTCGGCTAATGAAGGCAAGTATCCCATATGCCTTCTTAACCACCATATCTGCCTGTCCTGCTGCCTTCAGGGATCTATGTACATGCACACCAAGGTCCCTTTGATCCTCTGTCCTTCCTAGGGTCCTACTATTCATTGTGTATTCCCTTGCCTTGTTAGTCCTCCCAAAATGCATCACCTCACACTTTTCAGGGTTAAATTCCATTTGTCACTGTTCTGCCCATCTGACCAACCTGTCTATATCGTCCTGTAGCCTGAGGCTTCCCTCCTCGCTATTTACCACTCCACCAATTTTCGTGTCATCTGCGAACTTACTGATCATACCTCCTACATTCATATCTAAATCATTAATGTACACTACAAACAGCAAGGGACCCAGCACCGATCCCTGTGTTACACCACTGGACACAGGCTTCCAGTCACAAAAACAACCTTCGACCATCTGCCTCCTGCCACTAAGCCAATTCTGGATCCAAAGTGCCACATTGCCCTGGATCCCAAGTGCCACATTGCCCTGGATCCCATGGCCTCTTACCTTCTTGACCAGTCTCCCATGCGGGACTTTGTCAAAAGCCTTACTGAAGTCCATGTAGACTGCATCAACTGCACTACCCTCATCCACATACCTAGTCACCTCCTCGAAAAATGTTATCAAATTCGTTAGACATGATCTCCCCCTGACAAAGCCATGCTGACTATCCTTCAATAATCCTGCCTCTCCAAGTGGAGACTAATTCTGTCCCTCAGAATTTTTTCCAATAATTTCCCTACCACTGATGTTAGGCTCACTGGCCTGTAATTTCCTGATTTATCCCTACTACCCTTCTTGAATAATGGTACTACGTTAGCTGTCCTCCAGTCCTCTGGCAACTCCCCTGTGGCCAGAGAGGATCTGAAAATTTGTGTCGGAGCCCCTGCAATCTCCTCCCTTGCCTCACACAGCAGCCTGGGACACATCTCGTCTGGGCCTGGGGATTTATCCACTTTTAAGCCCTCTAAAACCGCTAATACCTCCTCCCTCTCAATGCTAATTTGTTCAAGTATATCACAATCCCACTGCCTGATTTCTATGCCTACATCGTCCTTCTCCATAGTGAACACAGATGCAAAATATTCATTTAAAACCTCACCTACATCTTCCAGCTCTACACACAGATTGCCACTTTGGTCCCTAATGGGCCCTACTCTTTCCCTGGTTATCCTCTTGCCCTTAATATACTTATAAAACACCTTGGGATTTTCCTTTATTTTACCGGCCAGTGTTTTTTCATGCCCCCCGTCGCTCTCCTAATTTCTTTTTTTAAGTACCCCCTGCACTTTCTTTACTCCACTAGGGCTTCCACTGTTTTTAGTCCTTTGTATCTGCCAAAAGCCTCCCTTTTTTTCCTAATCCATTCTTGCATATCCCTTGACATCTAGGGTTCCCTGGACTTGTTGGTCCCACCCTTGACCTTTACGGGAACATGTTGGCACTGTACTCTCTCTATCTTTTGATATTAGAACATACATCTCTTCTAATATCAAAACCAACTTCTAATATTATTACTAACAGCAAAATACTGGAGATGCTGGAAATATGACATAAAAGCTGAAAATGCTGGAAACACTCAGCGGGTCAGGCAGTGTCTGTGGGGAGGGGACGGTGGGGTTAACGGTTCAGGTCAATGACCTTTCCTGAGAACGGGTTCAGGATCTGAAACATTAACCCCACCTTCCTCTCCCCACAGTCGCTGCCTGACCCGCTCAGTGTTCCCAGCATTTTCAGCTTTTATTTCTAATATTACTTATCCCCATTTCAGACTATATTCTGTGTTCTACTTGGTTTGGGTTCTCACCATTTCAGAATACACTGGGAAGCTGATGCTCGCTGTGTATCTGATGTTGATTTTGGAAGCACATTCCCTGCTTGCTTTAACCGGTGTTGTTCTACTTCTGTGTTGTGTGTGTCTGTGACCAATGAAACAGGAGGCAAACACTCACCCGGCGTTTGAAGTCTTTCACCGTCCCCGGTACTAAACACTGGGGATGTCCAAAGGTAATGAAGCTGTGCTCAGCATTCACTATCTGACAATACTCTGTACCCGCTGGTCACAGGCCGTGCTGATCTTTGAGGTTTGTCTCTGCATCGTGTTCAATGAATTGAGTATAATTAGTTTCTCTGTTCAATCTTTCCCCTTGATTTTTCACCAGATCTGAGCTATTTTAACACTGAGATCTGATGGTGTCGGTGTGAGTTCAGCCCCACCTAATAAACAGACACGTGTCCATCTGCTGGGCTCTGCCCCAGACTGGAGTCACCTCTCAGATCAAATTCCTTTATTCTAAAACACACACAAGATTCAGTGTGACTGTGTGTTTAGAGACAGAACCTGATCTCATTTCACATTTCATTGCACGGCCTCATGCTGGATAATTGTGCTCGGTGTTCAGACTCTCCCAGTCTCATTCTCAACATTTCCTGCCTTACTGTGCAGCCTTTGTGTACTATCTACAGGACCAGTGTGTATCTGGTCTGAGTCAATGGGACTCTGACCTTTCTCCCCAGTCCATCTCCAGGACCACTGTGTATCTGAGTCAATGGGACTCTCTCTGACCTTTCTCACCAGTCCACCTCCAGGACCAGTGTGTATCTGAGTCAATGGGACTCTCTCTGATCTTTCTCCCCAGTCCACCTCCAGGACCAGTGTGTATCTGAGTCAATGGGACTCTGTCTTCCCTTTCTCCACAGTCGATCTCTGAAAGCTCTTTGAATCGGAAGGGTTCTCTCTGGTTGGTGCTCTCACAATCCTGTGCTGGTTCACCGCCTGTTGTTCCTCAGTCTGCAATCCATGTTTACTCCAGCTGTGGACCTTCCTCAATCACTCCGTCATTCCCCGGGAGATCTAATTATGGCAGAGCAGAAAATGAGAACAATATTGATGTTGTGAAGTGGAATGTAGTGTACAATTTTCCTCCAACGTTTCAGAGAAGTAAAAGTTCAGGGCCGAGTATTTCTCTTTGATTTTCTCCATTTCCTCAGATCCTCGTCCCGCCCGCCTGGGCTTCTGGAAAATCACCAGAATTCTGGATAGAAATGTACAATTTCACCGTGCTTTAGAGAAACCGGCGCTATCTGATCTCATTGAGCCCATCCTCCCCAGGTTACACACTGTCTGATCTCACTGGGCCCATCCTCCCCGGGTTACACACTGTCTGATCTCACTGGGCCCATCCTCCCCGGGTTACACACTGTCTGATCTCACTGGGCCCATCCTCTCCGGGTTATACACTGTCGGATCTCACTGGGCCCATCTTCCCCGGGTTACACAATGCCTAATCTCACTGGGCCCATCCTCCCCGGGTTACACACTGTCTGATCTCACTGGGCCCATCCTCCCCGGGTTACACACTGCCTAATCTCACTGGGCCCATCCTCCCCGGGTTACACACTGTCTGATCTCACTGGGCCCATCCTCCTCGGGTTACACACCGTCTGATCTCACTGGGCCCATCCTCCCCGGGTTACACACTGTCTGATCTCACTGGGCCCATCCTCCCTGGGTTACACACTGTCTGATCTCACTGGGCCCATCCTCCCCGGGTTACACACTGTCTGATCTCACTGGGCCCATCCTCCCCGGGTTACACACTGTCTGATCTCACTGGGCCCATCCTCCCGGGGTTACACACTGCCAGATCTCACTGGGCCCATCCTCTCCGGGTTATACACTGTCGGATCTCACTGGGCCCATCTTCCCCGGGTTACACAATGCCTAATCTCACTGGGCCCATCCTCCCCGGGTTACACACTGCCTGATCTCACTGGGCCCATCCTCCCCGGGTTACACACTGTCTGATCTCACTGGGCCCATCCTCCCCGGGTTACTCACTGTCTGATCTCACTGGGCCCATCCTCCCCGGGTTACACACTGTCTGATCTCACTGGGCCCATCCTCCCCGGGTTACACACTGTCTGATCTCACTGGGCCCATCCTCCCCGGGTTACACACTGTCTGATCTCACTGGGCCCAGCCTCCCCGGGTTACACAATCAAAGAATTTTACAGCACAGGAGGAGGCCATTCGGCCCATCTTGTCCGAACCGGCCAACAAAGCTATCCACCCTAATCCCACTTTCCAGCACTTGCTCCGTAGCCTTGTTGGTTACGGTACTGCAGGTGCATATCCAAGTACTTTTTAACTGTGATGAGGTTCTCGGCCTCTCCCACCCGTTCAGGCACTGAGTTCCAGACCCCCAGCACTCTCTGGGTGAAACAAATTCTCCTCAAATCCCCTCTAATCCTTTGACCATCTGCTTTATATCTATGTCCCCTGGTGATTGACCCTTCTGCTAAGGGAAATAGGTCTTTCCTATCCACTCAATCTAGGCCCCTCATAATTTTAAACACCTCAATTAGGTCTCTCCTCAGCCTTCTCTGTTCCAAAGAAAACTATCCCAGCCTATCCAATCTTTCCACAGCTAAAATTCCCCAGCCCAGGCAAAATCCTTGAAAATCTCCTCTGCACCCCCTCTCTAGTGCAATCACATCCTTCCTGTAATGTGGTGACCAGAACTGCACGCAGTATTCTAGCTGCGGCCTAACCAGTGTTTTATACAGTTCAAGCATAACCTCCCTGCTCTTATATTCTCTGCCTCGACTACTAAAGACCTTTCTCTCCAGTCCATCCACTGGAGGGTGCAGAGGAGATGTAATTTTTTTCACCCAGAGGGTGGTGGGGGTCTGGAACTCACTGCCTGAAAGGGTGGTAGAGGCAGAGACCCTCAGCACATTTAAAAAGTACTTGGGTGTACACTTGAAGAGCCGTAACCTACAGGGCTACGGACCAAGAGTCTGCAGGACGAGTTCATGGAATGCATTCGGGACAGTTTCCTGGAACAATGAGTCATGGAACCAACCAGCGAACAGGCAATTTTAGATCTTGTACTATGTAATGAGACAGGGTTAATTAGCAATCTCATAGTAAAGGATCCTCTGGGCCAGTGTGATCATAATATGATAGAATTTCACGTTAATTTTGAGAGTGACTTGCCTAAGTCCGAAACTAGAGTCTTAAACTTAAATAAAGACAATTACATCGGTATGAGGGGCGAGTTGGCTAAGGTAGATTGGAAAAATAGATTAAAAGGTGCGGCGGTAGATAAGCAGTGGCTAACATTTAAAGAAATATTTCATAATTCTCAACAAAAATACATTCCATTGAGAAACAAAAACTCCACGGGAAAAGTGATCTAACGTTGGCTAACCAAAGAAGTTATGGATAGCATTAGATTGAAAGATGATTATAATGTTGCAAAGAATAATAGTAAGCCTGAGGATTGGGAGAGTTTCAGAAACCAGCAAAGGTTGACCAAAAAATTGATAGAAAGGGAAAAAATGGAATGAGAGAAAACTAGCAAGAAATATAAAAGCAGATTGCAAGAGCTTCTACAATATGTAAAAAGGAAGAGAGTATCAAAAGTAAACATTGGTCTCTTAGAGGCTGAGACAGGAGAAATAATTATGGGGAATAAGGAAATGGCAGAAACGTTAAACAAATATTTTGTACCTGTCTTCACAGTAGAAGACACAAATAACATACCAAAAATGGTGGGGAACCAAGGGTCTAATGAGGGTGAGCAACTTAACGTAATTAATATAAGGAGAGAAAAAGTACTAGAGAAACTAATGGGACTAAAAGCCGACAAATCCCCTGGACCCGACAGCCTGCATCCTAGGGTTCTAAAAGAGGTGGCTGAAGAGATAGTGGATGCATTGGTTTTGATCTTCCAAAATTCCCTAGATTCTGGAATGGTCCCAGCGGATTGGAAGGTCGCAAATGTAACACCGCTATTCAAGAAAGGAGGGAGAGAAAACAGGAAACTACAGGCCAGTTAGCCTGACATCAGTCGTCGGGAAAATGCTGGAATCCATTGTTAAGGAAGTGGTATCAAGTCACTTAGAAAAATCATAACATGACTCGGCAGAGTCAATATGGTTTTATGAAATGGAAATCACGTTTGACAAATTTATTAAGAGTTTTTTGAGAATGTAACTAGCAGCGTAGATAAAGGAGAACCAGTGGATGTAGTATATTTGGATTTCCAAAAGGTACTCGATAAGGTGCCACATAAGAGGTTATTATACAAGATTAGGGCTCATGGGGTTGGGGGTAATATAGTAGCATGGATAGAGGAATGGTTAACGGACAGAAAACAGAGAGGAGGGATAAACGGATCTTTTCAGGTTGGCAGGCTGTAACTAGTGGATCAGTGTTGGGGCCTCAGCTATTTACAATCTATATTAATGACCTAGATGAAGGGACCAAGTGTAATGTATCCAAGTTTGCTGATGATACAAAGCTAGGTGGGACAGTAAGCTGCAAGGAGAACACAAAAAGTCTGCAAAGGGATATAGATAGACTAAGTGAGTGGGCAGTAAGGTGGCAGATGGAGTATAATGTAGGGAAATGTGAGGTTATTCACTTTGGTAGGAAAAATAGAAAAACAGAATATTTTTAATAGGAGGAGAAACTTTTAAATGTTGGTGTTCAGAGAGATTTGGGTTCCCTCGTGCAAGAAACACAGAAAGCTAGCATGCAGGTACAGCAAGCAATAAGGAAGGCAAATGGTATATTGGCCTTTATTGCAAGGGGGTTGGAGTACAAGAGTAAGGAAGTCTTGCTACAATTGTACAGGGCCTTGGTGAGACCACACCTGGAGTACTGTGCACAGTTGTGGTCTCCTTATCTAAGGAAGGATATATTTGCCTTGGAGGCGGTGGATCGAATGTTCGCTGGATTGATTCCTGGGATGAGAGTGCTGTCCTATGATGAGAGATTGTGTAGAATGGGCCGATACTCCCTGGAGTTCAATGAGAGGTAATCTCATTGAAACATACAAGATTCTGAAGGGGATTGGCAGGGTAGATGCTGAGAGGTTGTTTCCCCCTGGCTGGAGTGTCTAGAACTAGGGGGCAGAGTCTCAGGATAAGGGGTCAGCCATTTCAGACTGAGATGAGGAGGAATTTCTTCACTCAGAGGGCTGTGAATCTGTGGGATTCGCTGCCCCAGAGGGCTGTGAATCTGTGGGATTCGCTGCCCCAGAGGGCTGTGAATCTGTGGGATTCGCTGCCCCAGAGGGCTGTGAATCTGTGGGATTCGCTGCCCCAGAGGGCTGTGAATCTGTGGGATTCGCTGCCCCAGAGGGCTGTGAATCTGTGGGATTCGCTGCCCCAGAGGGCTGTGAATCTGTGGGATTCGCTGCCCCAGAGGGCTGTGAATCTGTGGGATTCGCTGCCCCAGAGGGCTGTGAATCTGTGGGATTCGCTGCCCCAGAGGGCTGTGAATCTGTGGGATTCGCTGCCCCAGAGGGCTGTGAATCTGTGGGATTCGCTGCCCCAGAGGGCTGTGAATCTGTGGGATTCGCTGCCCCAGAGGGCTGTGAATCTGTGGGATTCGCTGCCCCAGAGGGCTGTGAATCTGTGGGATTCGCTGCCCCAGAGGGCTGTGAATCTGTGGGATTCGCTGCCCCAGAGGGCTGTGAATCTGTGGGATTCGCTGCCCCAGAGGGCTGTGAATCTGTGGGATTCGCTGCCCCAGAGGGCTGTGAATCTGTGGGATTCGCTGCCCCAGAGGGCTGTGAATCTGTGGGATTCGCTGCCCCAGAGGGCTGTGAATCTGTGGGATTCGCTGCCCCAGAGGGCTGTGAATCTGTGGGATTCTCTGCCCCAGAGGGCTATAAATGCTGAGTCTCTGAGTATATTCAAGGCTGAGAGAGAGATTGCTGGATCTGATTGAATGTTGGAGCAGGCTCCAGGGCCGGGTCACCCACTCCTGCTCCTGATGTTCTGAGAGAGATGGACTGCTTGTTCTGATTGAATGGTGGAGCAGGCTCGGGGCCGGGTCACCCACTCCTGCTCCTGTTTCTGATGTTCTGAAGGAGCTGGAAAGTGGGCCTGGGGAGGATCGCTCTCTGTCGGCCGGCGCAGACAAGACTCCTTCTGTGCTGTAAATTCCTCTGATTCTCTGATCCCCAAACTCACCCGCACCATCGCCGCCCTCTGATCCGCCGCTCCTCAGTCCGGTTTCCAGCGGTTCCTCCGCTATTTTATCTCAGCAACGGTTTCTTCCTCAACCGAATTTGACATAATCCGGAGACTGGGGAGGGGTGGGACAGCACCGAGCATGCGCACTACAATCACAGTGTCCAATCACTGAGCTCGTCTCTTCTATTGGCTGCCACTCCTAGATTGACAGCCGCTTCCACCAATCGGAGCCCTGTCCGCCAGAGAGCCCCGCCCACTGTGGGAAAGGGTTAATGTCGGCACGTGGTCACGTGGATCCTGATTCCGCGTGGCAGTGAAACCGCCCCTGCGCGAGCCAGGCAGCGCGCAAGATTCGTCATAGCCCCGCGGGTCCGCTCCCAGTGCGCCTGCGCCGTACTCATCGCTCACTTTCAGTGCTGGTACTGGTCCCACTCCTGCAGTATTAACAGTGAGCCTTATCTCACAGCTCTGGTGAATCCCTCACTCTGTCAGTGCTGGTACTGGACCCACTCCTGCAGTATGAACAGTGAGTCTTATCTCACAGCACTGGTGAATCCCTCACTCTGTCAGTGCTGGTACTGGTCCCACTCCTGCAGTATTAACAAAAATGAGAGTCGCACAACACCAGGTTATAGTCCAACAGATTTATTTAATTTTACAAGCTTTCGGAGCAGTTCGCTCCTTCGTCAGGTAAGCTAAACTTACCTGACGAAGGAGCGAACTGCTCCGAAAGCTTGTAAAATTAAATAAATCTGTTGGACTATAACCTGGTGTTCATCTTTTTGGTTGGACAAATCAAAATTTACTGTAAATCAATTAAAACTTGAAATGAAACTTAATAAATCAAATTAAAATTTGAAAGTCCGGGGTGACGATGCACTCCAGTCCCCGCGGCGCCCACCGGTCGCGGAAAAACTCAAGCGTGCCGGCGGACACCGCGTGCTCCATCTCCAGGGCCACCCGGGCGCGAACATGGCCGCGGAAGAGAGGCAGGCAATCGGGCCGAACGACCCCCTCGACCGCCCGCTGCCTGGACCAATTAATGGCTTTCTTGGCCAGGCCCAGGAGCAGTCCTACGAGGAGGTCCTCCGACCTACCCGCTCCCCTCCGCACCGGGTGACCGTAGATCAGGAGCGTGGGGCTGAAGTGCAACCAGAAATTGAGGAGCAGCCCCTTCAAATAATGAAAGAGGGGCTGCAACCTCTCACACTCAACATAAATGTGATACACGGACTCCTCCAGGCCGCAAAAATGGCAAGCAGCCTGGGAGTCCGTAAACCTACTTAAAATCCTATTGCACGGGACTGCTCCGTGCAACACCCTCCAGGCCAAGTCCCCAATAGAACAAGGGAAGACTCCCGCGTAGAGAGCCTTCCAATGGGGACCTTCGCCTCCGCCGGACGGCAGGATGGTACGCCAAGGCGTGTCCGGACGGCAGACGAAGATGGCAAAGTGGAGAGTGTGCAGGAGCAGCCCGTACAGGAAACGCCTCCGTGCGGATTGAAAGGGCACGGAGGGCATTTCTCCGAGAAGGCTCAAGTGGTGAGGCGGCGGCTCCCGAGGGAGGATTCGGGGCCGGGCGCCGATAAGGAATTCCGTCCGAACGGGGGTCAGTTCGGACGGGATCGCCCCACGTGCTTGAGCCTCCTCGACACACCTAGTGGAGACGGGGCCCAGTGCCACTTTTAGCGACTCGATGGCTTTGACCGCGAGCCGGACGTTGACCCAAGACATGCGCCTCGCCAACTCCTCCGGCGCCATCCAGCCCGCTCCTCCGCCATCGAGCAGGTCCCCGACTCTGGTCACCTTACCGGGCACAGCCCTGCCCTCCGCCAGCCAGCCGAACCCGCGGTCGTGGAGGTGCGGATTCCTGAACAGCGGCTCCCGAAGGACGGCCGCCGCTCCTGACGGGGGAGAACTGCGCTCGGAGGCGACGCTGTTCCAAACCCATAGCAGTTCCTGGTAGAAGACAGGCAGCTCCCGCAGGCTGGCACGCGTGCCACCCACTCTCACAAACAGGAGCTGCGTGTCGTAATTGAGGCCGTGCAGCTGGCGGAAGAAATACGTCGCCAGCGCACGCCACCTAGGAGGATTCTCCACGTACAGGTATCTCTGCAGCGTCTGAAGACGGAAAGTCGCCGCCTGGGTGCGAAGGCACACCAGCGCCTGACCGCCCTCCCTAAGCGGGAGACTCAAAACCGCGGCAGAGACCCAGTGCTTCCTTTTGTCCCAGAAGAAGTCGACGAGCTTCTTCTGCATCTTGGCGACAAACGCAGGGGGAGGGATCAAAGTGACCAACCGGTACCACAACATGGCGGCCACCAGCTGGTTTATGACCAGCGCTCGACCCCTGTAGGACAACACTCGGAGCAGTCCTGTCCAGCGCCCTAGGCGAGCGGTGACTTTGGCCTCCAGCTCTTGCCAGTTCGCCGGCCAGGCGTCCTCGGCCGGGCTGAGGTAGACTCCCAGGTAGAGGAGGTGCGTGGTGCTCCAGGCGAAAGGCCCGAACTCCTCCGGCAGGGAGTCCACCCGCCATGGGCCCACCAGGAGTCCAGAACATTTCTCCCAGTTGATCTTGGCGGAGGATGCGTCCGAGTAAATCTGCTGGCATTCTCGCATCCTCCGCAAGTCGACGGGATCCGTGACCGCGAGGAGCACGTCATCGGCGTAAGCCGAGAGGACCACCTCCACGCCCGGCCCTTGCAGAGCCAGTCCCGTCAACCTCTTCCGCAAGAGGCGCAGGAAAGGCTCCACGCAAACGGCGTATAACTGACCGGACATGGGGCATCCCTGACGCACCCCCCTCCCGAAGCGAAGGGGCGCCGTCAAAGACCCGTTAACTTTAATCAGACACTCCGCGGCGGCGTACAGAAGTCGGATCCGGGCGACGAAATGCGTCCCGAACCCGAATGCGCGCAGAGTCCCGAAAAGATACTCGTGATCCACCCTGTCGAACGCCTTCTCCTGATCCAGGGAAAGGAAGGCGACCGACAGACCAGCCCTCTGGGAATGGTGGACCAGGTCCCGGACCAGATGGATGTTATCGTGGATGCTCCGGCCCGGGACCGTGTAGGACTGGTCGGGGTGGATCATGCGGGCCAGCACGGTGCCAAGGCGAGCAGACATAGCCCTGGCGAAAATTTTGTAGTCCGTGCTGAGGAGGGAGACCGGGCGCCAGTTCTTAAGTAGGCGGAGATCGCCCTTCTTGGGCAGCAGGACGATGACCGCCCTGCGCCAAGAGAGGGGCATCTCCCCGGTCGCCAGACTTTCCCCCAGGACCCGCGCGTAGTCGTCCCCCAAGACGTCCCAGAACGCCCTGTGGAACTCCACGGTCAGCCCGTCCAGCCCCGGGGACTTGCCCCTCGAGAGCTGGCGCAGGGCGCCGGTCAGCTCCGCCAGGCTTAGCGGAGCTTCTAAATTCTCGGCGCCCTCCGGGCCGACCTTCGGCAGGTCCTCCCACAAAACTCTGCGCGCATCCTCGCTGGACGGATCCGAAGAGAACAGAGCCCCGTAATAGGCCCGGGCCTCCGCGCTGATGCCCTCCGGATCCGAGACCAGAGATCCGTCGTCGGCCAGCAGCCCCAAGAGCTGCTTACGGACCCCCCGTCTTTTTTCCAGCGAGTAGAAGAAGGGGGAGCCGCGGTCCAGGTCCCGCAGGAACTGGATCCGCGACCTCACGTACGCGCCTCGGGACCCGACCAGCTGCAGGTCCTTCAGCGCGCCCTTCTTCTCTTCGTACACCTTCCGCAGGGCCGGGTCCTCGACGACCTGACCGAGACGGGACTCCAGGTCGAGCACTTCTTTCTCCAATCGCCCGACCCGGGCCTCCCGCCTCTTGGTCGACCCCTTCGCGTACTCCTGACAGAAGACGCGGACGTGAGCCTTGCCCACGTCCCACCATAGCCTCAAGGAGGGGAAGCCTCCCCGCTTCCTTCTCCAGTCGGCCCAGAACCGGCGAAACGAATCCCGGAACCGCGCGTCCTCCAGCAGCAGGTTGTTAAAATGCCAGTACGCGGACCCCCCCCGCGCGCGCAGCGGAGCGAGCTCCGCCCACACCAGGTGGTGGTCCGTGCACGGCACCGGCCGCATGGAAGCCGCCGGAACGCAGGAGACGTACGCCCGGGAAATGTAAAGGCGGTCGATTCTGGACCTTCCTCCTCCAGACCTCACGCTCGTGAAGGCGCTGGAGTCGGGATGGAGATTTCGCCAGACGTCCACCAAGTCGAAGGACCCGACCAGGTCCCGCAACTTCTCCATCGCCGCCGGGCTTCGCGGGGGACCCGACCGGTCCCGCGCCTCGAGGGTACAATTGAAATCCCCCCCGAGGATGACGCACTCGCCCACGTCGATGGAGCCCAGAAGAGCGGACACTTCTCCGAAGAAGCGCACTTGCTGCGCACCGGTCCGGGGGGCGTACACGTTCACTAAATGGAGCGGCACGCCTCCCAGGCGAACAGTGACCTGGAGCAAGCGGCCCGGCACGTGCTCCTTGACCCTCAAGATCTCCGGCTGAAAATGCGGGGCCAGCAAGACAGCCACCCCGCAGGAATTGTTGGAGAGGTGACTCATGCTGACCCCTCCTTGCCACTCCAGGAGCCACGTGGCCTCGTCTCCCGGAACGGTGTGGGTTTCTTGCAGGAAGCACACCGCATATTTCCCGTCCCGAAGGACCGAGAAGTTATTGAATCTACGGCGCGCCTCCCTGCTGCCGTTGATGTTGAGGCTGGCTATGGTTATCTTCATCTCAGAAGCATAGTGCAACCTCTACCTAACGGAGGGGAGGGAGCGCGGTCACTGACGACCGCCACTCCCTCAGCAGCCCAGTGTGGAAACTCTTGAGCCGACGCAGCTCGAGCCGGCCAACGTCCTTGTCCGCGCCCATGAATTTAACGGCGGCGCGGACGGACACGACGAGCAGCGCCAGCTCCGACCACTTGTCGAGGGCCAGCCGGATCTTCTTGTGACGACCCTGGCTCACGGCCATAAAATCCCGGAGTTCCCCTACGGGGATGAGGGGAGAGTCGGTGAAGGGCACGAGGGCGTCCATCGCCTCGCTGCCGATGGACTCCAAATCGTCCTCGTTGCCCAACACCGAGTCCCCGTCCTCCTCCGGGAGGTCGTCACCGGCGGCCAACCCGTCCGTCACACGGAGTGCAGCGAACGGCTCGGCCGCACCGGCCGGCCCCGCCTCCGTCACGATCCCACCCCCAGGATCGGTGGCAGAGGAGTCCACCCTGGGCTCCTTCAGGGGCGCCAGGCCAGGAGGCGGCGGCGGTTCGGGGCCCCCCCCCCGCCTCAGGCGCCGGAGCGACCGGAGAAACCGGGGAGAAAATAATCCCAAATTCCTCCAGCACGTCCGGCGCCAACAACAGAGACGGAGTCAGGGGGCTTTCCGTCTCCCCGCCACCAACCTCCGACCCAGCGGGCCGGGGACTGCTACACTCCTCCACCAGGTCGAGCAGTCCCTGGGAGATATCTGGATTGTAAAAGGCGGGCACGGCTTCAGCCTCTTTGGCCTCGCCCGCCCCAGTCCCCAGGACGCCCGACCCGGCGAGGAGCAACGGTTCCGGTTCTACACTTCCCCCCGCGGGTTGTTCCGCGCCCCCCCCCACGGGCAGGGTCTCTACCCCATCCCCGGGAGGCACAGGTCGGACAGACTCGGCTGTCTCACCCTCCCGAGGGACAGACGACCCCTGCCGATCGCGCGCGACGATGACGGTGGTGGGGTGGGGCGCAGCACCCGCGGCGGGCGACTGCCCCCCTTTTGCGGAGGGACCTTCCTCCTCGCAGTCCTCCTGCTGGGGGCGGAGCTTTCTTTTTAACAAGTTGGGGCCCGGAGAGGGGGAGGCCTCCATGTCTGATGGGGCCTCCCTCTCTGCCCCTTTCCGACGACTGGGTTTCTTGGGCCCCTCGGGCCCGAGCCCGGCCGCAGGTCTTGATTCAGCTGCCTCAGCAGTTGCGGTCACGGTCACGGGCCCGGGCACGAGGACCCCCCCAGTCTCATGCGTCCCAACCAACTCCGCGATATACTCGGGCGTGAGTTCGGTCAACTCCGATGTTTCCTCCGCGAGGGGATCCGCCCTTAGATGTTTATTTTACCTACGCGCCTTCCTTCCCCCCGGACGCTCTCCTTCCTCCCCGCCGGAGGCCGTGGTGGTGTTGGCCTCCGATTTCGACCGCGCATCCGTCGCCGTCGACGCGCGGACAGTATCAGGGGGAGGGGGGGCGGCGGCGCCAACCCTGGCCGCGCCAGGTGTCGTGGCGGCCTTGGAGGCGGGGCAGTTTTTGCGGACGTGCCCCACCTCCTTACAGGCGTAGCACCGCACGCCGTCCGAGGTCCAGAAGACGCGGTGGGCGGTCCCCCCGTGGAGCACCGTGAACGCGCCGTCCGCGTCCTCCTCCCGCGCCAGCCGGACGAAAAGCTGGCGCCGGAAGGAGAAGACGTGCCGAAGGCTGGCTTCCCGGAAGCCGAGCGGGATGGGTGTGATCCCCGACCTCACCTCCCCCAGTTGACGTAGGTGGGGGAGGAGGAGCTCACCCGGAACAAAGGGCGGGACGTTGGAAACCACAATCCTTTGCGCGGTGGCCTCAAGGGGGTCCACCGGCAGGAAGGTCCCGCCCACGGTGAGCCCCTTCTCGATGGCCAGGGACACCGCCCGCTCCGACCCCAGGAAGAACACAGCCTTGCCGTACATTTTAGAGGCGGCGACGATGGCTGAAGGGCCGACAACCCCAGCCATGGCTTTAACGCACGCCTCTATAGTCATGTTGGGGTGAGTGTAGCTCTTGACCCCATTCTTCCTCGTAAGGAGGGTAAAAGGTGACGGGGTAACAGGAGGACTCGTGGCTGCGGCCGCGGCTGCCACGCTCGCATACGTCCTCGCTGCCCCCGCCACCGACCAAGATGTACTCGCCATAATGGAGGGTTCTTTAAGGGCTACACTCACCCCAAGTCACAGGCCTGAAGGTGTTAATGGCCTCGGTTTTTTTGTTTTAGTTTTCCCCTGAGCAGAGGGAGCTCTTAAATTGAAGGCACACCTCTCCCTTTATATGAATTAATTGGGAGAGGGGCCTTCTCCCCTCTGCTCAATGGGTACTTAATAAAAAGATAATGAGGTGCCTCTTAGAGAGAGAGGCAGAGAGAGACAAGAGACAAAGAGAGAGAGAGAGGGGGGTGGGAAGGAGGGAAGCCGCAAGGGCAGGGTCGCCACTCAGGATGGTGGGTGGGTGGGTGTTGGCAGGGGGGTGCACTCTCCGATGTAATAAAAGTCTTTGGTGGTGGTCTTCTGGTGGGGGGAGAAGATGTCTTCACCTGGGATAGCTGGAGACGCCCAGGCTCAGTCCTGCACCAGGTCTTAACGATGCCCAATAAGATTAAATTAATTGGGGAACTTCACCTAGGCAGCTCCAGCTGTCCCAGGTCAGGCAATGGGAAAGGGGTGTTTAATATGGTGTGTGCGGCCTAGCTTTTACAGAAGCCACACACACTCACACACACACCCCTTAGATGTTCCGGCCTTCTTCTTTTCTTCTTTCCTCCTCCCACCTACAAAACAAAGTCTCTGGGAGAGTGCACCAGAATCACACCCACCTGTAGCTTTGTTCTTTCCTTCCTTCTTCCTTCCAAACAGATGATGTTTGTTGGTGATGTTTTTCTCCCCTCTCTCCCTCTCCTAAAATGGAGGCCAATTGAGGAGGCAGTGTGGAAAGGCCTCTCCTCTGTTGTTAATGGCCTTGGCCTTCTTTTCTTTTCTTTCTCCTCTCCTGTCCTCTCTCTCCAGGCACCTCAGTAGTGGTTGTTGGTTGTTGGTGGTGGTCTGCTGTCTGGTCTCCTTCTCCTTCTCCTCTTCCTGGTCACAGAGACCACCACTCTGCTGCTGCTGCTGCTGCTGCTCCCCACAAGCTTGTGATTTCAAATAAAGCTGTTGGACTATAACCTGGTGTTGATCTTTTTGGTTGGACAAATCAGGTTGAACAAATCAAAATTTACTGTAAATCAATTAAAACTTGAAATGAAACTTAATAAATCAAATTAAAATTTGAAAGTCCGGGGTGACGATGCAATCCAGTCCCCGCGGCGCCCACCGGTCGCGGAAAAACTCAAGCGTGCCGGCGGACACCGCGTGCTCCATCTCCAGGGCCACCCGGGCGCGAACATGGCCGCGGAAGAGAGGCAGGCAATCGGGCCGAACGACCCCCTCGACCGCCCGCTGCCTGGACCAATTAATGGCTTTCTTGGCCAGGCCCAGGAGCAGTCCTACGAGGAGGTCCTCCGACCTACCCGCTCCCCTCCGCACCGGGTGACCGTAGATCAGGAGCGTGGGGCTGAAGTGCAACCAGAAATTGAGGAGCAGCCCCTTCAAATAATGAAAGAGGGGCTGCAACCTCTCACACTCAATATAAATGTGATAGACGGACTCCTCCAGGCCGCAGAAATGGCAAGCAGCCTGGGAGTCCGTAAACCTACTTAAAATCCTATTGCACGGGACTGCTCCGTGCAACACCCTCCAGGCCAAGTCCCCAATAGAACAAGGGAAGACTCCCGCGTAGAGAGCCTTCCAATGGGGACCTTCGCCTCCGCCGGACGGCAGGATGGTACGCCAAGGCGTGTCCGGACGGCAGACGAAGATGGCAAAGTGGAGAGTGTGCAGGAGCAGCCCGTACAGGAAACGCCTCCGTGCGGATTGAAAGGGCACGGAGGGCATTTCTCCGAGAAGGCTCAAGTGGTGAGGCGGCGGCTCCCGAGGGAGGATTCGGGGCCGGGCGCCGATAAGGAATTCCGTCCGAACGGGGGTCAGTTCGGACGGGATCGCCCCACGTGCTTGAGCCTCCTCGACACACCTAGTGGAGACGGGGCCCAGTGCCACTTTTAGCGACTCGATGGCTTTGACCGCGAGCCGGACGTTGACCCAGGACATGCGCCTCGCCAACTCCTCCGGCGCCATCCAGCCCGCTCCTCCGCCATCGAGCAGGTCCCCGACTCTGGTCACCTTACCGGGCACAGCCCTGCCCTCCGCCAGCCAGCCGAACCCGCGGTCGTGGAGGTGCGGATTCCTGAACAGCGGCTCCCGAAGGACGGCCGCCGCTCCTGACGGGGGAGAACTGCGCTCGGAGGCGACGCTGTTCCAAACCCATAGCAGTTCCTGGTAGAAGACAGGCAGCTCCCGCAGGCTGGCACGCGTGCCACCCACTCTCACAAACAGGAGCTGCGTGTCGTAATTGAGGCCGTGCAGCTGGCGGAAGAAATACGTCGCCAGCGCACGCCACCTAGGAGGATTCTCTACGTACAGGTATCTCTGCAGCGTCTGAAGACGGAAAGTCGCCGCCTGGGTGCGAAGGCACACCAGCGCCTGACCGCCCTCGCTAAGCGGGAGACTCAAAACTGCGGCAGAGACCCAGTGCTTCCTTTTGTCCCGGAAGAAGTCGACGAGCTTCTTCTGCATCTTGGCGACAAACGCAGGGGGAGGGATCAAAGTGATCAACCGGTACCACAACATGGCGGCCACCAGCTGGTTTATGACCAGCGCTCGACCCCTGTAGGACAACACTCGGAGCAGTCCTGTCCAGCGTCCTAGGCGAGCGGTGACTTTGGCCTCCAGCTCTTGCCAGTTCGCCGGCCAGGCGTCCTCGGCCGGGCTGAGGTAGACTCCCAGGTAGAGGAGGTGCGTGGTGCTCCAGGCGAAAGGCCCGAACTCCTCCGGCAGGGAGTCCACCCGCCATGGGCCCACCAGGAGTCCAGAACATTTCTCCCAGTTGATCTTGGCGGAGGATGCGTCCGAGTAAATCTGCTGGCATTCTCGCATCCTCCGCAAGTCGACGGGATCCGTGACCGCGAGGAGCACGTCATCGGCGTAAGCCGAGAGGACCACCTCCACGCCCGGCCCTTGCAGAGCCAGTCCCGTCAACCTCTTCCGCAAGAGGCGCAGGAAAGGCTCCACGCAAACGGCGTATAACTGACCGGACATGGGGCATCCCTGACGCACCCCCCTCCCGAAGCGAAGGGGCGCCGTCAAAGACCCGTTAACTTTAATCAGACACTCCGCGGCGGCGTACAGAAGTCGGATCCGGGCGACGAAATGCGTCCCGAACCCGAATGCGCGCAGAGTCCCGAAAAGATACTCGTGATCCACCCTGTCGAACGCCTTCTCCTGATCCAGGGAAAGGAAGGCGACCGACAGACCAGCCCTCTGGGAATGGTGGACCAGGTCCCGGACCAGATGGATGTTATCGTGGATGCTCCGGCCCGGGACCGTGTAGGACTGGTCGGGGTGGATCATGCGGGCCAGCACGGTGCCAAGGCGAGCAGACATAGCCCTGGCGAAAATTTTGTAGTCCGTGCTGAGGAGGGAGACCGGGCGCCAGTTCTTAAGTAGGCGGAGATCGCCCTTCTTGGGCAGCAGGACGATGACCGCCCTGCGCCAAGAGAGGGGCATCTCCCCGGTCGCCAGACTTTCCCCCAGGACCCGCGCGTAGTCGTCCCCCAAGACGTCCCAGAACGCCCTGTGGAACTCCACGGTCAGCCCGTCCAGCCCCGGGGACTTGCCCCTCGAGAGCTGGCGCAGGGCGCCGGTCAGCTCCGCCAGGCTTAGCGGAGCTTCTAAATTCTCGGCGCCCTCCGGGCCGACCTTCGGCAGGTCCTCCCACAAAACTCTGCGCGCATCCTCGCTGGACGGATCCGAAGAGAACAGAGCCCCGTAATAGGCCCGGGCCTCCGCGCTGATGCCCTCCGGATCCGAGACCAGAGATCCGTCGTCGGCCAGCAGCCCCAAGAGCTGCTTACGGACCCCCCGTCTTTTTTCCAGCGAGTAGAAGAAGGGGGAGCCGCGGTCCAGGTCCCGCAGGAACTGGATCCGCGACCTCACGTACGCGCCTCGGGACCCGACCAGCTGCAGGTCCTTCAGCGCGCCCTTCTTCTCTTCGTACACCTTCCGCAGGGCCGGGTCCTCGACGACTTGACCGAGACGGGACTCCAGGTCGAGCACTTCTTTCTCCAATCGCCCGACCCGGGCCGCCCGCCTCTTGGTCGACCCCTTCGCGTACTCCTGACAGAAGACGCGGACGTGAGCCTTGCCCACGTCCCACCATAGCCTCAAGGAGGGGAAGCCTCCCCGCTTCCTTCTCCAGTCGGCCCAGAACCGGCGAAACGAATCCCGGAACCGCGCGTCCTCCAGCAGCAGGTTGTTAAAATGCCAGTACGCGGACCCCCCCCGCGCGCGCAGCGGAGCGAGCTCCGCCCACACCAGGTGGTGGTCCGTGCACGGCACCGGCCGCATGGAAGCCGCCGGAACGCAGGAGACGTACGCCCGGGAAATGTAAAGGCGGTCGATTCTGGACCTTCCTCCTCCAGACCTCACGCTCGTGAAGGCGCTGGAGTCGGGATGGAGATTTCGCCAGACGTCCACCAAGTCGAAGGACCCGACCAGGTCCCGCAACTTCTCCATCGCCGCCGGGCTTCGCGGGGGACCCGACCGGTCCCGCGCCTCGAGGGTACAATTGAAATCCCCCCCGAGGATGACGCACTCGCCCACGTCGATGGAGCCCAGAAGAGCGGACACTTCTCCGAAGAAGCGCACTTGCTGCGCACCGGTCCGGGGGGCGTACACGTTCACTAAATGGAGCGGCACGCCTCCCAGGCGAACAGTGACCTGGAGCAAGCGGCCCGGCACGTGCTCCTTGACCCTCAAGATCTCCGGCTGAAAATGCGGGGCCAGCAAGACAGCCACCCCGCAGGAATTGTTAGAGAGGTGACTCATGCTGACCCCTCCTTGCCACTCCAGGAGCCACGTGGCCTCGTCTCCCGGAACGGTGTGGGTTTCTTGCAGGAAGCACACCGCATATTTCCCGTCCCGAAGGACCGAGAAGTTATTGAATCTACGGCGCGCCTCCCTGCTGCCGTTGATGTTGAGGCTGGCTATGGTTATCTTCATCTCAGAAGCATAGTGCAACCTCTACCTAACGGAGGGGAGGGAGCGCGGTCACTGACGACCGCCACTCCCTCAGCAGCCCAGTGTGGAAACTCTTGAGCCGACGCAGCTCGAGCCGGCCAACGTCCTTGTCCGCGCCCATGATTTTAACGGCGGCGCGGACGGACACGACGAGCAGCGCCAGCTCCGACCACTTGTCGAGGGCCAGCCGGATCTTCTTGTGACGACCCTGGCTCACGGCCATAAAATCCCGGAGTTCCCCTACGGGGATGAGGGGAGAGTCGGTGAAGGGCACGAGGGCGTCCATCACCTCGCTGCCGATGGACTCCAAATCGTCCTCGTTGCCCAACACCGAGTCCCCGTCCTCCTCCGGGAGGTCGTCACCGGCGGCCAACCCGTCCGTCACACGGGGTGCAGCGAACGGCTCGGCCGCACCGGCCGGCCCCGCCTCCGTCACGATCCCACCCCCAGGATCGGTGGCAGAGGAGTCCACCCTGGGCTCCTTCAGGGGCGCCGGGCCGGGAGGCGGCGGCGGCGGTTCGGGGCCCCCCCCCGCCTCAGGCGCCGGGGCGACCGGAGAAACCGGGGAGAAAATAATCCCAAATTCCTCCAGCACGTCCGGCGCCAACGACAGAGACGGAGTCAGGGGGCTTTCCGTCTCCCCGCCACCAACCTCCGACCCAGCGGGCTGGGGATTGCTACACTCCTCCACCAGGTCGAGCAGTCCCTGGGAGATGTCTGGGTTATAAAAGGCGGGCTCGGCTTCAGCCTCTTTGGCCTCGCCCGCCCCAGTCCCCAGGACGCCCGACCCGGCGAGGAGCAACGGTTCCGGTACTACATTTCCCTCCGCGGGTTGTTCCGCGCCCCCCCCCCACGGGCAGGGTCTCTTCCCCATCCCCGGGAGGCACAGGTCGGACAGACTCGGCTGTCTCACCCTCCCGAGGGACAGACGACCCCTGCCGATCGCGCGCGACGATGACGGTGGTGGGGTGGGGCGCAGCACCCGCGGCGGGCGACTGCCCCCCTTTTGCGGAGGGACCTTCCTCCTCGCAGTCCTCCTGCTGGGGGCGGAGCTTTCTTTTTAACAAGTTGGGGCCCGGAGAGGGGGAGGCCTCCATGTCTGCTGGGGCCTCCCTCTCTGCCCCTTCCGACGACTGGGTTTCTTGGGCCCCTCGGGCCCGAGCCCGGCCGCAGGTCTTGATTTAGCTGCCTCAGCAGTTGCGGTCACGGTCACGGGCCCGGGCACGAGGACCCCCCCAGTCTCATGCGTCCCGACCAACTCCGCGATATACTCGGGCGTGAGTTCGGTCAATTCCGATGTTTCCTCCGCGAGGGGATCCGCCCTTAGTGTTTATTTTTCCTACGCGCCTTCCTTCCCCCCGGACGCTCTCCCTCCTCCCCGCCGGAGGCCGTGGTGGTGTTGGCCTCCGATTTCGACCGCGCATCCGTCGCCGTCGACGCGCGGACAGTATCAGGGGGAGGGGGGGCGGCGGCGCCAACCCTGGCCGCGCCAGGTGTCGTGGCGGCCTTGGAGGCGGGGCAGTTTTTGCGGACGTGCCCCACCTCCTTACAGGCGTAGCACCGCACGCCGTCCGAGGTCCAGAAGACGCGGTGGGCGGTCCCCCCGTGGAGCACCGTGAACGCGCCATCCGCGTCCTCCTCCCGCGCCAGCCGGACGAAAAGCTGGCGCCGGAAGGAGAAGACGTGCCGAAGGCTGGCTTCCCGGAAGCCGAGCGGGATGGGTGTGATCCCCGACCTCACCTCCCCCAGTTGACGTAGGTGGGGGAGGAGGAGCTCACCCGGAACAAAGGGCGGGACGTTGGAAACCACAATCCTTTGCGCGGTGGCCTCAAGGGGGTCCACCGGCAGGAAGGTCCCGCCCACGGTGAGCCCCTTCTCGATGGCCAGGGACACCGCCCGCTCCGACCCCAGGAAGAACACAGCCTTGCCGTACATTTTAGAGGCGGCGACGATGGCTGAAGGGCCGACAACCCCAGCCATGGCTTTAACGCACGCCTCTATAGTCATGTTGGGGTGAGTGTAGCTCTTGACCCCATTCTTCCTCGTAAGGAGGGTAAAAGGTGACGGGGTAACAGGAGGACTCGTGGCTGCGGCCGTGGCCGCGGCTGCCACGCTCGCGTACGTCCTCGCTGCCCCCGCCACCGACGAAGATGTACTCGCCATAATGGAGGGTTCTTTAAGGGCTACACTCACCCCAAGTCACAGGCCTGAAGGTGTTAATGGCCTCGGTTTTTTTGTTTTAGTTTTCCCCTGAGCAGAGGGAGCTCTTAAATTGAAGGCACACCTCTCCCTTTATATGAATTAATTGGGAGAGGGGCCTTCTCCCCTCTGCTCAATGGGTACTTAATAAAAGTAAATTGAGGTGCCTCTTAGAGAGAGAGGCAGAGAGAGACAAGAGACAAAGAGAGAGAGAGAGGGGGTGGGAAGGAGGGAAGCCGCAAGGGCAGGGTCGCCACTCAGGATGGTGGGTGGGTGGGTGTTGGCAGGGGGGTGCACTCTCCGATGTAATAAAAGTCTTTGGTGGTGGTCTTCTGGTGGGGGGAGAAGATGTCTTCACCTGGGATAGCTGGAGATGCCCAGGCTCAGTCCTGCACCAGGTCTTAACGATGCCCAATAAGATTAAATTAATTGGGGAACTTCACCTAGGCAGCTCCAGCTGTCCCAGGTCAGGCAATGGGAAAGGGGTGTTTAATATGGTGTGTGCGGCCTAGCTTTTACAGAAGCCACACACACTCACACACACACCCCTTAGATGTTCCGGCCTTCTTCTTTTCTTCTTTCCTCCCCCACCTACAAAACAAAGTCTCTGGGAGAGTGCACCAGAATCACACCCACCTGTAGCTTGTTCTTTCCTTCCTTCTCCTCCTTCCAAACAGATGATGTTGTTGGTGTTGTTTTCTCCCCTCTCTCCCTCTCCTAAAATGGAGGCCAATTGAGGAGGCAGTGTGGAAAGGCCTCTCCTCTGTTGTTAATGGCCTTGGCCTTCTTTCTTTCTTTCTCCTCTCCTGTCCTCTCTCTCCAGGCACCTCAGTAGTGGTTGTTGGTTGTTGGTGGTGGTCTGCTGTCTGGTCTCCTTCTCCTTCTCCTCTTCCTGGTCACAGAGACCACCACTCTGCTGCTGCTGCTCCTCGTCAGCAGCTCCGAAAGCTTGTGATTTCAAATAAAGCTGTTGGACTATAACCTGGTGTTGATCTTTTTGGTTTGACAGAACGCAAATTTACTGTAAATCAATTAAAACTTGAAATGAAACTTAATAAATCAAATTAAAATTTGAAAGTCCGGGGTGACGATGCACTCCAGTCCCCGCGGCGCCCACCGGTCGCGGAAAAACTCAAGCGTGCCGGCGGACACCGCGTGCTCCATCTCCAGGGCCACCCGGGCGCGAACATGGCCGCGGAAGAGAGGCAGGCAATCGGGCCGAACGACCCCCTCGACCGCCCGCTGCCTGGACCAATTAATGGCTTTCTTGGCCAGGCCCAGGAGCAGTCCTACGAGGAGGTCCTCCGACCTACCCGCTCCCCTCCGCACCGGGTGACCGTAGATCAGGAGCGTGGGGCTGAAGTGCAACCAGAAATTGAGGAGCAGCCCCTTCAAATAATGAAAGAGGGGCTGCAACCTCTCACATTCAACATAAATGTGATAAACGGACTCCTCCAGGCCGCAAAAATGGCAAGCAGCCTGGGAGTCCGTAAACCTACTTAAAATCCTATTGCACGGGACTGCTCCGTGCAACACCCTCCAGGCCAAGTCCCCAATAGAACAAGGGAAGACTCCCGCGTAGAGAGCCTTCCAATGGGGACCTTCGCCTCCGCCGGACGGCAGGATGGTACGCCAAGGCGTGTCCGGACGGCAGACGAAGATGGCAAAGTGGAGAGTGTGCAGGAGCAGCCCGTACAGGAAACGCCTCCGTGCGGATTGAAAGGGCACGGAGGGCATTTCTCCGAGAAGGCTCAAGTGGTGAGGCGGCGGCTCCCGAGGGAGGATTCGGGGCCGGGCGCCGATAAGGAATTCCGTCCGAACGGGGGTCAGTTCGGACGGGATCGCCCCACGTGCTTGAGCCTCCTCGACACACCTAGTGGAGACGGGGCCCAGTGCCACTTTTAGCGACTCGATGGCTTTGACCGCGAGCCGGACGTTGACCCAAGACATGCGCCTCGCCAACTCCTCCGGCGCCATCCAGCCCGCTCCTCCGCCATCGAGCAGGTCCCCGACTCTGGTCACCTTACCGGGCACAGCCCTGCCCTCCGCCAGCCAGCCGAACCCGCGGTCGTGGAGGTGCGGATTCCTGAACAGCGGCTCCCGAAGGACGGCCGCCGCTCCTGACGGGGGAGAACTGCGCTCGGAGGCGACGCTGTTCCAAACCCATAGCAGTTCCTGGTAGAAGACAGGCAGCTCCCGCAGGCTGGCACGCGTGCCACCCACTCTCACAAACAGGAGCTGCGTGTCGTAATTGAGGCCGTGCAGCTGGCGGAAGAAATACGTCGCCAGCGCACGCCACCTAGGAGGATTCTCCACGTACAGGTATCTCTGCAGCGTCTGAAGACGGAAAGTCGCCGCCTGGGTGCGAAGGCACACCAGCGCCTGACCGCCCTCCCTAAGCGGGAGACTCAAAACCGCGGCAGAGACCCAGTGCTTCCTTTTGTCCCAGAAGAAGTCGACGAGCTTCTTCTGCATCTTGGCGACAAACGCAGGGGGAGGGATCAAAGTGACCAACCGGTACCACAACATGGCGGCCACCAGCTGGTTTATGACCAGCGCTCGACCCCTGTAGGACAACACTCGGAGCAGTCCTGTCCAGCGTCCTAGGCGAGCGGTGACTTTGGCCTCCAGCTCTTGCCAGTTCGCCGGCCAGGCGTCCTCGGCCGGGCTGAGGTAGACTCCCAGGTAGAGGAGGTGCGTGGTGCTCCAGGCGAAAGGCCCGAACTCCTCCGGCAGGGAGTCCACCCGCCATGGGCCCACCAGGAGTCCAGAACATTTCTCCCAGTTGATCTTGGCGGAGGATGCGTCCGAGTAAATCTGCTGGCATTCTCGCATCCTCCGCAAGTCGACGGGATCCGTGACCGCGAGGAGCACGTCATCGGCGTAAGCCGAGAGGACCACCTCCACGCCCGGCCCTTGCAGAGCCAGTCCCGTCAACCTCTTCCGCAAGAGGCGCAGGAAAGGCTCCACGCAAACGGCGTATAACTGACCGGACATGGGGCATCCCTGACGCACCCCCCTCCCGAAGCGAAGGGGCGCCGTCAAAGACCCGTTAACTTTAATGAGACACTCCGCGGCGGCGTACAGAAGTCGGATCCGGGCGACGAAATGCGTCCCGAACCCGAATGCGCGCAGAGTCCCGAAAAGATACTCGTGATCCACCCTGTCGAACGCCTTCTCCTGATCCAGGGAAAGGAAGGCGACCGACAGACCAGCCCTCTGGGAATGGTGGACCAGGTCCCGGACCAGATGGATGTTATCGTGGATACTCCGGCCCGGGACCGTGTAGGACTGGTCGGGGTGGATCATGCGGGCCAGCACGGTGCCAAGGCGAGCAGACATAGCCCTGGCGAAAATTTTGTAGTCCGTGCTGAGGAGGGAGACCGGGCGCCAGTTCTTAAGTAGGCGGAGATCGCCCTTCTTGGGCAGCAGGACGATGACCGCCCTGCGCCAAGAGAGGGGCATCTCCCCGGTCGCCAGACTTTCCCCCAGGACCCGCGCGTAGTCGTCCCCCAAGACGTCCCAGAACGCCCTGTGGAACTCCACGGTCAGCCCGTCCAGCCCCGGGGACTTGCCCCTCGAGAGCTGGCGCAGGGCGCCGGTCAGCTCCGCCAGGCTTAGCGGAGCTTCTAAATTCTCGGCGCCCTCCGGGCCGACCTTCGGCAGGTCCTCCCACAAAACTCTGCGCGCATCCTCGCTGGACGGATCCGAAGAGAACAGAGCCCCGTAATAGGCCCGGGCCTCCGCGCTGATGCCCTCCGGATCCGAGACCAGAGATCCGTCGTCGGCCAGCAGCCCCAAGAGCTGCTTACGGACCCCCCGTCTTTTTTCCAGCGAGTAGAAGAAGGGGGAGCCGCGGTCCAGGTCCCGCAGGAACTGGATCCGCGACCTCACGTACGCGCCTCGGGACCCGACCAGCTGCAGGTCCTTCAGCGCGCCCTTCTTCTCTTCGTACACCTTCCGCAGGGCCGGGTCCTCGACGACCTGACCGAGACGGGACTCCAGGTCGAGCACTTCTTTCTCCAATCGCCCGACCCGGGCCTCCCGCCTCTTGGTCGACCCCTTCGCGTACTCCTGACAGAAGACGCGGACGTGAGCCTTGCCCACGTCCCACCATAGCCTCAAGGAGGGGAAGCCTCCCCGCTTCCTTCTCCAGTCGGCCCAGAACCGGCGAAACGAATCCCGGAACCGCGCGTCCTCCAGCAGCAGGTTGTTAAAATGCCAGTACGCGGACCCCCCCCGCGCGCGCAGCGGAGCGAGCTCCGCCCACACCAGGTGGTGGTCCGTGCACGGCACCGGCCGCATGGAAGCCGCCGGAACGCAGGAGACGTACGCCCGGGAAATGTAAAGGCGGTCGATTCTGGACCTTCCTCCTCCAGACCTCACGCTCGTGAAGGCGCTGGAGTCGGGATGGAGATTTCGCCAGACGTCCACCAAGTCGAAGGACCCGACCAGGTCCCGCAACTTCTCCATCGCCGCCGGGCTTCGCGGGGGACCCGACCGGTCCCGCGCCTCGAGGGTACAATTGAAATCCCCCCCGAGGATGACGCACTCGCCCACGTCGATGGAGCCCAGAAGAGCGGACACTTCTCCGAAGAAGCGCACTTGCTGCGCACCGGTCCGGGGGGCGTACACGTTCACTAAATGGAGCGGCACGCCTCCCAGGCGAACAGTGACCTGGAGCAAGCGGCCCGGCACGTGCTCCTTGACCCTCAAGATCTCCGGCTGAAAATGCGGGGCCAGCAAGACAGCCACCCCGCAGGAATTGTTGGAGAGGTGACTCATGCTGACCCCTCCTTGCCACTCCAGGAGCCACGTGGCCTCGTCTCCCGGAACGGTGTGGGTTTCTTGCAGGAAGCACACCGCATATTTCCCGTCCCGAAGGACCGAGAAGTTATTGAATCTACGGCGCGCCTCCCTGCTGCCGTTGATGTTGAGGCTGGCTATGGTTATCTTCATCTCAGAAGCATAGTGCAACCTCTACCTAACGGAGGGGAGGGAGGGCGGTCACTGACGACCGCCACTCCCTCAGCAGCCCAGTGTGGAACGTCTTGAGCCGACGCAGCTCGAGCCGGCCAACGTCCTTGTCCGCGCCCATGATTTTAACGGCGGCGCGGACGGACACGACGAGCAGCGCCAGCTCCGACCACTTGTCGAGGGCCAGCCGGATCTTCTTGTGACGACCCTGGCTCACGGCCATAAAATCCCGGAGTTCCCCTACGGGGATGAGGGGAGAGTCGGTGAAGGGCACGAGGGCGTCCATCACCTCGCTGCCGATGGACTCCAAATCGTCCTCGTTGCCCAACACCGAGTCCCCGTCCTCCTCCGGGAGGTCGTCACCGGCGGCCGACCCGTCCGTCACACAGGGTGCAGCGAACGGCTCGGCCGCACCGGCCGGCCCCGCCTCCGTCACGATCCCACCCCCAGGATCGGTGGCAGAGGAGTCCACCCTGGGCTCCTTCAGGGGCGCCGGGCCGGGAGGCGGCGGCGGCGGTTCGGGGCCCCCCCCCGCCTCAGGCGCCGGGGCGACCGGAGAAACCGGGGAGAAAATAATCCCAAATTCCTCCAGCACGTCCGGCGCCAACAACAGAGACGGAGTCAGGGGGCTTTCCGTCTCCCCGCCACCAACCTCCGACCCAGCGGGCTGGGGATTGCTACACTCCTCCACCAGGTCGAGCAGTCCCTGGGAGATGTCTGGGTTATAAAAGGCGGGCTCGGCTTCAGCCTCTTTGGCCTCGCCCGCCCCAGTCCCCAGGACGCCCGACCCGGCGAGGAGCAACGGTTCAGGTTCTACATTTTCCTTCCGCGGGTTGTTCCGCGCCCCCCCCCACGGGCAGGGTCTCTTCCCCATCCCCGGGAGGCACAGGTCGGACAGACTCGGCTGTCTCACCCTCCCGAGGGACAGACGACCCCTGCCGATCGCGCGCGACGATGACGGTGGTGGGGTGGGGCGCAGCACCCGCGGCGGGCGACTGCCCCCCTTTTGCGGAGGGATCTTCCTCCTCGCAGTCCTCCTGCTGGGGGCGGAGCTTTCTTTTTAACAAGTTGGGGCCCGGAGAGGGGGAGGCCTCCATGTCTGCTGGGGCCTCCCTCTCTGCCCCCTTCCGACGACTGGGTTTCTTGGGCCCCTCGGGCCCGAGCCCGGCCGCAGGTCTTGATTTAGCTGCCTCAGCAGTTGCGGTCACGGTCACGGGCCCGGGCACGAGGACCCCCCCAGTCTCATGCGTCCCGACCAACTCCGCGATGTACTCGGGCGTGAGTTCGGTCAATTCAGATGTTTCCTCCGCGAGGGGATCCGCCCTTATGTGTTTAGTTTTCCTACGCACCTTCCTTCCCCCCGGACGCTCTCCCTCCTCCCCGCCGGAGGCCGTGGTGGTGTTGGCCTCCGATTTCGACCGCGCATCCGTCGCCGTCGACGCGCGGACAGTATCAGGGGGAGGGGGGGCGGCGGCGCCAACCCTGGCCGCGCCAGGTGTCGTGGCGGCCTTGGAGGCGGGGCAGTTTTTGCGGACGTGCCCCACCTCCTTACAGGCGTAGCACCGCGCGCCGTCCGAGGTCCAGAAGACGCGGTGGGCGGTCCCCCCGTGGAGCACCGTGAACGCGCCATCCGCGTCCTCCTCCCGCGCCAGCCGGACGAAAAGCTGGCGCCGGAAGGAGAAGACGTGCCGAAGGCTGGCTTCCCGGAAGCCGAGCGGGATGGGTGTGATCCCCGACCTCACCTCCCCCAGTTGACGTAGGTGGGGGAGGAGGAGCTCACCCGGAACAAAGGGCGGGACGTTGGAGACCACAATCCTTTGCGCGGTGGCCTCAAGGGGGTCCACCGGCAGGAAGGTCCCGCCCACGGTGAGCCCCTTCTCGATGGCCAGGGACACCGCCCGCTCCGACCCCAGGAAGAACACAGCCTTGCCGTACATTTTAGAGGCGGCGACGATGGCTGAAGGGCCGACAACCCCAGCCATGGCTTTAACGCACGCCTCTATAGTCATGTTGGGGTGAGTGTAGCTCTTGACCCCATTCTTCCTCGTAAGGAGGGTAAAAGGTGACGGGGTAACAGGAGGACTCGTGGCTGCGGCCGTGGCCGCGGCTGCCACGCTCGCGTACGTCCTCGCTGCCCCCGCCACCGACGAAGATGTACTCGCCATAATGGAGGGTTCTTTAAGGGCTACACTCACCCCAAGTCACAGGCCTGAAGGTGTTAATGGCCTCGGTTTTTTTTTTTGTTTCCCCTGAGCAGAGGGAGCTCTTAAATTGAAGGCACACCTCTCCCTTTAGTTGATTGAATTGGGAGAGGGGCCTTCTCCCCTCTGCTCAATGGGTACTTAATAAAAGTTAATTGAGGTGCCTCTTAGAGAGAGAGGCAGAGAGAGACAAGAGACAAAGAGAGAGAGAGAGAGGGGGGTGGGAAGGAGGGAAGCCGCAAGGGCAGGGTCGCCACTCAGGATGGTGGGTGGGTGGGTGGGTGTTGGCAGGGGGGTGCACTCTCCGATGTAATAAAAGTCTTTGGTGGTGGTCTTCTGGTGGGGGGAGAAGATGTCTTCACCTGGGATAGCTGGAGATGCCCAGGCTCAGTCCTGCACCAGGTCTTAACGATGCCCAATAAGATGAAATTAATTGGGGACTTCACCTAGGCAGCTCCAGCTGTCCCAGGTCAGGCAATGGGAAAGGGGTGTTTAATATGGTGTGTGCGGCCTAGCTTTTACAGAAGCCACACACACTCACACACACACCCCTTAGATGTTCCGGCCTTCTTCTTTTCTTCTTTCCTCCCCCCACCTACAAAACAAAGTCTCTGGGAGAGTGCCCCAGAATCACACCCACCTGTAGCTGTTCTTTCTTTCTTTCTCCCTCCTTCCAAACAGTTGATGATGTTGTGTTGTTTTCTCCCCTCTCTCCCTCTCCTAAAATGGAGGCCAATTGAGGAGGCAGTGATGGAAAAGGCCTCTCCTCTGGTGTTATTGGCCTTGGCCTTCCTTTCTTTTCTTTCTCCTCTCCTGTCCTCTCTCTCCAGGCACCTCAGTAGTTGTGGTTGTTGGTTGTTGGTGGTGGCCTGCTGTCTGGTCTGGTCTCCTTCTCCTCTTCCTGGCCACAGAGACCACCACTCTGCTGCTGCTGCTCCTTCGTCAGCAGCTCCGAAAGCTTGTGATTTCAAATAAAGCTGTTGGACTATAACCTGGTGTTGTGCGACTTCTCATTTTTGTCCACCCCAGTCCAACGCCGGCATCTCCACATCATGAGCAGTATTAACAGTGAGCCTTATCTCACAGCACTGGTGAATCCCTCACTCTGTCCTGGCATATCCTTCAATCTACCATTACCATCAAGCCAGGGGACCAACCCTGGTTCAATAAGGAATGTCGAAGAGCATGCCGGGAGCAGCACCATGCGTACATAAAAATGAGGTGCCAGCCTGGGGAAGCTGCAACACAGGACTACATGCATGCTAAAAAACGAAAGCAGCATGCTAGAGACAGGGCGGAGCAATCTCACAATCAACGGATCAGATCATAGCTCTGCAGTGCTGCCACATCCAGTCGTGAATGGTGGTGGACCATTAACCAACTAACAGGAAGAGGAGGCTCCATGAATATCCCCATCCTCACTGATGGTGGAGCCCAGCACGTGATTGCAAAAGACAAGGCTGAAGCGTTTGCAACCATCTTCAGCCAGAAGTGCTGAGTGGATGATCCATATCTGCCTCCTCCTGAGGTCCCAGCCTTCACAGAAGCCAGTCTTCAGCCAATTCGATTCAATCCACGTGATATCAAGAAACGGTTGAGCGCACTGGATACAGCAAAGGCTATGGGCCCCAACGACATCTCGAGGGTTGTTGTGCTGAAGACTTGTGCTCCAGAACTAGCTGCACCGCTAGGCAAGATGTTCCAGTACAGCTACAGCACTGGCATCTATTAGAAATATATTGCCGATCCTTCATCGTCGCTGGGTCAAATTCATGTAACTCACTACATAAAGGCACTGTGGGAGTACCTTCACCACACAGACTGCAGCGGTTCAAGATGGCGGCTCACCACCACCTTCTCCAGGACAACCATTAATAGGTCCAGGCAGCGGGCGGTCGAGGGGGTCGTCCGGTCTGATTGCCTGCCTCTCTTCCGTGGCTATGTTCGCGCCCGGGTGGCCCTGGAGATGGAGCAAGCGGTGTCCGCCGGCAAGCTCGAGGCCTTCCGGGAAAGGTGGGCGCCGCGGGGACTGGAGTGCATCATCACCCCCGGCAATGTAATTGTAATTTAATTTGATAAGTTTTATTTAAAGTTTTGTTAATTTTCTGTTAATTTACAGTTAATTTGGTTGAATAAAAAGAGGACCTTCACCGGGACAACTAGGGATGGGCAATAAATGCCGGCCACGCCCACATCCCAGGAACCAATAAAAAAACAGGCGCTGTGGGCGGGGCTCTGACATCATCCGCAGGCTGCTCGGCTCGCGCTGAGGCGGTTTAACGACTTATGCTCGATCGAACGAACGAACGCTTGAATGAATGATCGAATGATCGAACGAACAATGCCAGTAGGACTGGCGTAAAACAGGTTTTCTTGGTTTATTGGAATAAATGTTATCTGTAGCATTTAATTGGATTATGATGGTGCTATGTGTTTGTACACTGTGGTGTTGAAATGGTTTTTGTTTTATGTGGAGTTAACTTTGAGATTTATTATTTTAAATCTAAAAAGTTGTGTGGTATTGTTTAAGGGTATTTGTACTGTAAACATTATTGATTATTTGTAAAATTAATCATTGCATTTATATTAACTATAAGGCTGTTTTTAAGGCTTTATTTTTTACTGTGATGGATGAATGTAATGGATTTACTATGTAATGGATTTACGATGTAATTGATGAGTTGTACAGGTATTATTGTTTTTGAATAAAATAGTTGAGGCGGTTTAACGGGTCTGTTCAGAAGACACGTGACCCCGAGCAGCCCCGCGCTCCGACAGCACAGTGGGCGGGGCTCACGGGCGCCGCGGGCTCCGATAGGTGGGTTGCCATGTCAATCTAGTGTGTGCAGCCAATAGAAGGGGCGGATTCAGAAAGGGGGTTTAATTTTTGCTGCTATCGCGTTTTTTGTCGGCAGTGCGCATGCTCGGTGTAGGCCCCTCCTGGGATGCTGCGCGGTTTTGGGGAGCGGCGGCTGGAGCCGGATAAGAATCAGAGGGTCGGCGGGCCGGGTGGTCAGGATGGTGCGGTGAGTCTCTAATATTCACATCCAGGTTTACTTGGAGTTGGAAAACTTCCTTCCCCGCCCCCCCACATACCCGGAATTTACAGTTTGCAGCGAACGGCAGAGACAGCCCGGCTCCCAGAGTCAGTCAGTCAGTCAGTGAGTGAGTGAGTGAGAGTCCCATTGACTCAGATACACACTGGTCCTGGAGATGGACTGGAGAGAAAGGTCAGAGAGAGTGTCCCATTGACTCAGATACACACTGGTCCTGGAGATGGACTGGAGAGAAAGGTCAGAGAGAGTGTCCCATTGACTCAGATACACACTGGTCCTGGAGATGGACTGGAGAGAAAGGTCAGAGAGAGTGTCCCATTGACTCAGATACACACTGGTCCTGGAGATGGACGAGGAGAAAGGTCAGAGAGAGTCCCATTGACTCAGATACACACTGGTCCTGGAGATGGGCCGAGGAGAAAGGTCAGAGAGAGTCCTATTGACTCAGATACATAGAAAAATAGGAGCAGGAGTAGCCAATTCGGCCCTCCGAGCCTGCTCCGCCATTCAATATGATCATGGCTGATCCTCTATCTCAATACCATATTACTGCCATCCCCATACCCCTTGATGCCTTTTGTGTCTAGAAATCTATCTCCTTCTTAAATATATTCAGTAACTTGGCCTCCACAGCCTTCCGTGGTAGAGAATTCCACAGGTTCACCACCCTCTAAGTGAAGAAATTTCTCCTCATCTCAGTCTTAAATGTCCTACCCTCTATCCTGAGACTGTGACCCCTTGTTCCAGAACCCCCAGCCAGGGGAAACATCCTCCCTGCATCCAATCTGTCTAGCCCTGTCAGAATTTTAGACGTTTCAATGAGATCCCCTCTCATTCATCTAAACTCTTGTGAATACAGGCCTAGTCGACCCAATCTCTCTCCATACGACAGTCCTGCCATCCCAGGAATCAATCTGGTGAACCTTCGCTGCACTCCCTCTGTGGCAAGTATATCCTTTCTTGGGTAAGGAGACCAAAACGGCACACAGTACTCCAGGTCTCACCAAGGCCCTGTATAACTGTAGTAAGAACTAAGAACATAAGAAATAGGAGCAGGAGTAGACCAATCGGCCCCTCGAGCCTGCTCCGCCATTCAATGAGATCATGGCTGATCTGATCCAACCTCAACTCTAAAGAACACAAGAAGTAGGAGCAGGACCAGGCCACTCGGCCCCTGGGCCCGCTCCGCCACCCACAGGGCCTTGACCGATCCGCACTCAAACTCATGTCCAATTTCCAGCCCGCTCCCCGGAACCCTGATTCCCTTTACTTCTAGGAAACGGTCTATTTCTGTTTTAAATTTATTTAATGAAGTAGCTTCCACAGCTTCCTGGGGTAGCAAATTCCACAGACCCACTACCCTCTGAGTGAAAAAGTTTCTCCTCATCTCAGTTTTGAAAGAGGAGCCCCTTATTCTAAGATTATGTCCCCTAGTTCTAGTTTCACCCATCATTGGGAACATCCTCACCGCGTCCACCCGATCAAGCCCCTTCACAATCTTATATGTTTCAATAAGATTGCTTCTCATTCTTCTGCACTCCAATGAGTAGAGTCCCAATCTACTCAACCTCTCCTCGTATGTCCACCCCCTCATCCCCGGAATTAACCGAGTGAACCTTCTTTGTACTGCCTCGAGAGCAAGTATGTCTTTTCTTAAGTATGGACACCAAAACTGTATGCAGTACTCCAGGTGCGGTCTCACCAATACCCTATACAACTGCAGCAATACCTCCCTGTTTTTATATTCTATCCCCCTAGCAATAAAAGCCAACATTCCATTGGCTTTCTTGATCATCTGCTGCACCTGCATACTAACTTTTTGATTTTCTTGCACCAAGACCCCCAGATCCCTTTGTACTGCAGTACTTTCCAGTTTCTCGCCATTAAGATAATTACTTGCTCTCTGATTTTTCCTGCCAAAGTGCATAACCTCACATTTTCCAATATTGTATTGCATCTGCCCACTCACCCAGCCTCTCTATATCCCCTTGTAGGTTTTTTATGTCCTCCTCACTCTCTACTTTCCCTCCCATCTTTGTATCATCTGCAAACTTTGATATGTTACACTCGGTCCCCTCCTCCAAATCGTTAATATAGATTGTAAAGAGTTGGGGACCCAGCACCGACCCCTGCGGAACACCACTGGCTACTGGTTGCCAGTCCGAGAATGAACCATTTATCCCAACTCTCTGCTTCCTGTTAGATAACCAATCCTCCACCCATGCCAGAATATTACCCCCAATCCAGTGATTTTTTATCTTGAGTAATAATCTTTTATGTGGCACCTTGTCGAATGCCTTCTGGAAGTCTAAATACACTACATCCACTGGTTCCCCTTTATCCACCCTGTACGTTATGTCCTCAAAGAACTCGAGCAAATTTGTCAGACATGACTTCCCCTTCATAAAGCCATGCTGACTTTGTCCTATTAAATTATGTTTATCTAAATGTTCCGTTACTGTCTCCTTAATAATAGACTCCCAAATTTTACCCACCACAGATGTTAGGCTAACTGGTCTATAATTTCCAGCCTTCTGCCGACAACCCTTTTTAAATAAGGGTGTTACATTAGCAGTTTTCCAATCTGCCGGGACCTTTGCTGAGTTCAGGGAGTTTTGGAAAATTATTACCAAAGCATCCACAATTCCTACTGCCACTTCCCTCAAGACCCTAGGATGTAAGCCATCAGGTCCAGGGGATTTATCCGCCTTGAGTCCCATTATTTTACTGAGTACCAATTCCTTAGTGATTTTAATCGTATTTAGCTCCTCCCCCACTAGAGCCCCCTGTTTGTCCAGTGTTGGGATATTCTTAGTGTCCTCTACCGTAAAGACTGAAACAAAATATTTGTTCAGCATTTTTGCCATCTCCATGTTTCCCACCATTAATTTCCCGGTCTCATCCTCTAAGGGACCTACGTTTGCCTTAACCACCCTTTTTCTTTTTATATAACTATAGAAACTCTTGCTATCTGTTTTTATATTTTTTGCTAATTTATTTTCATAGTCTATTTTCCCTTTCTTAATCAATCCTTTAGTTACTTTTTGTTGTCTTTTGAAGACTTCCCAATCTTCTATCCTCTCTCTAACTTTGGCTACCTTATATGTCCTTGTTTTTAGTTGGATACTTTCTTTAATTTCTTTACTTAGCCATGGATGGCTGTCATTTCTTTTACACCCTTTTTTCCTCAGTGGAATATATTTATTTTGAAAGTTGTAAAATAACTCCTTGAATGAACACCACTGCTCATGTACCGTCTTACCCTTTAATCTATTTTCCCAGTCCACTTTAATCAATTCTGCTCTCATGCCATCATAGTCTCCTTTATTCAAGCTCAGTAAGCTTGTTTGAGAACCAACCTTCTCACCCTCTAATTGCATATGGAATTCAACCATGTTATGGTCACTCATTCCAAGGGGATCCTTAACTAGGACATTATTAATTAATCCAGACTCATTACACAGTACCAGGTCCAAGGTTGCTTGCCCCCTTGTAGGATCAGTTACATACTGCTCAAGAAATCCATCCCTAAGACACTCAATAAACTCTTCCTCAAGGCTGCCCTGCCCAATTTGATTTGTCCAGTTAATATGATAGTTAAAATCCCCCATAATTATAGCTGTTCCCTTATTACATGCCCCAACTATTTCCTGATTAATACTTCTTCCAACAGAGTTGCAACTATTAAGAGGCCTATATACTACGCCCACCAGTGTTTTTTTTCCCTTTATTATTCCTTATCTCTACCCAAACTGTTTCATTATCCTGATCTTTTGACCCAATATCATTTCTCTGTATTACAGTGATTCCTTCCTTTATTAACATAGCCACCCCCCCTCCCCTTCCTTCCTGCCTGTCCTTCCTGGTTGTTAAATACCCTGGCATATTTAATTCCCAGACGTTGTCACCCTGCAGCCATGTTTCTGTAATGGCCACAAGATCATACCCATACATAGTTATTTGTGCCGTTAACTCGTCAATTTTGTTACGAATGCTACGTGCATTCAGATAAAGAACTTTCAAATGTGTTTTGTGACACTTACTTCCTGCTTTTTCCTTATTTAACACTTTACCTTTTACTCCATACCTTCTGTCCCTTCCTGACATGCTTTCCTCTGTCTCCCTGCTCAGGTTCCCAACCCCCTGCCACATTAGTTTAAATCCTCTCCAACAGCACTAGCAAACATCCTTGCTCCTGTACTCTCATCCTCTTGCAATGAAGGCCAACATACCATTTGCCTTCCTAACTGCTTGCTGCACCTGCATGTTTGCTTTCAGTGACTGGTGAACAAGGACACCCAGGTCCCTTTGTACATCAACATTTCCCAATCAATCACTATTTAAACAATACTCTGCCTTTCTGTTTTTCCTACCAAAGTGGATAACTTCACATTTATCCACGTTATACTGCATCTGCCATGAATTTGCCCACTCACTCAACTTGTCTAAATCGCATTGAAGCCTCTTTTCATCCTCCTCACAACCCCACCTAGTTTGCTGTTGTCAGTAAACTTGGAAATATTACATTTGGTGCGCTCATCCAAATCTTTGAGATATATTGTGAATAGCTGGGGCCCAAGCACTGATCCCTGCGGTACCCACTAGTCATCGCCTGCCACCCTGAAAAAGACCCATTTATTCCTACTCTCTGTTTCCTGTATGTTAACCAATTTTCAATCCATGGCAGTATATTAACCCCAATCCCATGTGCTTTAATTTTGCACACTAAACTCTTATGTGGCACTTTATCAACAGCCTTCTGAAAATCCAAATTAACCACATCCACTGGTTCTCCCTTGTCTATTCTACCATTTACATCCTCAAAAAACTCCAGTAGGTTTGTCAAACACGATTTCCCTTTCATAAATCCATGTTGACTTTGTCTAATCCTGTTGATATTTTCTAAATGTCCTGTTATCACATCTTTTATAATAGACTCTAGCATTTTCCCTACTACTGATGTTAGGCTATCCGGTCTGTAGTTCCCTGTTTTTTCTCTCCCTCCTTTTTTAAATAGTGGGGTTACATTTGCCACCCTCCAATCTGCAGGAACTGTTCCATAATCTATAGAATTTTGGAAGAAGACAACCAATGCATCCACTATTTCCATGGCTACCTCTTTTAGTACTCTGGGATGCAGATTATCAGTCCCTGGGGATTCATCGGCTTTCAGTCCCATTAATTTCTCCAGCACTTTTTTTTACTAATTTCCTTTAATTCCTCCTTCTCACTAGACCCTTGGTTCCCTAGCATTTCTGGGAAGTTATTTGTGTCCTCTTCCATGAAGACAGAACCAAAGTATTTGTTTCATTGCTCTGCCATTTCCTTATTCCCCATTATAATTTCTCCTGTCTCAGCCTGTAAGGGACCTACATTTGTCTTCACTAATCTTTTTCTTTTTACATACTTGTAGAAGCTTTTACCGTCTACTTTTATGTTCCTTGCCAGTTTACTCTCATACTCTCTTTTTTCCACTCTTAATCAATCTCTTGGTCCTTTTTTGCTGAACTCTAAACTGCTCCCAATCATCAGCCTTGCTACTTTTTCTGGCAACTTTATATGTCTCCTTTTTGGATCTGATACTATCCTTAATTTATTTTGTTAGCCATGGTTGGGCCGCTTTTCCTTTTGTGTTTTTGCACCAGAAAGGAAAGTATAACTGTTGCAATTCATGCATTCGTTCCTTAAATGTTAGCCATTGCCTATGGTCCTGGAGATGGACTGGGGAGAAAGGTCAGAGAGAGTCCCATTGACTCAGATACACACTGGTCCTGGAGATGGATTGGGGAGAAAGGTCAGAGAGAGTCCCATTGACTCAGATACACACTGGTCCTGTAGACAGTCCACAAAGGCTACACAGTAAGGCAGGAAATGGTGAGAATGAGACTGGGAGTGTCTGACCACCGAGCACAATTATCCAGCATGAGGCTGTGCAATGAAATGTGAAGTGAGATCAGTTTCTGTCTCTAAACATAAACAGACAGTCACAGTGAATCTTGTGTGTGTTTTAGTGTAAATGAAGTAACATAGAAGGTTGATGAAGGGAGTGCTGTAGATGTGTATATGGACTTTCAAATCCATTTGATAAAGGGCCACATAACAGATTGTTCAGAAAATAGACGTGCATGGTATTAAAGGGACGGTGGTAAATTGGGTTCCTAATTGTCTGAGTGATAGGAGGCGGAGAGCAGTGGTGAACAGATGTTTTTCTGACTGGAGAGAAGGATGCATTGGGTCATCCAGGGGTCGGAATTGGGACCTTTGGTTTTCTTATATTTTAAATGACCTGGACTTCGGTATAGGGAGTGGACCTTCGAGGTTTGCTGATGATACAAAGTTTGAATCTTGTAAATGGTGAGCTGGATAGTAGCAGACTTTAGAAAGACAGACAGTCTGGTGAAATGGGCAGACACATGGCAGATGCTATTTAATGTGGATCAGTGTGAACTGATTGACTAGTATATTGAGGGGGTGCAATAGCAGAGGGATCTGGGGGTGCAGATTCAGAAATCTTTGAAGGTGGTAGGGTAAGTTGATAAGGCTTTTAAGAGAGTGCGTGGGAGATTTTGCTTTGTAAATGGAGCATTGAACACAAAAACAAGGAGGACAATGATAACCCATTACAATTCACTGGTTGGGTTGGAGTATTGTGTACAATTCTGGGCACCACACTTTAGGAAGGATGCCAAGGTCATGTAGAGGGTACAGAGGAGGTTTACCAGGATGATACCAGGGATGACGGACTTCAATTATGTGGCGAGATTGGAGAAGTTGGGATTGTTGCCTTTTGAGCAGAGAAGATTAAGGGAACAACTAATAGAGATATTCCAGATTATGAGGGTTTTTGATAGAGCAAATAGGAAGAAATGTTTTCTCTGGCAAGTGGGCGTTAACGAAAGGTCACAGTTTTAAAATAATTGGCAAAGGAGCTGGAGGGGAAATTAGGAGAATTTGTTGTACACAGGTTGAAGGTCTGGAATGCACCACCTGCAAAACTGATGTAAACAAATTCCATGGGAACTTTCCAAAGGCAATTGGACCTGTACTTGGGGAATGAATTTGCAGGGTTATGGGGAGAAAGCTGGGGTGTGGGACTAGTTTGGACATCTTTTCAAAGAGCCGGCACAGGCACCGTGGGCCGAATGGCCTCCTGTGTTGTAAGATTGGAAGGGGTTTGATCCAAGAGCCCAGCAGATATTAACTGTCTTCCTGCCCCAGCACCAATTTGGAAAGAACTGACCTTTATGTTCCCAACAATATCAATATTCTACTGCGTGTTAAGGTAGTTCCAGACACTCAAATATATTTCAGATCCAGCTCTCAATAAATAATCTAGGCCGTTAAGGGGTGATAGAATCATTGTTACGGCACAGCAGGAGGCCATTTGAGCACTTCAGCTCAATCCGCTGCCCTTTCCCCGTAGCCCTGCAAATTATTTTCCTTCAGGTACTTATCTTTGGATGGTGGAAAGCATTTCTTCACACAAAGGGCGGTGGAAATCTGGAACTCTTCCCCCAACAAGCTGTTGAGGCTGGGGGTCAATTGAAAATGTCAAAACTGAGATTAGATGTTTGTTGGGCATTAAGGGTTACGGAGCTAAGGCAGGTGCATGAGGTTAAGACACATCAGCCATCGTCTAATTGAATGGTGGAACAGGCTGGAGGGCCTCCTCCTGTTGCTGTGTAGTCCTCCCGCTACGGGTGGCGCTGTAGTGATTCATTCTTGCTCCACTGCTCTCCCGCGCAGGCGCAGTGCCGCTCCCCTGCTGATCCGGGGACGTGCAGTGGGCGGGGTTTGCTGTGGGCCGGGCGGCGCGGGCCAGTGTGTGAGTGACGGTAAGAAACAGGATGGTTGCCCGGGTTACAGGGGCCGCGCTCTGTGACTGAGGGAACTCGGCTCCATTCAGCACACGGCCTGACGGCGCGGCTGCTCAGCCCAGAGTTTAGATCACAGCGAGGGAGGGAGGGGCTTCACAGTGTCACAGACCCGCTTTGTAACTTGGCAGAGAAACGGAGGGGAGATTCCTGTCAGCATCAGCTCCCGGGGAATGTGCTGAACCGGCTCACAATACAGGGGCTGGGCCGGGGGTGGAGGGCGCGGTGGGTTCAGGCACTTTGGACACAAAATGGCGCATTTCCGCCCAGAGCAGTGAGAATGGGGGAGTCTCAGGTGGCAGGAAATTTACTGTGAGGAAAATCTCCAAACACACAGCCCCGGAACTGGGGATCTGAGGAAAGGGACAAAATCAAACAAATACTCGGCCTTGAAATTTAATTTTTAGTAAGCAGATAAAATGTCTACATTACATTATTTCACGCTTTCAATATTCTCATTTTCTGCCCTACCATAATTAGATCTCCCGGTGAATGATGGAGTGATTGAGGAAGGTCCACAGCTGGAAGTAAACAGGGATTGTAGACTGAGGAACAACAACAGCAGACCAGGATTGTGAACACCAACCAGAGAGAACCCTTCCGATTCAAAGAGCTTCCAGAGATCAACTGTGGAGAAAGGTAAGAGAGAATCCCATTGACTCAGATACACACTGGTCCTGGAGATGGACTGGGGAGAAAGGTCAGAGAGAGTCCCATTGACTTAGATACACACTGGTCCTGTAGACAGTCCACAATGGTTACAGGGTATGGCAGGAAATGATGAGAATGAGACTGGGAGAGTCTGACCACTGAGCACAATTATCCAGCATGAGGCCGTGCAATGGGATGTGAAGTGAGATCGGTTTCTGTCTCTAAACATACAGTCACAGCAAATCTTGTCTGTATATTTGAGTGTATGGAATTTGATCTGAGAGGTGACTCCTGTCTGAGGCAGAGCCCAGCAGATGGACACGTGTCTGTTTATTAGGCGGGGCTGAACTCACACCGACACCATCAGATCTCAGTGGTAAAATAGCTCAGATCTGGTGACAAATCAAGGGGAAAGATTGAGCAGAGAAACTAATTATAGTCAATTCATTGAACACTATGCAGAGACAAACCTCAAAGATCAGCACGGCCTGTGACCAGCGGGTACAGAGTATTGTCAGATAGTGAATGCTGAGCACACCTTCATTACCTTTGGACATCCCCAGTGTTTAGTACCGGGGACGGTGAAAGACTTCAAACGCCGGGTGAGTGTTTGCCTCCTGTTTCATTGGTCACAGACACACACAACACAGAAGTAGAACAACACCAGTCAAAGCAAGCAGGGAATGTGCTTTGAAAATCAACATCAGATACACAGCGAGCATCAGATTCCCAGTGTATTCTGAAATGGTGAGAACCCAAACCAAGTAGAACACAGAATATAGTCTGAAATGGGGATGAGTAATAATATTAGAAATAAAAGCTGAAAGTGCTGGAAACACTGAGCGGGTCAGGCAGCGACTGTGGGGAGAGGAAGGTGGGGTTAATGTTTCAGATCCTGAACCTGTTCTCAGGAAAGGTCATTGACCTGAACCGTTAACCCCACCGTCCCCTCCCCACAGACACTGCCTGACCCGCTGAGTGTTTCCAGCATCTCCAGTATTTTGCTGTTAGTAATAATATTAGAAGTTGGTTTTGATATTAGAAGAGATGTATGTTCTAATATCAAAAGATAGCGAGAGTACAGTGTCAACATGTTCCTGTAAAGGTCAAGGGTGGGACCAACAAGTCCAGGGAACCCTGGATGTCAAGGGATATGCAAGAATGGATTAGGAAAAAAAGGGATGCTTTTGGCAGATACAAAGGACTAAAAACAGTGGAAGCCCTAGAGGAGTATAGAAAGTGCAGGGGGGTACTTAATTTTTTTTTTTTTTTTAAGGAGAGCGAAGAGGGGGCATGAAAAAACACCGGCGGGCAAAATAAAGGAAAATCCCAAGGTGTTTTATAGTAGATTAAGGGCAAGAGGATAACCAGGGAAAGAGTAGGGCCCATTAGGGACCAAAGTGGCAAACTGTGTGTAGAGCCGGAAGATGTAGGTGAGGTTTTAAATGAATATTTTGCATCTGTGTTCACCTATGGAGAAGGACGATGTAAGCATAGAAATCGGGCCGGGGGATTGTGATATACTTGAACAAATTAGCATTGAGAGGGAGGAGGTATTAGTGCTTTTAGCGGGCTTAAAAGTGGATAAATCCCCAGGCCCAGACGAGATGTATCCCAGGCTGCTGTGTGAGGCAAGGGAGGAGATTGCAGGGGCTCTGACACAAATTTGCAGATCCTCTCTGGCCACAGGGGAGGTGCCTGAGGACTGGAGGACAACTAACGTAGTACCATTATTCAAGAAGGATAGTAGGGATAAACCAGGGAATTACAGGCCAGTGAGCCTAACATCAGTGGTAGGGAAATTATTGGAAAAAATTCTGAGGGACAGAATTAGTCTCCACTTGGAGAGGCAAGGATTAATCAAGGATAGTCAGCATGGCTTTGTCAGGGGAGATCATGTCTAACCAATTTGATAACATTTTTCGAGGAGGTGACTAGGTATGTGGATGAGGGTAGTGCAGTTAATGTAGTCTACATGGACTTCAGTAAGGCTTTTGACAAGGTCCCGCATGACAGACTGGTCAAGAAGGTAAGAGCCCATGGGATCCAGGGCAATTTGGCACATTGGATCCAAAATTGGCTTAGTGGCAGGAGGCAGAGGGTGATGGTCGAAGGTTGTTTTTGTGACTGGAAGCCTGTGTCCAGTGGTGTACCGCAGGGATCGGTGCTGGGTCCCTTGCTGTTTGTAGTGTACATTAATGATTTAGATATGAATGCAGGAGGTATGATCAGTAAGTTCGCAGATGACACGAAAATTGGTGGGGTGGTAAATAGCGAGGAGGGAAGCCTCAGGCTACAGGACGATATAGATGGGTTGGTTAGATGGGCAGAACAGTGGCAAATGGAATTTAACCCTGAAAAATGTGAGGTGATGCATTTTGGGAGGACTAACAAGGCAAGGGAATACACAATGAATGGTAGGACCCTAGGAAGGACAGAGGATCAGAGGGACCTTGGTGTGCATGTACATAGATCCCTGAAGGCAGCAGCACAGGTAGATAAGGTGGTTAAGAAGGCATATGTGATATGCCTCGGCTAATGAAGGCAAGAGCAGGGAGGTTATGATGGAGTTGTACAAAATGCTAGTTAGGCCACACCTGGAATACTGTGTGCAGTTCTGGTTGCCACACTATAGGAAGGATGTGATTGCTTTGGAGAGGGTGCAGAGGAGATTCACCAGGATGTTACCTGGGCTGGAGCGCTTCAGCTATGAAGAGAGACTGGACAGGCTGGGATTGTTTTCCTTAGAGCAGAGAAGGCTGAGGTGGGACCTGATTGAGGTGTACAAAATTATAAGGGGCATAGTTAGGGTAGATAGAAAGGAAATTTTCCCCTTAGGAGAGGGCGCAATAACCAGGGGGCATAGTTTCAAGGTAAGGGGCAGGAGGTTTAGAGGGGATTTGAGGAAAAACTTTTTCACCCAGAGGGTGTTTGGAATCTGGAAGTCACTGCCTGAAAGGGTGGTAGAGGCAGGAACCCTCACAACATTCAAGAAGCATTTAGATGAGCACTTGAAACGTCATAGCATACAAGGCTACGGACCAAGTGTTGGAAAATGGGATTAGAATAGATAGGGCTTGATGGCCGGTGCAGACACGATGGGCCGAAGGACCTCTTTCTGTGCTGTATAACTCTATGACTATGTTTCCTCCCTTGTACAATGTCCGTGTGACTGTTCAGACTGCAATAAATTCCTGTTCCCACTCTGCCCCCTGCCTCTCCCTCTCTTTCCTCTGCCTCTACCCCCGCCACACTGACCGAACCCCTGTGCCCGCTGGACGTCCAACCCCTCAGCCTGTGAGAGTCACCAGTCTTTCCATTGTAAGTGTTCCCTAGACAGTGCACCCTGCTGTTGTGTGGAGATACATGAAAGGCATCAACCAGCTGTGTCAGTGGGAGGGATTCTCCTGGGTGAGCAGCACCTGTGGGACAGGTAGACAGGTAACATTAGCCATTGTCTTCGGTCCCCGCCACGAGCTGTGTTCCGAGGCATCGACTCCATCCCTCTCCCTGCCCACTGTCTGAGGCTGAATCAGTGCATCCGTAATCTTGCTGCCGTATTTGATCGTAGGATGAGCTTCTGACCACATATCCACTCCATGACCAACACCGTCTACTTCCAGCCCCGTAACAGCGCCGGTCTCTGCCCCTGCCTCAGCTCATCTGTTGCTGATACCCTCATCCATTCCTTTGTTACCTCTAGACTTGACTGTTCCAAGGCTCTCCTGGCCAGCCTCCCTTTTCCACTCTCCATAAACTTTAACTCATCCAAAACTCTGCTCCGCGTGTTCTAACTCGACAACAAGTCCCGTTCACCCATTATCCCTGTGCTCGCTGACCGATATTGGCTCCGGGTCTGGTGTTGCATTGATTTTATAATTCTCATCCTTGTTTTCAAACCCCTCCATGGTCTTGCCCCTCCCTGTGTCTTTAATTGCTTCCAGTCCGACATCCCTCCGAAATCCCAGCGCTGCTCCAATTCTGACCTGTGGCACATCTCCGATTTCCTTCTCTCCACCATTGGTGGCTGTGCCTTTAGCTGCGGAGGCCCTAAGCTCTGGAATTCCCTCTTTAAACATCTCTACCCCTCTCTGCTCCTTTGAGACGCTCCTTAAAACCTACTTCTTTGACCAAACGTTTGGTCACATAAAAGCTACTTATGGCTGGGTCCGTGGGGGGCTGGGCCGGGCCAGCGGGGGTGCGCGGGGCCGGGCCAGCGGGGGTGCGCGGGGCCGAGCCAGCGGGGGTGCGTGGGGCCGGGCCAGCGGGGGTGCGCGGGGCCGGGCCAGCGGGGGGGCGGGTCTGGGTCAGTGTTGGTGTCGGAGCTGGGACAGTGGGTTGTGGGGCTGGTCCAGTTTGGTGCATGGCAGTGCCAGTGGTGTATGTAGCTGCGACTGCGGGGTGAGAAATAGCTTCAAAGCCCTGCTCACTCATCATCCCTGTGCATGTGAACCTACATTGGCTCCCGGTTCCCCGAGCGTCTCCAATTTAAAAGTCCCATCGTTGTTTAAATCCCTTCCTGTCTCTAAGCTCCTCCAGCCGTACAATCCCCACCACCAAGATCTCTCTAGTCCTGCAACTCAGGCCTCTTGTGGCATTTCACCCTCTCCTCCCCCCATCTATGGCGGCTGTGCCTTCGGCTGTCCCGGCTAAATGTTCATCAATTCTCCAGCTCCCTCCTCCTTTAGAACCCTCCCAAACTCACTGGTGTGACCAACATTCTGACCACGCTTCCTTCTACCCCCTTTAGTCTGAGCCCATCTTTTGTCGTACTTGGCTTCTGTGAAGCACCTTGCGATGTGTTTCGATGGAAATGCAAGTTGGTGTTACTGTGTGTTTATTGTACCAGTGTCAGCGTGAGTGGCACAGCAGATAACTAAATCTTACAAGATCTCAAACTGGGTTATAAGTTAATGCCGGAGAAAAACTTCAACTATAGTTTGGAGAAATTTCTGATCCGAGACTGAATCACTTTACAATTCCCCAGTGGGGAAAGGAACGGACGCTGACTGATAGTTTGTTTGGACGCACGTGCGAGGGTTCAAACACAGCGAGACACGCGCACGAGTGGAGAATATTCACTGTAAAACAGCAGGCAAATCTTCCACTTGTATATTCATGGCCATTCCTGAGATTGAGATAACCTGTGAAAATGTTCCACAAATCAATGCTGAGCATCACCTCACTGTTTAAAGTGACATGATTCACAACATTATACATTAGTGTTAATATTAGTTGAACAGCAGTCAATGTCCTCACCTCCTGCATGTCCTCTCCTGCTCAATAGTCAGGTGCTGACACCAGGAGAGATATGGTCAATGTATTCAAATAGAAACACCAACCAGGACACATCTCCATGATCACACGGACAATGTCACTGCCCACAGAGACCAGAGGATCACACCCAGCTATATATTGTGTGTGGATAGAAATCATATTCATAAAGTACCGGAATTTAATATCAGAACTCGAATCAAAATTAATAAATACAAATATGCGAATAAAAAATACAATAGTGCCACATTGTGTAAAACCGAGAAGTGAATCATTGAATTCATCAATGATCACTCGCTCCATATTTTCCTGCAGAATATTCTCTACCTCAGGAATAAGGCTGGCTTTGGCCTGCACTGTGTGAGTAAATCTCACCAATGTGCGAGTCTCGGCCGATGGGAGCCCGTCTGGAACTCGGTTGTGGAGATCAGCGGGACTCACTGGATTTCACTGGGCAGCTGTCTGTGTCACACCTGATGTGGAGAGTTGATCGTAACACTCGGGAAATGCTCGATCTCCGAGCTAACAGCTGGTGTACTGATTGGGAGGGGCGGGGGGGGGAGGGGCTTGAAATCATCTTTAACAAGGCAGCGCTCTCCTTATTTTAATATTTCTATCTAACCCTCCTATTAATATAGTTATTACAGAGCATCATAATCTGGGAACGCCTGTCACCGCCATGGCTGAAGGTCCAACCAGGGGAGAAGATCCAACATCTTCAACAAGAATGAGAATGGACACAGGTAAGAACAACACAATATTATTTACAATATAATTTCTGACCTGACAGAGGGTCCCGATCTCGTGCAAGAACCTCCAGCTCACACAGTTCGAGGGAACAGGACAGGGGCTGATTAGAAAGAGGGAAGTGAGTGACCATCTAGAGAGGCACCGCAGTCACAGGTGGAGGGAGCCCCTGAGGACTGGAACTGTCCAATAGATGGGGACTGTAAGGTGGATGGAGACAGTGACTCAGAGGATTGTCTTCCTGAGCAATAGTTTGAAGCCAGGGAGCAGTAGGTCACCCCGAGTGAGCCGAGGGTGAGAGGAGAATGATAGAAATATCTGATTCCAGAGGGAAGAACATCTTTGAACGGCTGTGACCTTTTCTGTGAAGGCAAGAAGAGCAGAAAATTGTCCCGGTCAAAACCAAAAACACAACTAGAAATACATTAAAAAAATAATAATTTTGGGGACATGTGTGTCGCTGGCAAGGCCCCCATTTATTGCCCACACCAAGTTGCCATTCAATAGGTGATGGTGGGCCACCTTCTTGAATCGCTGCAGTCCATGTGGTGAAGGTGCTCCCACAGTGCTGTTAGGTAGGGAGTTCCAAGATTTTGATCCAGCGACAATGAAGGAGAGGTGATGTGTGTCCAAGTTAGGGTTGTATGTGACTTTAAGGAGAAATTGGAAGCGAAGGTGTTCCCACGCACCTGGTGCCCTTGTCCTTCTAGGTGGTGGATGTCGTGGGTATGGGAGGTGCTGTCGAGGTTGCAGATTACTGTCTACTGGATGCCCTCCAGTAACTCAGCAAGGCATCCAGTAGACAGTAATCTGCAACCACGGTAAGCCAATGGTGGAGGGAGTCAATGTTTAACCCAATGGATGTGGTGCTGATCAAGCATAATGCTTTGTCCTGGATGGTGTTGAGCATCTTCAGTGTTGTTGCAACGTCACTTGTCCAGACAAATGGAAAGTGTTCCATCACTCTCCTGACGTGTGTTGTAGGTGGGGGAGAGAATTTGGGGAGTCACGAGGTGAGCCACTCGCCACAGAATACCCAGCCTCTGACCTGCTCCCGTAGACACGGGGGATGTATGTGGCTGGTCCAGTTCTATTTTGTTTGATCTGGGGGACTTGTTGATAATGTCATTGACTGTCATGGCATATGGCTATGGTATCTCTGGTTGGAGATGGTCATTGCCTGACCCTGGGAACGGTAGCGTAGTGGTAATGTCACTGGGCTAGTAATCCAGAGGCCTGGACTAATGATTCAGAGACGTGAATTCAAATCCCACCACAGCAGCTGGGGACTTAAATAAATCTGGAATAAAAAGCTAGTATCAGTAATGGTAACCATGAAACTATCGGATTGTCGTTAAAAACCCATCTGGTTCACTAATGTATTTTAGGGAAGGAAATCTGCCGTCCTTACCTGGTCTGGCCTGTATGTGACTCCAGACCCACAGCAATGTGGTTGATCTTAACTGCCCTCTGAAATGGCCTAGCAAGTCACTCAGTTGTAACTAACCATTACGAAACAAAATACCATCACCACACGGACTGCAGCGGTTCAAGAAGGCGGCTCACCACCACCTTCTCAAGGGCAACTAGCGATGGGCAATAAATGCTGGCCTTGCCAGCGACGCCCAGATCCCATAAAAGGAATTTAAAAAAAAAAAACTTATTTGGTTCGAATATTATTTGCCACATATCAGGCCAAAACTGGATGTTATCCACGTATTGCTGCATGCAGGCATGGACTGCTTCATTATTGGGGGAATTGTGAATGGGGCCGAACAAACTGCAACCATCAGCGAGCAGCCCCACCTCTAACCTTATGATGGAGCGAAGGTCACTGATGAAGCAGCTGGAAGTAGTTGAGTCTAGGACGCTGGCCTGGTTTGAGGTCCATATTGAGGGAATTTAAAGTCAGGCAATGAAATGTAGGGTGGAGGTGGTGAAAAGGGAATTGGGTTCAAGGCCAGCGGATAATATAAAAAGTCAGGGTTTATGAAAAGTAAAGCAATAATTCAAGGTTCTATCACTGGGGATAAAGGGGAATCTAGTTGTGGAGGATGACGTTTTGAGGAGGTATCAAAGATTTCCAATAGTTTCTAAAAATGATGGTGGGAGTGCGAGAAGGTGGACTAGAGGAGGATGCGGGATCATAGTTGGAGTTAAATGTAGGGAAGGATTTGGAGCTGAAAAAATAGCCAAGATGGGTAAGTGACTGGACCCAGAGATAACACACTCCAGGCTGTTAAATCAAATCACAGAGGAGGGAGGACAGACTCTCCACAATTGTTCAATCTGTTTTAGATTTAAACAATACACTTGTGCACTGAAGGAGCCCAAGTAACGTCTCTGTTCAACAATGGAGGAGAGAGGATAAACCGGGTAACTAGAACAGTCTACGGCAGTTATGGGCAGAATGCTCGAGTCCGGAATTTAAGGTTGAATTAGTGAATGTTGAGATACAGGGGATGATCAGGGGAGGCTGGTACTGACTAACTGTAGGCAAGATGTGTTTGACAAATTTGCACGCTTTTTTTAAAGAATGGACTATATAGATCGATGGGATGCAGCATCTGCGGTGTATATGTGGTTTAAGAAGGTGTTTGATAATGCGGCTCACAGGAGGTTTCAGCTGTTTGGTATAAGAGGCAATGTAGCAGCTTGGATATAAAGTGGATAATGAGTTTAATTTTCTCCATTTGTGTTCACAGATCCGAACTCTACAATCACTGAGTTCTTGACAGAGTGTAACGATTACCAGCTGTTCCAGTTGACGAAATTCTACCGGGACAGACTGGAACAGGCGGTTGAAGGAGGGGTGGACGGAGTCAGCTCGTTGTTAACATACGAGTGGCATTTCAGTGGACAAGAACATCGGGTGAGTGGGAGGGACACAGAATGAGTTTGGGTTATTTAAATATCACAGAAGCAACAGGAAATCAGATCTTCGAATCATAGAATGTTACAGAAGAAAAATGGCAACTAGGAAAGAAAGGGTTAAAGCTGTTAATATTTTAAAACAGAAACAACAAAAATGTGAAAATACCCACTGGATCCATCAGTCTATGTAAAAAGGACAGGGTAACGGGTACGATATTATCCTTTGTGGGCTGAAGTCCAAGGGAACCAAGAATTTTAGCAGGTTCTCTCAGAGACAAGAGACAACTAGCCGGAGTTTTAGGGAAGGTCATGAGTTGAATATCCAACAAAGTATATAAAGTAAATTGAGGAACTGTGATGATTTTTAAAAATCCGCTGCGGGTTAAAGGAAAGATATTTTTATAAAATACTAAACTAGTGAACAAGTATTGAACCCAAACAACCCCAAAAAACCGGTGGGGAATGTCCGATTAACCGAATAGAATGATCCCAATTATATTGATTCAGATACCAACGATAAATCAACTTGTTGGTTCTATGAAGATCCTCAGGATGTTCAAGCAAATTATCCAGCTACAGTTAGTAGAATCACAGGAACTTACAGCAAGAAAGAAGCAGGCCACGTCGTGCCTGTGCTGGCTCTTTGAAAGAGCAGCCGAGCTCAGTCCCACACGCCCACTATTTGTCCGTAACCCTGCAAGTTCCTCATCCACAAGTACCTGTCTAACTCCCTTTAAAGCTATTGATGGCATCAGCTTACATCACCTTTTCAGGTCGAGCGATCCAGATCCCGACATCACTCTGAGTGAAAACAATTCTCCTCATCACCCCTCTTGATCTTTTGCCAATGAATTTAAATCTATGTCCTCTGGTTATTGGCCCACTCGCCAGACGGAATAGTTTTTTCTCTCTGTCAAAACTTTTTATCATCTTGAAACTCTCTATTAGGTCACCTGTTATCCTTCTCTGTTCTAAAGAGAACAGTCCTGACTTTCCCGATCTAGTAATAGTACATCCTTTTGTACTCTGTCTCTATTTATAAAACTAGGAATCCCGCCTGTTTTTTAACAGCTTTCTCAACTGATTCTGCCAACTTCAAATAATTCTCTACATAAACCCCGAGGTCTCTGTTCCTTCACCCTGTGTAAAATTGTACAGTTTAGTTTGTATTGCCTCTCCTCATTCTTTCTTCGAAACATAGAGTCATAGAGAAATACAGCACAGAAAGAGGCCCTTCGGCCCATCGTGTCCACTCCGGCCATCAAGACCTGTCTATTCTAATCCCATTTTCCAGCACTTGGTCCGTAGCCTTGTATGCTATGGCGTTTCAAGTGCTCATCTAAATGCTTCTTGAATGTTGAGGGTTCCTGTCTTTACCACCCTTTCAGGCGGTGAGTTCCAGATTCCAAACACCCTCTGGGTGAAAGTTTTTCCTCAAATCCCCTCTAAACCTCCTGCCCCTTACCTTGAAACTATGCCCCCTGGTTATTGAGCCCTCTACTAAGGGGAAAAGTTCCTTTCTATCTACCCTATCTATGCCCTACATAATTTGTGCACCTAAATCAGGTCCCTCCTCAGCCTACTCTGCTCTAAGGAAAATAACCCCAGCCTGTCCAGTCTCTCTTCATAGCTGAAGCGCTCCAGCCCAGTAACATCCTGGTGAATCTCCTCTGCACCCTCTCTAATGCAATCACATCCTTCCTATAGTATGGTGACCAGAACTGCACACAGTATTCCAGCTGTGGCCGAACTAGCGTTTTCTACAGCTCCATCATAACCTCCCTGCTCTTATATTCTATGCCTCGGCTAATGAAGGCATATGCCTTCTTAACCACCTTATCTACCTGTCCTGCTGCCTTCAGGGATCTATGTACATGCACACCAAGGTCCCTCTGATCCAGTGTCGTTCCTAGGGTCCTACCATTCATTGTGTATTCCCTTGCCTTGTTAGTCCTCCCAAAATGCATCACCTCACACTTTTCAGGGTTAAATTCCATTTGCCACTGTTCTGACCAAAAGTCTATATCATCCTGTAGCCTGAGGCTTCCCTACTCGTTATTTACCACTCCACCAATTTTCATGTCGTCTGCGAACTTACTGATCATAGCTCCTACATTCCTATCTAAATCATTAATGTACACACAAACAGCAAGGGACCCAGCACCGATCCCTGCGTTACACCACTGGACACAGGCTTCCAGTCACAAAAACAACCTTCGACCATCCCCCTCTGCCTCCTGCCACTAAACCAATTTTGGATCCAATGTGCCAAATTGCCCTGGATCCCATGGGCTCTTACTTTCTTGACCAGTCTCCCATGCGGGACCTTGTCAAAAGCCTTTCTGAAGTCCATGTAGACTACATCAACTGCACTACCCTCATCCACATACCTAGTCACCCTCTCTCAAAATTCAATCACATTGGTTAGACATGATCTCCCCCTGAAAAAGCCATGCTGACTATCCTTGATTAATCCTTGCCTCTACAAGTGGAGACTAATTCTGTCCCTCAGAATTTTTTCCAATAATTTCCCTACCACTGATGTTAGGCTCACTGGCCTGTAATTCCCTGGTTTATCCCTACTATCCTTTTTGAATAATGGTACTACATTAACTGTCCTCCAGTCCTCTGGCAACTCCCCTGTGGCCAGAGAGGATCTGAAAATTTGTGTCCGAGCCCCTGCAATCTCCTCCCTTGCCTCACACAGCAGCCTGGGATACATCTCGTCTGGGCCTGGGGATTTATCCACTTTTAAGCCCGCTAAAACCACTAATACCTCCTCCCCCTCGATGCTAATTTGTTCAAGCATATCACAATCCCCCTGCCTGATTTCTATGCTTACATCGTCCTTCTCCATAGTGAACACAGATGCAAAATATCCATTTAAAACCTCACCCACATCTTCTGGCTCTACACACACATTGCCACTTTGGTCCCTAATGGGCCCTACTCTTTCGATAGCAAAATACTGCGGATGCAGGAAATCCAAAATAACAACAGAAAACGCTGGAAAAACTCAGCAGGCCAGGCAGCATCCGTGGAGAGAGAAACAGAGTTAACGTTTCAGGTCGAAGACCTTTCGTCAGAACTGGAAAAAAGCAGGAAATGAAATAGATTTAAAGCTGGGAAAAGGGGGACGGGATGAAAGAACAAAAGGAGAGATTAAGAGACATTGAGAGACATTAAGAGATAATCATGGCCAGAGGCGGTGTTGATGTAACAGGTTGAGGTTAAATGAAGTGTGAAATGCACTGGCAGAATGAAGGACAGCTGCCAGCTTCTGGGAGGGGAAAAAAAAAGGGGGGGGGCAAACAAAAGGGTGGATGAAAAAATAAAAAATAAATGTGATAGGGGCCGAGGTTATTATCTAAAATTGTTGAACTTGATATTGAGTCCAGAGGGCTGTAGAGTGCCTAAAGAAAAGATGAGGTGCTGTTCCTCGAGCTTACGCTGCGCTTCCGTGGAACAGTGTAATAGGCCGGGGATGGTGAGGTCAGAGTGGGAGTGGAGCGGAGAATTAAAATGACAGGCCACCGGGAGCTCGGGGTCCCCCTTATGGACTGAACGGAGGTGTTCAGCAAAGCGTTCACCCAATCTGCGTTTGGTCTTCCCAATGTAGAGGAGACCACATCGTGAGCAGCGAATACAGTATGCTAAATTGCAGGAAGTACAAGTAAATCGCTGTTTCACCTGGAAGGGGTGTTTGGGGCCCTGCTCTTTCCCTGGTTATCCTCTTGCCCTTAATATACTTATAAAACACCTTGGGATTTTCCTTTAATTTGCCTGCCAGTGTTTTTTCATGCCCTCTCTTTGCTCTCCTAATTTCTTTAAGTACCCCCCTGCACTTTCTGTACCCTTCTTGGGCTTCCACTGTTTTTAGTCCTTTTGTATCTGCCAAATGCCTCCCTTTTTTTTCCTAATCCATTCTCGTATATCCCTTGACATCCAGGGTTCCCTGGGCTTGTTGGTCCGACCCTTGACCTTTACGGGAACATGTTGGCGCTGTACTCACTCTTTTCTCTCTCTCTCTCTCTCTTTCCTTTCTGAATGACTCCCACTGCTCTCGTGGATTTTCCTACAAGTAGCTGATCCCAGTCCACTTTGGCCAGATCCTGCCTTATCATATTAAAATCGGCCTTCCCCCAATTTAGGACCTTTATTTCCGGTCCATCTTTGTCCTTTTCCATCACTGTCACTAAAATGCTCTCCTACTGACACTTCTACCACTTGCCCGGCTACATTCCCTAGAATTAGGTCCAGTCCCGCCCCCTCTCTTATAGAACTTTCTACATGCTGGCTCAAAAAACACTCCTGGATGCACTTTAAGAATTCTGCACCCTCTAAGCCTTTCACACTCTGACTGTCCCAGTTAATATTGGGGAAGTTGAAATCCCCTACTATTATTATTATATCAATTCACACTTCTCTGTCATGTGTCTGCCCATTTCCCCAGTCTGTCTATGCCCTCCTGAAGTCTGCTATTATCCTTCTCACTATTTACTACCTTTGAGTTCTGCGCAATCTGCAATTTTTTTAAAAATTATGCTCTGTATCCCCAAGTGCAGGTCATTAATATATATCGAAAAGAGCAGTCGTCCTAATACTGAGCCCTGTGGGACAACACTGTACTCTTTCCTCCAGTCTGAAAAACAGCCGTTTACAACTGCTCTCTGTTTTCTTTCCCTTAGACAATGTTATATCAACGCTGCCACTGCCCATTTAATCCCATGGGCTTCTAATTTGCTAGCATGTCTATTACGTGGTTCTTGGTCAAACGTCTTTTGAAAGTCCATATACACAACATCAACCGCACTACCCTTGTCAACCGTTAATTCATTAAACAACTCAATCAATTTATTCAACCACGATATGCCTTTAATAATTCCATGCTGGCTGTAATTTATTAACCCATGTTTTTTCCAAGGGAATATTTTGTCCTGGATTATTGTGTCTAAAAGTTTCTCCACTATCGAGGTTAGGCTGACTGGCCTGTTGTTGCTGGGTTCATCCCTCTCCCCTTTTTTGAACAGGGGTGTAACATTTGCAACTCTCCACTCCGCTGGCACCATTCACAAGTCCAAGGAGTATTGGAAGAATTTGGCTCGAGCCATTAGCTGCAGTTCCTGAGAAGCAGTAAATTTTTTGTCTGCGAATTTTAATATCTGGTTCTGCAAATATTCTGCTGACCAGTATCATTTATCTGGAGGGAAGATCATCATTCACCCATTTCAAACAAACTAGCGAAGTTAGTGTCAAAAGGATAAACTGGTAACGAATATTCACTTAAAGTAAGTTAAATACCCTGATCCAGCTGTTGAACAGAATCAGCAGCCTTGAATTCAATAAACTGGCCCAATATGGGGTGACATTGATCTTCAGTATTGTGAAATGGGCTCACAGCGAATCAGCGCCCATTTTCCATCGCGCCCGATTTTCCCTCCTGTTGCAGAGTCAGTGTCAGGCTGAACTCAGCAGCAACAAGCAAAGTATCTGTGTTCAAATTGCTGAGGATGGTCGGTGATTCGACACATTGCTCTGAATTTAGTGATAGATATTTGAAATAAAGCAGCGCACAGTTGTGCCAGAGACAGGTGTGGAAGGGGGAGTATTGTGAGAGTGCACAGGACCGAAAGCAGGCTCTGTTCCCGGTGGGAAACCAACACCACCTTGTTTTCCTCCTCCTGCTCCACCCAGGCTGTCCTCTCGCCCAAGTGCTGTAAGAGGACAATCTGCCCCAGTTCATTTTCACTGCAGGCCCTTCACTCCGCTCATCAATATATTCATTATTATTCTCTACAGAAAGTCACTGAGCTCGTGGAGAAGGGAAACCGGGCGGACAGTTCCAAACTTCTCCTAAATCTGGTGATGGAGAAAGGCTCTGTGGCCCGAAGGACAATGTGGGAATCCTTTGTGAAAATGCGCCATGGGGTGCCAAAGCTGGACAAAATACTGAGAGACATACAGGAACACGGTACGGTAAAATCACACACTGAATTCAGTTTCACATCTAAAATTACATATTTTACTAAAGTAGTGCACAGATTTGCTTTCATGAAAACTAATTTATTTAAACAGGCTTCTTTCGATTTAATGACATGAAAGCCACAGAATGTTTATCCGAAGTTCCCAGTCAGCTGAAAGGTAGGTGATGGGGTGAAGATTTCAAACAGATTATTTCGGTTCTGATTATCAGAGGCTTTAACTTTGACCATTGGTTTAGACATTTCTAGAATCTGGGGGTGAGAAGTTCAAGAGCTGGGCAAACAGAATTAAACTTCATTTTCACTTGTCACTGATTCTGAAATGTGTCCTTGAAATGTGTGGGATGAAGTTACCATTAACACCAGGTTTGGGATTAACTTTAAATATTCGTTGCAAACTGCCGGCGTGACATCGGCCGTCTCGATTTTCTCTGCTCCCCTCGCTCACTCCAACCTACCTCCCTCTGAACTTGCAGCACTCCATTCTCTCAGATCCAACCCCAGCATTCTCATTAAACCTGCTGACAAGGGTGGTGCTGTTGTTGTTTGGTGAACCGACCTCTACCTAGCGGAGGCTGAACGCCAACTCTCCGACACCTCCTCCTACCTTCGCCTGGACCATGACCCCACTACCGAACATCAAGCCATCGTTTCCAAGACTGTCACTGACTTCATCTCCTCTGGAGATCTTCCCTCCACGACCGCCAACCTCATAGTTTCCCAACCCCGCACAGCCCGCTTCTACCTCCTCCCCAAATCCACAAACAGGACTGCCCTGGTAGAACCATCGTTTCAGCCTGTTCTTGCCCCACGGAACTTATCTCTTCCTATCTCGACTCTTTTTTCTCCCCTTGTCCAGTCTCTTCACACCTACATCCGCGACACTTCCAATGCCCTCCACCACTTTAACAATTTCCAGTTTCCTGGCCCCAAACGCCTCCTTTTCACTATGGGCGTCCAATCCCTCTACACCTCCATCCCCCACCAGGATGGCCTGAGGGCGCTCCGCTTCTTCCTTGAACAAAGGCCCAACCAGTCCCCATCCACCACCACCCTCCTCCGCCTGGCTGAACTTGTTCTCACGTTGAACAACTTCTCCTTTGACTCCACTAACTTCCTCCAAATTAATGGTGTTGCTATGGGAACCCGCATGGGTCCTAGCTATGCCTGCCTTTTTGTGGGATATGTGGAACACTCTTTGTTCCAGTCCTACTCGGGTCCCCTCCCTCACCTCTTTTTCCGGTACATTGATGACTGTATCGATGCCGCTTCCTGCTCTTGCCCTGAACGAGATCATTTCAATCACTTTGTTTCCAATTTCCACCCTTCCCTCACCTTCACATGGTCCATCTCTGACTCTTCCCTTCCCTTCCTCGACTTCTCTACTGCATCTCTGGGGATAGGCTATTGACAAACATTCACTACAAGCCCACTGACTCCCACAGCTACCTGGACTGCACTTCCTGCCAACCCGCTTCCTGTAACGACTCTATTCCATTCTCCCAGTTTCTCTGTCTCCACCGCATCTGCTCTGACGATGCCACCTTCCATACTAGTGTTTCTGACATGTCTTCCTTTTTCCTAACTGAGGATTCCCCTCTACCGTGGTTGACACGGCTCTTGACCGTGTCCATTCTATTTCCCGCACCTCTACTCTCACCCCTACCTCTCCCTCCCGGAACCACAATATGGTTTCCTTTGTCCTCACCTTTCACCCCACCAGCCTCCACATTCAACGGATCATTTTCCGCCACCTCCAGCGTGATCCCAGCACCAAACACATCTTCCCCTCACCTCCCCTTTCAGCGTTCCGAAGGGACTGCTCCCTCCACGACACCCTGGTCCACTCCTCTATCACCCCCAACATATCTTCTGCTTCCCACGGCACCTTCCCGTGCAAGCGCAGGAGATGCAACACCTGCTCTTTTACCTCCACCCTTCACACTGTCCAGGGCCCTAAACACTCCTTCCAGGTGAAACAGCGATTTTCTTGTTGTACTTGCAATTTAGTATACTGTATTCGCTGCTCATAATGCGGTCTCCTACATTGGGGAGAGCAAATGCAGATTGGGTGACTGCTTTGCAGAACACCTCCGTTCAGTCCATAAGGATGACCCTGAGCTTCCGGTCGCCTGTCACTTTAATTCTCCGCTCCAGTCCCACTCTGACCTCTTTGTCCTCAGCCTCTTACACTGTTGCTATGAAGCTCAACGTAAGCTCGAGGAACAGCACCTCATCTTTCGATTAGGCACTTTACATCCTTCTGGACTCAACATCGAGTTCAACAATTTCAGTCCATAACCTCTGTCCATATCATTTTTTTCTCTCTCTCACATGGCAGCGGTTGATGATTCTGCCATTGCCATTTACACTTCATCTCGAGTCATCTTTTGTTTCTTAACTTGTCCCAATACCATCTCTTTTTGCCTTGCACCATCATCCCTTTTGTCTTTTAATCTCTCCTGCCTTCCATCCTATTTCAGACCTTTCCTTTTGTTCTTTCATCTCCTCCCCCCACTCCCTGCCTCTACACTTGCTTAAAAACCTGTTCCATCTCCAACTTTTTCCAGTTCTGACGAAGGGTCATCGACCTGAAACGTTAACTCTGATTCTCTCTCTCCAGATTCTGTCCGACCTGCTGAGTATTTCCAGCATTTTCTGTTTTTATTTTAAATTTGCAGATGTTGTCATTACTCCAGTGGTTTATCCAGCAGTTCATGTGACTGGCCTTTGCTGCCAGTGGACATCACTGACCGGGATAAAACATCAAGCTCCCAGTGGTCAGTCTGTCTAATACACCGATTAATCAGCAGAGAAAATTAATTTATTGCGGCTTCCCTGGATGACTCAAATGGATGATGTACCAGTGAGTGTTTAGCCATAGGCCTAGATATTCGGTCGCACACTCCCGGTTATCGAGCTCCTGCGGCCAATATTGTGGGCAGGAAGCGCACTCACATTTCCAGCCTGAATTGTGGATCGGGCATTGCTGTGCTGACGGGAGATCACACCAGTATAATATAAGAGTGAATATATTATGTAAATAAGGGTCCAGTGCTTCCTGCTGGACCCTTTCCCGCTTTGGGTATGCTGCACCATCTCACACCACGTGCTGAATCCGCCCAGCAACACCTGACGCAAACCGGCAGGAAGGACCCCTGACCAGCACTATTGAAAGGAATCATGGGGAACTTACAGTTTGGTAATTGCCTTGTCGGTTCAGGCAGCTGCTTAACTTCTGGGCGTTTCTTGCTGTGTTTTATCATTCTGGAAATTTTGCTTTGTCTAAAAAGAGCAAGATGCTGCTGATCTTGCACTGATGTTGACTCACTCATAGATAGTTTGACTGCAGTCATGAGTGGTGGCATAGGACTGCCTTTGGGACTGAAGAAGGAGAGGGAGTAGCGGGGAATAGAGCAGAGAACAGCGAGGGAGAGAGCAGAGGGCGGCGGGGAATAGAGCAGAGAACGGCAGGGAATAGAGCAGAGAACGGCAGGGAATAGAGCAGAGAACGGCGGGGAATACAGCAGAGAACGGCGGTGAATAGAGCAGAGGGCGGCGAGGGATAGAGCAGAGAACGGCGGGGAATAGAGCAGAGAACGGCGGGGAATAGAGCAGAGGGCGGCGAGGGATAGAGCAGAGAACGGCGGGGAATAGAGCAGAGAACGGCGAGGAATAGAGCAGAGAACGGCGAGGAATAGAGCAGAGAACGGCGAGGAATAGAGCAGAGAACGGCGAGGAATAGAGCAGAGAACGGCGAGGAATAGAGCAGAGAACGGCGAGGAATAGAGCAGAGAACGGCGAGGAATAGAGCAGAGAACGGCGAGGAATAGAGCAGAGAACGGCGAGGAATAGAGCAGAGAACGGCGAGGAATAGAGCAGAGAACGGCGAGGAATAGAGCAGAGAACGGCGAGGAATAGAGCAGAGAACGGCGAGGAATAGAGCAGAGAACGGCGAGGAATAGAGCAGAGAACGGCGAGGAATAGAGCAGAGAACGGCGAGGAATAGAGCAGAGAACGGCGAGGAATAGAGCAGAGAACGGCGAGGAATAGAGCAGAGAACGGCGAGGAATAGAGCAGAGAACGGCGAGGAATAGAGCAGAGAACGGCGAGGAATAGAGCAGAGAACGGCGAGGAATAGAGCAGAGAACGGCGAGGAATAGAGCAGAGAACGGCGAGGAATAGAGCAGAGAACGGCGAGGAATAGAGCAGAGAACGGCGAGGAATAGAGCAGAGAGCGGCGGGGAATAGAGCAGAGGGCGGCGGGGAATAGGGCAGAGAACGGCGGGGAATAGGGCAGAGAACGGCGGGGAATAGGGCAGAGGGCGGCGGGGAATAGGGCAGAGGGCGGCGGGGAATAGGGCAGAGGGCGGCGGGGAATAGGGCAGAGGGCGGCGGGGAATAGGGCAGAGGGCGGCGGGGAATAGGGCAGAGGGCGGCGAGGAATGGGGCAGAGGGCGGCGAGGAATGGGGCAGAGGGCGGCGAGGAATGGGGCAGAGGGCGGCGAGGAATGGAGCAGAGGGCGGCGAGGAATGGAGCAGAGGGCGGCGAGGAATGGAGCAGAGGGCGGCGAGGAATGGAGCAGAGGGCGGCGAGGAATGGAGCAGAGGGCGGCGAGGAATGGAGCAGAGGGCGGCGAGGAATGGAGCAGAGGGCGGCGAGGAATGGAGCAGAGGGCGGCGAGGAATGGAGCAGAGGGAGGCGAGGAATGGAGCAGAGGGCGGCGAGGAATGGAGCAGAGGGCGGCGAGGAATGGAGCAGAGGGCGGCGAGGAATGGAGCAGAGGGCGGCGAGGAATGGAGCAGAGGGCGGCGAGGAATGGAGCAGAGGGCGGCGAGGAATGGAGCAGAGGGCGGCGAGGAATGGAGCAGAGGGCGGCGAGGAATAGAGCAGAGGGCGGCGAGGAATAGAGCAGAGGGCGGCGAGGAATAGAGCAGAGGGCGGCGAGGAATAGAGCAGAGGGCGGCGAGGAATAGAGCAGAGGGCGGCGAGGAATAGAGCAGAGGGCGGCGAGGAATAGAGCAGAGATCAAGAACAGCTGACACAGGAGGGATCCGGAGAGGCACTCCGCAGAAGGCCATGCCCACAGCGAGTATTCGGGGGCCATTTCCCCGACATTAAAGGGAACCTGGATATGTACATGAGGGAAAAGAAACAGATAGATATGCTGATAGTGTGAGATGGTCCGGTGGGATGAGGCTCGTGCGGAGCAGATACACCGGCACAGACCTATTCGGCTCTATTGCCTGTTTCAGTGCTATAAACTCAATGGTAATTCTATGTAGCGTCACTGAGGCACCTTCACTTCACCAAGGGGGCAGTCATCGAGCTATGTCACCTGCTGCAGACACAAGTCCAGCAAGGACTGCACTACCTGTGGCCATCAAAGTCATCATGGCCCTTAACTTCAAAACCATGGGCACCTTTCAGGCTGCAGCAGGTGACACCAGTGATCTATCAGAGTTAGCAGTCCACTGCTGTATCAGGGAGGTCACTGAGGCTCTCTGTACCAGGATGAACACCTATATGTTCTTCCACAAGGAGAGAGCGAAGCAGGATGAGAGAGCACTCGGCTGCGTCCACATGACAGGCTTTCCCAGGGTGCAAGGTACCATAGACAGCCGCTACCTTGCCTTGAGTGCTCCCCATCACCAACCTGGCATGTTGATCAATCGTAAGGGAGTCCACTCCCTCAACGCATAGTTGGTTAGTGACCACAGGCAACATGTCATACGGACCTGTTCCCATTATCCTGGGAGCAGTTATGACTCATTCATCCTGCGCCAGTCCTCTGTGAAACCTCTATTCAAGCCAGGTCCTCAAGTTTCAGGCTGGTGCTTGTCGACAAGGACTAATCCCTCTAGACAGGGCTCACTACTGTCAGGGACCCAAGCACAGCTGCAGATCTGGCCTACCATGAGAGTCATGCCGTCGTGAGAAACCTCACAGACCAAACAATCGAGCACTACCACTTCCCTAAGCTAGTGTTCAGATTTGTGGTCGTCTGCTGCATTTTGCAAATCATTGCCATCGTGAGGAGCAACGAGAAGTACTCAAGAAACAAGTGGAGCAGGAAGAGCGGAAGGAGGAGGAGAGGCATCGATCACAGTGCCCCGAGCTGAGTCAGCTCTCAGAGATCAGTTCATCGAAGAGCGCTTCCTCTAAATCATCACTCCCATTCCCAATACACCAAATGTCCCACAATCCTTACCACCGTGCTTACTGCCACCATCCTGTGGCCTTCCTTCAGTCCAGCCTACTGGGACCGGCCCTCACTCCACTACAAAGATCAACACCAACACCAAATTCAGAACAATAAACACTTTCATCAAACAATGCAAGTGCATCTCAATGTAATAGTTAACAGAAATCATTAAGAATCAACCTTGTGCCAGCTCTTTGGCCGGAATTTTGCCAGCGCTCAGAGTGCGGGTTTGGAGGCGGGTCCACAGTCAAAAGCACAAAGATTGACCGGGTCGGTATCCCGCTGTAAACCCGCCTCCTTGTCAGTTTCCCAAGTGTCTCATCTGTCATCCCTGAACAGACCCGACACCAAGCGGCGGGTCAGCCAATTTAAATACTTAAAAGCTTGTTAAAAGGTATTTAAGCATCATTTCCCCATGTACTTACCATTTGACCAGGTTTTAACGAGGTTCCCGGAGAGCGGGTATTACGTCAGGTAAGTATGTCGTGTTCTCAATGACTCCATTGCTGAGTCGGTGACAGATGCCAAAGTGGTCTAAAACCTAGCATTTTACAGCTGTTCATTTCCCAAAATTAGAAGCTGGAGCCTTCATGATTTGGAACCCACTTTTGCGCTTTATGCAGTTAGGAAGTGTTTGGAGTAAACTCTCTATCCACTGTCACCTCCTTGGAGCAACCTCTCTCACCATTAACAGATCGCTTCTGTCATCTCAACTTCAGCTGCCATCTATTCCAGCAGCATCGGTACCCTTGAAAAAATCTCACCTTGGTCCTCAGAATCCCACCACGATCAGCAGCACCAGGCACACCAGCATCACCAACAGCAACACCTGCTCCGCAATAACCTGATGCTGCACAGGACACAGAGCATCAGTACCCGAGCACATAGATGCTAGGGATGGACTCACCATGGCCAGATTTACTACACTTAACACTGTACACCCTGACTACCACATGATGTGCCAGGTTGGCACTACCACACACCAGCACTATTAAACGTCTCTACAATGCCCAAGCCATTCCATTCACACTCATCAGTATTGTGGGGGATCCCATTATATCTGACCATTCACTGCAACTCACTAAGCCAATTCCAAAGGTGCAGACAATTCTGTCCAAGAACGCAATGTTTTGAAAATAAAGATGTCAATGTTTCACAGCACATCAACACAAACTTCACATGAATATTGGCTAAAACATCCAAGTGCCTACCCTTGTGTGTTCATATTTGGTATACATAGATACATAGGTATGCTTGCAGTAGGTCGAGGTAGAGTGTTAGGGGTGGCTAGTGAGATGTAGATAGAGAGGGATTGGTGGAGGTGCAAGCTAAGTTGGTGTGAGTAAGGATTAGCAGGAGTAGGATAGGGAAGGCAGATGGTTGGGGATTTGATGAGTGGCACAGCAGGATGAGGTTGAGTGTGCGTTGCAGTAACTTTTCATAATCTACTGAGATCATTGAAAGGTTTGTGCCACTGCAGCCTGGTCCTCCTGACGACATCCCTGCTTGTGCCCTCCTATGCAGTGTGCAAACAGGCTGCATTGGTGTCCTGGGGAGGTGTCTTCCATCCATTGGAAGAGAAGGGAACCTCCCTGCGTGCTGTGACTCCCTCCATAAGCATATGGAGGGAGTCATGAGCGAGCCTGGATATTGGAATAAAAAGTAGAATTTCTAAATTTGCCGATGGCACCAAACTTGGGGGTGTGAGAAACAGTGAGGATGATACCAATCGACGGCAACAGGATATAGAAAGGCTAGCAGACTGGGCAGACAAGTGGCAGATGGAATTTAAAACAGAGAAGTGTGAGGTGATGCATTTTGGCATCAGGAAAGGGAGAGGCAATATACACATGATGGCACAGTTTTAAAGAGTGTTCAGGGACAGAGGGCCCTGTGAGTTAATGTGCATTGGTCCGTGAAGGTGGCAGGACATATTGAGAGAGTGGTTAGCAAAGCATATGGGATCTAGAGCTTCATAAATAGAGGTATTGAGTACAAAAGTAGAGAAGTTATGCTGAACCTTTATAAAGCGCTGGTTAGGCCACAACTGGAGTATTGCGTCCAGTTCTAGTCACCGCACGTTAGGAAGGATGCAGAGGAGATTTACCAGCATGGTTCCGGGGATCTTAGCTACAAGGACAAGTTGGAGAAGCTGGATTTGTTTTCAATATAGCAAAGGAGGTTGAGGGGTGATTTGATAGAGGTGTACAAGATTATGACGGGTTTGGATAGGCTAGACGGGGAAAGGCTGCTCCCACTAGTTGATGGTACAAGGATTAGGGGACACAGATTTAAGGTTTTGTGCAAGAGATACAGGGGGGATGTGAGGAAAAACGTTTTTACGCAGCGAGTGGTGAGGACCTGGAACTCGCTGCCGACGGAAGTGGGAGAATCAGAGACACTCAATGTTTTCAAAGGGAGACTGGATAGGCACTTGGTGGAAATAAACTTGCAGGGCTACAGGGTTAGAGCGGGGGAATGGGACTGACTGGATTGCTCTGCAGAGAGCCGGCACGGATTCGATGGGCCGAATGGTCTCCTACTGTGGCGTTATGACTATGATTCATCCAATCGTAGCAAGAGAATCGAATCTCCTGCACTTTCTCCTCTATCCGCTCTCGCACTGTTACCTCTGGTATCCCCCAAGGATCTATCCTTGACCCCCTCCTGTTTATCATCTACATTCTGCCCCTTGGCGACATCATCCGAAAACACAATGTCAGATTCCACTGGAGAGACCAGCTCTACCGCACCACCATCTCTCTCAGGCCCTCCACTGTCTCGGGTGCGTCAGGCAGCTTGTCCGACATCCAGTATTGGCTGAGCAAACACTTCCTCCTATTAAATATTGGGCAGAGCAAAGCCATTGGCCCAAAAATTAGTGCCGCTACGCGAGAGTACGCACTGTGTACTCTCGCGTATTCTGTCTCCAATTGCCGGTTTTCTGCATGCACTGCGCATGCGCTGAAAACCGGCACTTGGTGAATGGAAAAGGGGGCGGGTCCTAGGTGAACCGCGTGCGCGCTACAGGCTGCGCGCACGCAGTGCACTTAGTGGTTTCAACGCGCAGGTAAGTACGGAAGATTCTACACAAAAAAAGGAGGAGTAAGACCCACTTTTAACAAGGTAAGTAGTGAATTAAGTGTTATTTTGAATTTTTTTTAACAGGTATATCTTTTTTAGAGACTTTAAAGACAGGTAAGTTTATTTTTATAACTTTTTAAAAGATTTTAAATTTTTTCAAAAATTTAATTTTTTATTTAAAATGGTTAATTTATTTAACTATACTTATTTTATTAATGTGATGGTTTTTTTTAAAAATTTAATTGAGGTTTAGCGGTTCTTTTGGGGGGCTATAGTATTCATAACTTTCACAGCACTTATGTGAAAGTTATGAATGGAAGATGGTGTGCTGCCATTGGCTCTAACTGAGTCACGTGATCCCACAGCTCGCACGAATTAACTCCGCCGGTGGGATACGCAAGCCCAGCACAGCAGCTGTCCAGAACATCAAGTTCGTGCGAGCTGGAACTGAAAAAGCCAACGCGGAGTGAGAGATCGCGGGGAGGCCTTACCCTCGCACGAAGGCTTCCTCACGAATTTTTGGGCCACTTTGGTCACGGCCACAAACTCCATTCCCTAGCCACGGACTCCATCCCTCTCCCGGCAACTGTGAGTCTGAACCAGACTGTTTGCAACCAATGCATCCTATTAAATCCTGAGCTGACCTTTCGCTCCCATACCCTCTCCATCAACAAGGCCACCTACTTCCAACCCCGTAATATTCGCTGTCTGCGCCCCTGCCTCAGCCCATCTAATGCTGAAATCCTCATTTATGCCTTTGTTATCTCCAGTCTCAATTATTCCAACACTCTAAGGCTTGTCAACCAACCACGTTCCATCCTCTGTAAATTTGAGCTTATCCAAAACTCTGCTGTGCCAATCGGAACTCGCACCGAGTCCCGTTCACCCATCACCCATGGGCTCGCTGACCTACACCGGCTCCCAGTCTCGCAGAGTCTTGATTTTGAAATTATCATCCTTGTTTTCAATCCCTCCATGAACTCATCCATCCCTATCTCTGCAATCTTCTCCAGGCCTACAACCCTCCGAGATCTCCGCACTCCTCAATTTTGAACTTTGTGCATCCCTGATTTTCACTCCTCCACTTTTGGCGGCTGTGTTCACAGCAGCCTCGACCCTGAACTCTGGAATTCCCTCTCCAACCCTATCCGCCTCTACTTATCGCCTGTTCACTCCTAAAATTCTACCTCTTTGACCAGGCTTTTGGTCACCCGTTCTAATATCTCTTTATTTGGCTCGGTGTTTCATTTTATCTGATTACGCTCCTGCTGATTCTCTCGGGACGTTATTACTAAGTTAAAGGGGCTATGTCAATTCAAGTTGTTGTTGTTAATCCCCTTTTTACCTTCACAATAACATTAACATTTCCCTGTGACATGTTAACCGGAAATGTGTAGAATTTCCCAAGAGCTCACCCAAGACTTGATCAAATAATTGGGGAACATCAGTACATTGTGAGTCTGTCCCTCTCTCAATCCTGCCCAATCAGTACATTGTGAGCCTGTCCCCCTCTCAGTGCTGCCCAGTCAGTACATTGTGAGCCTGTCCCTCTCTCAGTGCTCGTCAATCAGTACATTGTGAGCCTGTCCCCCTCTGTGCTGCCCAATCAGTACATTGTGAGCCTGTCCCCCTCTCAGTGCTGCCCAGTCAGTACATTGTGAGCCTGTCCCTCTCTCAGTGCTCGTCAATCAGTACATTGTGAGCCTGTCCCCCTCTGTGCTGCCCAATCAGTACATTGTGAGCCTGTCCCTCTCTCAGTGCTGCCCAATCAGTACATTGTGAGTCTGTCCCACTCTCAGTGCTGCCCAATCAGTACATTGTGAGCCTGTCCCTCTCTCAGTGCTGCCCAATCAGTACATTGTGAGCCTGTCCCTCTCTCTCAGTGCTGCCCCATTCCCGATTTGCTATTTGTACAAAAGCTCAGCTCTGCGGGGTGGGAGGTTCAATCATTTATCCATTATAAACACTACAGCCATATAACCAGAATCACCTGTGGATTTGTATTGAGATGTCTGCAGTACATTGTACGACAGATAGTATTCACCATCAGAGGGAACATTTCACCTTCACCCAGCTCGCCATGTTAAGTAAATATTAGTGTCCCATGTAGATTTGAAACTTCTCTCAGAAATTTGCTGTCAATCAAGATTCACATGAACTGTTTTAGTTTTCTAACTGTTTACGATTAAAATTTTGAAATAAATCTTGTTACATTTTACTGAAAAGCAGTGCAGTATATCGAAGCTTTCTTTGACAATATAACTAACATTGAAACCACTTTTTGTCTGTTCTAACTGAAGATTTTCAACAGAAACATAGGGAAACACTCCGGGTACAAACTGAAACACTGAGAGTGAACACTACCCTAATAAAGGAGAAGGTTAAGGTTTTCCAGCTGGTTGATCGATACGCTGAGCTAACGGTCATTTCTACTGTTCGAGATCGGACACTTGTAGAACATGAACTGCTGGCAAGAGGCCGAGACCATGAAGAGTGGAGAGAGAAACATCTCCGGAGAGAACTGGAAAAAATCCGAACTGATCAATTGTTCCACAGCAGTTTTTCCCGGAGAAAATCCAAATCTGGGAGTTCAGGAGCAGTGAGCGGAGTCCCGGGGATTGGAAAAACAACAATGGTACAAAAGATTGTTCATGACTGGGCCACTGGGAAAATATACCCACACTTTCAATTTGTTTTCAGCTTTAAATTCCGGGATTTGAACGCTATTAACTGTAGAATAAACCTGAGGAATCTGATACTGGATCAGTATCCTTACTTTGGGAATATTCTGGGAGAGCTCTGGAAGACCCCAGAGGGATTGCTGTTTATATTCGATGGTTTGGATGAATTCAAGGACAGGATCGATTTTGCTGATAATCGGAGAAATACAGAACCACAGTTCATGTGCACAGATCCCGAAGACTGGTGTGAAGTGTCTGACATTGTGTACAGTTTAATACAGCACAAGCTGCTCCCAGGATGTTCAGTGCTAGTGACCAGCCGCCCCACTGCATTACATTCATTGGAAAAGGCTGAGATCAGTGTCTGGGCTGAAATCCTGGGATTTGTTGGTGAAGAACGGAAGGAATATTTCAACAAGTTTTTTGAAGATCAGACGGTGGCAGCAGCTGTTTTCAAACACGTGGAGGAGAACGAGATCCTGTACACCATGTGCTACAACCCTTCCTACTGCTGGATCCTCGGCCTCTCACTGGGCCCCTTCTTTACACAAGGAGACAGGGAACAGCAGCGACTTCCCAGGACAATCACCCAACTATATTCCTACTATATTTACAACATTCTGAAAAACCATGGCCGAGAGATTGAAAGCCCCCGTGATGTGTTACTGAAGCTTGGTGAGATGGCCTTCACAGGAGTCTCCGAGAAGAAGATTGTGTTTAGAAATGGAGATTTGATCAAGTACAATCTGCAACCTTCCCAGTTCCTGTCTGGGTTCATGATGGAACTTCTGGAGAGAGATGATACTGCCCAGAGCGTGGTGTACACATTCCCGCACCTCACCATCCAAGAGTTTGTAGCCGCACTCGCACAATTCCTGACTCCAGATCCCGGGGACATCCTGAAACTCCTCAGAGAATCCCACTGCAAGGAAGATGGGCGATTGGAGATATTTCTCCGTTTTGTTGCTGGTCTCTCCTCTCCACAGTCAGCTCGGCCCCTGGAGGAGTTTCTGGGTCCATTTCTTCATCAAACCACCTGCCGAGTGATTGACTGGGTAAAGGAGAAGATTGAGGGAAAGATTGGAGACACGAAGAGTGAAACTGATAAAAGGAACCTCCTGAACACATTCCACTACCTGTTTGAGTCTCAGAATAAAGCACTGACTCGGGCCACAGTGGGGTCTGTGGAAACACTGACATTTAGTGAATTGGCATTGACCCCGATTGATTGTGCGGTCCTGTCTCATGTCATTAGACTCTGTGATACCATAAAACACCTCGATCTAAAGGACTGCTCCATTCAGTGTGAGGGACTCCAGCGGCTGGGACCCGTACTGCACAAATGCCGGGTGTTGGGGTAACTGTTTATTTGTCTCTAACTGTTGGGCGAATTGTAGAACAGTCACGGATTGTGTTGTTGTTCCGTAATGAAGGGAAACAAACAGTTCAGTTAAACCAGAGAGAAGCAGATTCAATACTTATATGACCAAAAATAAGAGGATCGGTTAGTAATTCCCTCAGGACTGGAGAATCTAAACTGGATTCTTGTGAACAAGTAGGGATTTTATAGTCTTTATCAGATCAGCAAATACAGGTCACTGAGAGTCTGATAATTAATTACAATAAATCATATTTAATATTTAATAAGGCTGGACAACGGAAGGTAAACATAAAATATAATCCGGCAGTAAAGATAAAATTAATTTAAAATGTTTTCCACATCCACCATTTCAACTGGATACAGAACAGAAACCCGAGTTTAAATCATTAACAGTTTGATATTTAGTCCAATACCGTGCAGGCTGTGTCTTGTCGAGGGGGAAGTTTCCTGGATTGGGAATATTGGGGAATCGGGATTTCTTTCAGCTGTAAATGTTTAGAATTATTCAAAGTCCTGAACGTTGAGTAAAGATTGATATTCAGGATCTTAAATCTGCCGGTAAAAAGTTTCCAATCTAACATGTTGTGGGGTATTAGCCCCGGAGTACAGACACACACCGGCCAGCGGTGGGGCCTCGCACACAGCGGGCGGCTCCTGGGTAAACCGGGGGCAGTGAACCCGGAATTCCCCATAATCCGCCCCCTGTGTGTGAGGCCCTGCTCGGGGAGGGAACTTCCGAAAATTCCCCAAAAACTGTCGGGCCAATTACCCCTGAAATAAATATAGAGCCAGTTTAATGGGGAATAAAGTGAGAGACTCCCCTCCCCTATAAACTAGGAGCACAGGGACATTTAAAACTTGTAACGGGACAGAATAAACCCTCCTTGTTACAAAAAATCCTGGGGGCGGATTTTACAGCAGCAGTTAGCGTTTCACAATATAACTCGCCCCGAGATATTATACAGATTAATATAATGCACAGAGTATAAAGTACAGGGAACCACCACTTTATCATTTAATTCCAGGAAAATCGCCCCTTTCCCATAAAATCCAGGATTTAAGGAGCAGCAGAAATGAGACAAGTTTCTCCAAACATGACGGATCTGGTCACTGAGCTGCAGGAGGGTAATTTTGATCATCAGGGAATGAGAGCGGACTGAGGGACATTTAAAGGCTTCACACAGACAGCACTTTATTTAATAAGTACATTTACTGACAGTCCCTGAATATATGGGGAGTTGGGCAGAGTGAGTTTTCTTCCCAGTGACAGGAAGAGGGAAATTTCGCGGGGTTCAGCGGGCGCGATCGGTGGTGGGTCGGGTGGGAAACTGGATTTTTCCCCAGCGGGTCGGGTCCCCGCTGTCAACCACCCGCCATGCGCCTTTCCCAAATGTCGGGTCTGTCAGCGCTGAGCAGACCCGATATGCAGCGGCGGGGGAGCTAATTCAGGTCATTATGACCTTGATAACAGGATTAACAACTATTTTCAGTTCACCTTCAGAGTTTTCCAGGTCGCCCACGGGCTTCACGCTGCTCGGGGATCACATCAGGTAAACAGGGCGGGAGTTGAATGGCCATGGAATTATCTCATTACTTGACAGCTGGAATCAAGAACGTAAGAGCATAAGAAATAGGAGCAGGAGTAGGCCATTTGACCCTTCGAGCCTGATCCCCCATTCAATGAGATCATGGCTGATCTTCTACCTCATCTCCACTTGCCTGAACTATCCCCATATTCCTTGATGCCCTTAATATTCAAATATCTATCGTTCTCTGTCTTGAATATATTCAATGACTGAGCCTCCACAGCCCTCTGGAGTAGAGAATTCCAAAGTTTCACACCCCTCTGAGTGACGACATTTCTCCTCATCTCAGTCCTAAATAGCTGACCCCTTATTCTGAGACTGTGACCCCTGGTTCTAGACTCCCCAGCCTTGGGAAACATCCTCCCTGCATCTACCCTCTCAAGCTCTAAGAATTTTGTATGTTTCAATGAGATCACCTCTCATTCTTCTAAAATCTAGAGAATATAGGCTTAGTCTACTCAATCTGTCCTGATAGGACAATCCCCGCATCCCAGGAGCAGTCTGGTGAACCTTCATTGCGCTCCCTCTCTGGCAAGTATATCCTTCTTTAGGTAAGGAGACCAAAACTGTACACAATACTCCAGGTGTGGTCTCACCAGGGCCTTATATAATTGCAGTAAGACATCTTTACTCTTGTACTCAAATCCTCTTGTAATAAAGGCAAACATACCATTTGCTTTCCTAATTGCTTGCTGTTCCTGAATAAAAGCTATCAAAGCTCCCATCCCACCGCCGTTCACTTTCCAAGCTCAGAAACTGTTGCTTACTGCATTTGGAAGACAGATTGAGATTTATGCAGCTTGCAAATGTTCGGAGCACACTCTCTATCCATTGTCCCCTCACTGCAACAACATCTCTCATCATTGACAGATTGCTTCTATTACATCAGAATGGGTATGGTTTATACTGTCTCACCTTGGTCCTCAGAATCAGACCATGATCAGCCCCAACACCATCAGCACCAGGCACACCAGCAGCACCAAGAACCACACCAACCTTCTCCGCCATCACCTGATGCTGCACCAGACAGAGGGCATCAGCATCCGAGCACATTGTAGCCTGGGACGCCAGAGATGGCCTCATCAAGGCCAGATTTACTTCACTTGACGCTGCCACATGATGCGCCAGGTTGGCACCATCCCATAACAACAACATAAAGCATCCCTACAATGCCCAAGCCAGTCCTTTCACACTCATCAGCATTGCAGGGGGTACTGTTATGTCTCACCATTCACTGCAACTCACTAAGCCACTTCCAAACTTGCACACAGATCTGTCCAAGAAAGGAATGTATTGAAAATAAAGATTTCAATGTTTGACAGCACATTAACAGAAACTTCACATGAACATTGGCTAAAACACCCAAGTGCCTTCCCTTGTGCGTTGTTAGTTGTTATGATTGGACGAAGATGAATGTGAGTGTGCGTGGTGGCTGGTGAGATGGGGATGTGATAAGAGCTTCTACAGGTAATTAAAAAGGAAGAGAGTAGCTGAAGTAAACGTTGGTCCTCTATAGGATGAGTCTGTGGAATTAATAATGGGAAACAGGGAAATGGTGGAGACTTTGAACAAATATTTTGTATCGGTCTTCACGTTAGAAGTCACGAAAAGCATCCCACTAATGGATAATCAAGGGACTATTGGGGTGGAGGGTAACTTAAAACAATCACTTTCACTAGAGAGAAAGTACGAGGCAAACTAATGGGACTAAACGTGGACAAGTCCCTTGGACCCGACGGCCTGCATACAAGAGTCTTAAAAAAGGTGTCTGCAGAGATACGGGATGCATTGGTTGTAATCTACCAAAATTCCCTGGATTCTGGAGAGGTCCCAGCAGACTGTAAAACTGCAAATGTAACGCCACTATTCAAGAAAGAAAGGAGACAGAAACCAGGCAACTACAGTATTGACCAGTTAGCCTAACATCTGTCATTGGGAAAATGCTGGAGTCCATCATTAAGGAAATGATAGCAGGACATTTAGAAAATCATAATGGGCCAGAAATTCGGGTCGGAGGCTTCCCGCGGGTGCAAGCCCCCAACCTGCACTTACCTAGCGCACCTGCCCTTGTGTCTGGGCCCACTTGGAATACTGATCCTGGGCCTCCTCCAGCTGCCGGCGCGCAGTGCTCGCGTATCCCAGCGGCGCAGTTAGTTCGAAGCGTCCCCTAGGATCACGTGGGCCATGGAGAGCCAATCAGAGCAGGGAATCTCCATTCATAGATTTGACAGGAAGACCTGTCAAATCTATGAATAGAGATCGGCCCCAAAACCTCACTAAAACTTCAAATGAATTAACAAAAAAATCACATTTTAAAAATAACTATAAATTATACAAAATAACTATTTTAAACAATAATTTAAATTTTTGAAAAAATTAATTGCAGTTTTTAACAGGGCTAAAATAAACTTACCTTTCTTTAAAGTATTTAAAAATAATAAACCTGTGGAAAAAATGTTTTAATTTTAGTTAATTCACCACTTACCTTGTTAAAAGCTGGCCTTGCGCCTGCTTTTTCCCCGCGCAGCTGATAGGGACTTACCCTCACGGGGAAACCTGTAAAAAAAAAACACACAAAAAAACCGGAAGTTCGCTGCGTGCACGCTGCCTCCCCCGCGCACGCGGTTGAGCTCCGAACCCCTTCCTTCAAGGGAACGGAAGTTCCGGTTTCCCGTGCATGCGCAGTGGGGACCCAAATTTCTGCCCCAATATAGTCAAGCAGAGTCAGCATGGTTTTATGAAAGTGAAATCATGTTTGACAAATTTTCTGGAGTTCTTTGAGGATGTAACGAGCAGGGTGGATAAAGGGGAACCAATAGATATCGTGTATTTGGATTTCCAGCAGGCATTCGATAAGGTGCCACATACAAGGCTACTATACAATATAAGAGCTCAGGGGGTTGGGGGTAATATATCAGCATGGATAGAGGATTGGCTAACTGACAGAAAACAGAGAGTCAGGATAAAAGGGTCAATTTCAGGTTGGCAAACTGTAACTAGTGGGGTGCGGCCGGGATCAGTGCTAGGGCCTCAACTATTTACAATCTATATTAATGACGTGGATGAAGGGACCGAGTGTAATGTAGCCAAATTTGCTGATGATCCAAAGAGAGTTGGGAAAGCAAATTGTAAGGAGGACGCAAAGAATCTGCAAAGGGATATAGATAGGCTAAGTGAGTGGACAGGAATCTGGGAGATGAGTATTATTTGGGAAAATGCGAGGTTATCCACTTTGGTAGGAAAAATGAAAAAACAAATTATTATTTAAATGAGGAGGGATTCCAAAATGCTGAGGTACAGAGGGATCTGGGGATCCTTGTACACGAATCACAAAAAGTTAGCATGCAGGCACAGCAAGTAATTAGGAAGACAAATGGAGTGCTGGCCTTTATTGCAAAGGGAATGGAGTATAAAAGTAGGGAAGTCTTGTTACAACTGTACAGGATGTTGGTGAGACCACACCTGGAGTACTGCGTACAGTTTTGGTTTCCTTATTTAAGGAAGGATATACTTGCATTGGAGGCAGTTCTGAGAAGGTTCACAAGGTTGATTCTGGAGATGAAAGGGTTGTCTTAGGAAGAAAGGTTGGGCCTATACTCATTGGAGTTTAGAAGAATGAGAGGGGATCTTATTGAAACATATAAGATTCTGAAGGGGCTTGACAGGGTAGATGTTGAGAGGATGTTTCCCCTCGGGGAGGTGGGGGGACCTAGAACTCGTGGGCACAGTCTCAGAATAAGGGGTCCCCCATTTAAAACAGAGATAAGGAGGAATTTCTTCTCTCAGATGGTCGTGAATCTGGAATTCTCTGCCCCAGAAAGATGTGGAGGCTGTGTCATTGAACATATTTAAGGCGGAGATAGACAGATTTTTGAATGGTAAGTGAGCCAAGGGTTAAGGGGAGCGGGCAAGGAATTGGAGTTGAGGCCACGATCAGATCAGCTATGATCTTATTGAATAGCAGAGCAGGGTCGAGGGGCCAAATGACCTCCTCCTGCTCCTTCGTCTTATGTTCTTAGGTTCTTATAATGTAGATAGACAGAGAGGGATGGGTGGAGGTGCAAGGTAAGTTGATGTGAGTAAGGATGTGCAGGAGTAGGGTAGGGAAGGCCGAGTGATGAGTGACACAGCAGGATGAGGCTGAGTGTGGCTTTGCAGTAAAGTTTCGTGATCAACTGATATCATTGAAATGGTTGCGCTACTGCAGCCTCATCCTCCTGACGACATTCCTGCTTGTGTCCTCCTGTGCAATGTGCAACCAGGCTGTGTTGGTCTCCTGGGGAGATCTCTTCTGCCCATTGGAAGGGAAGGTAACCTCCCTGCGTGCTGTGACTCCCTCCATAAGCATATGGAGGGAGTTATGGGAGAGCCTGGGTGCAGCCGTGCTCCTCTGTGCAGAGGTTGTCAGTGTTTGCAGCACCTCAATACTGTAGAACACTGACATCACAATGGTCAAACTCAATTTGGCCATTGGCCTTTTAAGGAAACGGGCTGCTGGCGCATCCTCAATGACGTCATCAGACCTGCTTCCTCTAATTGGTCGGGAAACGCGCTGGGCGGGTCTTAACCAGCCAATCAAGGGAAAGTCTTTCTACAGAGCGGGGCCGTGACCCGCCACCGACCCCGGCCGCACCCGACCCGTCCAGGTAGGGAAATCACATGGGGAAACCGGGTTATTAATTTCCTGAAGTACTTTCAGAGATTGCTATGATATCCGAGAGAGAAAAATATAACAGATCCGGGGTTTGATTCAGTTTGTTCCTCACTCTCTGTTTGTGTTTAGACTGGGGAACAATAAACTGGGAGATTCAGGAGTAAAACTAGTGTCTGCGGCTCTGAGGAACCCGGAATGTAAAATACAGGAACTGGAGTAAGTACCAGACTGTGTGAGATTGTGTTCATGATAACTGGATGTCTGACACTGTACATTATTAATAGTATCTGTAATAGTGTTATTTATAGACTCTGGGGATTTACTCTGGTTCCTGCTATTTCTCTCTCTCTGATCCCCAGGCTGTATGATGTCGGTCTCACAGGTTCTTGTGCCGAGGATCTCGCCTCCGCTCTCAGTACAAACCGCTCACTGACGGATCTGTATCTGGGTAATAATAAATTGGGAGATTCAGGAGTGAAACTAGTGTCTGCGGCTCTGAGGAACCCAGACTGTAAAATACAGGAACTGTGGTAAGTACCAGACTGTGTGAGATTGTGTTTATAATAACTGGATGTCTAACACTGTACATTATTATTATCAGTAATAGTGTTATTAATAAACTCTGGCGAATTACCCTGATTCCTGTTATTTCTCTCTCTGATCCCAGGCTGGATGCTGTCGGTCTCACAGATTCTTGTGCCGGGGATCTCGTCTCCGCTCTCAGTACAAACCGATCACTGACGGTTCTGGACCTGGGTTATAATAAACTGGGAGATTCAGGAATGAAACTGCTGTTTGCGACTCTGAGGAACCCGGAATGTAAAATACAGTCACTGCAGTAAGTGCCAGACTCTGAGATTGTGTTTATAATAACTGGATGTCTAACACTGTACATTATTATTAGTATCAGTAATAGAGTTATTAATAAACACTGGGGATTTACTCTGATTCCTATTATTTCTCTCTCTTTGATCCCAGTCTATGGGATGTCGGTCTCACAGATTCTTGTGCCGAGGATTTCGCCTCCGCTCTCAGTACAAACCGGTCACTGACGGAGCTGAACCTGAGTAAGAATAAACTGGGAGATTCAGGAGTGAAACAATTGTCTGTTGCTCTGAGGAACCCAGAGTGTAAAATACAGCAACTGCGGTAAGTACCAGACTGTGTGAGATTGTGTTTATAATAACTGGATGTCTGACACTGTACATTATTATTCGAATCAGTAATAGAGTTATTAATAAACTCTGGGGATTTACCCTGATTCCTGTTATTTCTCTCTCTGAACCCCAGGCTGGATGCTGTCGGTCTCACAGATTCTTGTGCCGGGGATCTCGTCTCCGCTCTCAGTACAAACCGCTCACTGACGGTTCTGAATCTGGGTAATAATAAACTGGGAGATTCAGGAGTGAAACTACTGTCTGTGGCTCTGAGGAACCCGGACTGTAAAATACAGAAACTGCGGTAAGTACCAGACTGTGAGATTATGTTTATTCTTCTCTTCTTAGGCATTCCCTCGGAACCGAGGATGACTTGCTTCCACATTAAAAATGAGTTCTCAGGTGACTGATGAGTCCAATGCGGGACCTACAGTCTCTGTCACAGGTGGGGCAGACGGTGGTTGAAGGGGCGGGTGGGTGGGGTGCTAGGGTTGACGTGCGCTCCTTGCGCTGCTTGCGCTGGGCTTCCGCTTGCTCCCGGCGAAGAGACTCGAGGTGTTTGGCGCCTTCCCGGATGCTTCTCCTCCACTTTGTGCGGTCTTGGGCCAGGGATTCACAGGTGTCGGTGGGGATGTTACACTTTTTCAAGGAGGCTTTGAGGGTGTCCTTGAAGCGTTTCCTCTGCCCACCTAGGGCTCTCTTGCCGTACCAGAACTCCGAGTAGAGCGCTTGTTTTGGGAGTCTCGTATCGGGCATGCGGACAATGTGACCCGTCCATCGGAGCTGATCGAGCGTGGTCAAAGCCTCGATGCTGGGGATGTTGGCCTGAGCAAGAACTCTGACGTTGGTGCGCCTATCCTGCCAATGGATTTGCAGGATCTTGCGGAGGCAGCGTTGGTGGTACCTCTCCAGTGCTTTGAGGTGCCTGCTGTACATGGTCCATGTCTCTGAGGCATACAGCAGGGTGGGTATCACTGCTGCTCTGTAGACCATGAGCTTAGTGCCGGGTTTGAGGTCCTGGTCTTCAAACACTCTCTTCCTCACGCGACCGAAGGCTGCACTGGCACACTGAAGGCGGTGTTGGACTTCGTCATCGACGTCTGCCCTTGTTGACAGTAGGCTCCTGAGGTATGGAAAGTGGTCCACGTTGTCCAAGGCCTTGTCGTGGATTTTGATAATCGGGGGGCAGTACTGTGTGGCGGGGGCAGGTTGGTAGAGGACCTTTGTCTTACGGATGTTTAGTGTAAGGCCCATGCTCTCGTACGCTTCGGTGAAGGTGTTGACGATGGTTTGGAGTTCGACCTCCGCTCTCGGTACAAACCGCTCACTGACGGTTCTGAATATGGGTAATAATAAACTGGGAGATTCAGGAGTGAAACTACTGTCTCTGAGGAACCCGGACTGTAAAATACAGAAACTGCGGTAAGTACCAGACTGTGAGATTGTGTTTATAATAATTGGATGTCTAACAGAGTACAATATTATTAGAATCAGTAATAGTATTATCAATAAACACTGGGGATTTATTCTGATTCCTGTTATTTCTCTCTCTCTGATCCCCAGGCTGCGTGATGTCGGTCTCACAGATTCTTGTGCCGAGGATCTCGCCTCCGCTCTCAGTACAAACCGCTCACTGACGGGTCTGAATCTGGAATCAAACTCCTTCACAGACCAATCTGTCCCCGCTCTCCGCCATCTCATACTGACCTGCAGGAGTCTGGAGCGGATCCGGTGAGTGTTTGTGTTAATGTTTAATGTAATAAATGAAATATAAATGGATTCAGTCACTTTTATGGGTAATATTTGTCTGTAATTATTATTGAAATATTAACCCCAGTCTCCCTGTTACTTACACTGTTGTTCAATCTGTTTATTTACTGTTTAATCTTTAATCTGTTTCAGGCTGTTGGGGAATCAGTTCAGTTCAAATGGAAAGAATAAGCTGGAGTCGCTGCGGGGATCCAGACGTGGACTGAGAGTGGATGTGTGAACATTTCAATTGATGACCATCACTGGTCTTATAATATGACCATTTTTGGCCGATTTTCTGACCCTTCCCTTTAAGTGGCCGCGCTCCGGGTTTAAATCCTATCGGCCCCTTTAAGTGTTTCCAGCTCGAGCTGAGCGAGCATCATCTCCCATTGTGAGGTCAGAGGCCCAGACACAGGGTCACGAGACTCAGCCGCCCGGCCCCACAGCGCTGCTTCTGCAGGATATCCGGGGCTGAATGTTCCCAATGGGGCACTGGGGAAATGCACAGACAGGAAGGGCCCAGGGTGGGGCTCAGTCTGGGCTGCAGTGGGACACTGACAATCTCACTCAGTATTGCTGGGTGTCTCAGTGAGGTGTCAGACTCTGTAACAAGTGTCGCTGTGTACAGTGTGTGTCACTCCCAGTGAGGAGTCAGACTGTAACAAGTGTCCCTGTGTACAGTGTGTGTCTCTCCCAGTGAGGAGTCAGACTGTAACAAGTGTCCCTGTGTACAGTGTGTGTCTCTCCCAGTGAGGAGTCAGGCTCTGTAACAAGTGTCCCTGTGTACAGTGTGTCTCTCCCAGTGAGGGGTCAGACTTTGTAACAAGTGTCCCTGTGTACAGTGTGTGTCTCTCCCAGTGAGGAGTCGGACTCTGTAACAAGTGTCCCTGTGTACAGTGTGTGTCTCACCCAGTGAGGAGTCGGACTCTGTAACAAGTGTCTCTGTGTAGAGTGTGTGTCTCCCCCAGTGAGGAGTCAGACTCTGTAACAAGTGTCCCTCTGTACAGTGTGTGTCCCTCCCAGTGAGGGTTCAGACTTTGTAACAAGTGTCTCTCCCAGTGAGGAGTCAGACTCTGTAACAAGTGTCCCTGTGTACAGTGTGTGTCTCCCAGTGAGGAGTCAGACTCTGTAACAAGTGTCCCTGTGTACAGTGTGTGTCTCTCCCAGTGAGGAGTCGGACTCTGTAACAAGTGTCCCTGTGTACAGTGCGTGTCTCTCCCAGTGAGGAGTCAGACTCTGTAACAAGTGTCCCTGTGTACAGTGTGTGTCTCCCAGTGAGGAGTCAGACTCTGTAACAAGTGTCCCTGTGTACAGTGTGTGTCTCTCCCAGTGAGGAGTCGGACTCTGTAACAAGTGTCCCTGTGTACAGTGTGTGTCTCTCCCAGTGAGGAGTCGGACTCTGTAACAAGTGTCCCTGTGTACAGTGCGTGTCTCTCCCAGTGAGGAGTCAGACTCTGTAACAAGTGTCCCTGTGTACAGTGTGTGTCTCTCCCAGTGTGGAGTCGGACTCTGTAACAAGTGTCCATGTGTGCAGTGTGTGTCTCTCCCAGTGAGGAGTCAGAATCTGTCACAAGTGTCCCTGTGTACAGTGTGTGTCTCTCCCAGTGAGGAGTCAGACTCTGTAACAAGTGTCCCTGTGTACAGTGTGTGTCTCTCCCAGTGAAGATTCAGACTCTGTAACAAGTGTCCCTGTGTACAGTGTGTGTGTCTCCCAGTGAGGAGTCAGACTCTGTAACAAGTGTCCCTGTGTACAGTGTGTGTCTCTCCCAGTGTGGATTCAGACTCTGTCACAAGTGTCCCTGTGTACAGTGTGTGTCTCTCCCAGTGTGGAGTCTGACTCTGTAACAAGTGTCCCTACAACCCTCCGAGATCTCTCCACTCCTCTGGCCTGTTGCACATCCTCGATTTTCGTTGCTCCACATTGGCACCTTGACTTCAGCTGCCAAGGCCCAAAACTCTGGAATTCCCGCTCTAAACCTCTTCGCAGCTCTACCTCTCTCTCCTCCTTCTTTAAACGCTTTTTAAAACCTACTAGTTTCACCAAGCTTTGGGCCATCTCTCCTAAAATCTCTTTATGTGGCTCAGTGTCAAATGTTGTCTGCTAATTGCCTTGTGTCCTTTCATTACATTGAAGCTGCTATATAAATTCAAGTTATTGTTGTCCCTGTGTTGTGTTAATAAAACTCCACCGCTTATGTCAACTCACGCCTGGTCTCCTCGACATTTTCAATAACTTCTTATTGTTTTAATATACTGAATAAAATTTTCTCTAAAGTACATCCCACCTTCTCCCCCTCTGGGGGAGGCCTCAGTCCGTCCCCTCTGGGGGAGGCCTCGGTCAGTCCCCTCTGGAGGAGGTCTGAAAGTAAAAGCTGCTATGTGATCTTTGCATTCTTCTAATTCCCCTCCACTCAAATCAGGACAAGACAGGCTGGCAGGCAGTTTGAGGGACACACAAAATAAAGACAACGTGCAGAATAGAAATGAAAACAGAAAATGCTGGAAATACTCAGCAGGTCAGGCGGCATCTGTGAAGAGAGAAGCAGTGTTCATGTTTCAGGTCGATGACGTTTCGTCAGAACCATGACAGAATCTGACGAATGGTAATCGAGATGAAATGTTAACTCTGTTTCTCTTTCTCTCTCCACAGATGCTGCCTGACCTGCTGAGTATTTCCAGCATTTTTCTGTTTTTATTCCCAATTTCAGCATCAGCAGTATTTTGCTTTTGATGCAGAATAGAAAGCCTGTATCTGTAGGCCGCAAAATGAAAAGATAAGATACTGAAAAGTGTCTTTTTACTTTTAAACTGCCAAACACAGCAGAGCAATGAGAGAAAAAAACTTTCTTTCATTGCTGATGGTGTTGTGTGGCAATTTTGCAGGCTGGCCTGTGCGTGTGTGTGTGTGTGAGAGAGAGAGAGAGACAGCAAAAGCTGGTGTGTAAGCAGGGCTTGACTGAGTTCGAGTTACCTGCTGTGTGCATTGATATTGCATCTCATGTCTGAAAAAAACAGATAGTATACACCATTAGATCATACTGATTTAATTCCAGACTGCAATGCTGTGGGATCTTACTTTGCCTTTCTTTCAAGACTTTAGTAAAAAGAGAAGCTACATATATACATCAAGCCAATTGATTTTTTTCTAGACTGGACTTTATCGAGGAATTTTTGTGGGGTGTTTCAGATCATATCCTGCGGTGGGATCTTACTCTACCATTAAGCCCAAACCAAGTCAAGACTTTTGTAAAAACAAAGTATATATATATATTTTTTAAAATATTTTCAGAATAATCCATTTGATGTTTTTTGGGACTGGGCTTTATTGGGGAATGTGCTTGGGTGTTTTCAGAGCAAAAGCTGCTCTGCGATCATTCCATTCATTTTATTCCATTCCACGCAAATCACAGACAGGCAGACATTTAGTTAACAAAAGTAAAGTAGATATATTATTATTTATCCCTGATTGTATTTCCTTTTCACTCTCCCTGCCTTTCATTTCCTCGTGGGGACCCGGAATTCACCGGCCTTGGCTTCACCTCTTCCTGTTGGATTGTCCTCATCAAACATGGCTGCCGATCAGGAAGGGACATCATCAAAAGTAGGCACTCCCAGGCTGCACCCCTTTCAAAATGGATGTGTGTGTGTGAGTTTCTGCAAATTGCAGAGTCTGTGTGAGTGTGTCTGTAAGTGAGTGGGTGTCTGTGTGTCTGCAAATTGCAGAGTCTGTGTGACGGTGTCTGTGTGGGTGTCTGTGTGTCTGCAAATTGCAGAGTCTGTGTGAGTGGGTGTCATGTTACTGTACATTTTAGTTCAATGCGGGTGGGAGACTGAATGAGTTACAGTCAGACACACAATCAGTGAGAGCAAGAGAGACATGAAATCAAAAGGCAAGTTGCAGAATAGAAAGCCTGTTTCTGTAAGCCACAAAGTTAAAAGATAAGATACTGAAAAGTGTCTTTTTGATATTAATCTTCCAACACGGCAGTCGTCCCTCTGTAGGCTGGCCAGGCTGTGAGAGTGTGTGTGTGTGAGAGAGAGAGAGAGAGGGGTAAAGCTGGTGTTTGTGTGAGATGTGGTCTGCTGTCTTATTACCAGCTGTTGTTGTATTAAACCCTATTGATTTCATTCTGGCCTAGTCCACATGTAATGCTGTTGTGTATCACTTTATTGCACTTTATTTCATTTCACTTCACTTCAAGACAGACAGTCAGTCAATGAGATACTGAAAAAAGTCTGTGTACTGTCTGACAAAAGCTGCTCTGGGATCTTTGCATTCTTTTTATTCCACTCTACTCAAATCAAGACAAGGCAGGCTGGCAGGCAGTGAGAGAGACACATGAAATCAAGACAACATGCAGAATAGAAATAAAAACAGAAAATGCTGGAAATACTCAGTAGGTTAGGCAGCATCAGTGGAGATACAGAGAAACAGAGTAAATGTTTCAGCTCGATAATCTTTTGTCAGAACCTTGCCAGAATCTGACAAAAGGTAATCGAGCTGAAACATTAACTCTGTTTCTCTCTCTCTCTCACAGATGCTGCCTTACCTGCTGAGTATTTCCAGCATTTTCTGTTTTTATTTCAGATTTCCCACATCCACAGCATTTGCTTTTGATGCAGAATGGAAAGCCTGTTTCTGCCGGCCGCTAAATTAAAAGATAAAATACTGAAAACTGTCTGTTTGCTTTTAAACTGCCAAACAGAGCAGAGCAATGAGAGAAATCAACTTTCTTTCATTGCTGACAGTGATTTGTGGCAATTTTGCAGGTTGGCCTGTGTGTGTGTGTGTGTGTGAGAGAGAGAGAGAGAGAGACAAACAGACAGCAACAGCTGGTGTGTTTCGAAGATAGGAGCAGGAGTAGGCCATTTGGCCCCTCGAGCCTGCTCCGCCATTTAATGAGATCATGGCTGATCATCCAAATTCAGTACCCTGTCTCTGCTTACTCCCCATATCCCTTGATCACTTTAGCCTTAAGAAATATATTGATCTCCTTCTTGAATATATTTAATGAATTGGCCTCAACTGCCTTCTGTGGTAGAGAATTCCACAGGTTCACCACTCTCTGGGTGAAGAAATTCCTCCTCATCTCAGTCCTAAATGGCTTACCCCTTATCCTTAGACTGTGACCTCTGGTTCTGGACTCCCCCGCCACAGGGAACATCCTTCCTGCATCTAGCCTGTCTAGTCCTGTTAGAATTTTATAAGTTTCAATGAGATCCCCTCTCATTCTTCTAAATTCTAGCAAATATAAGCCTAATTGACCCAATCTCTCTTCATACGTCATTCCCGCCATCCCAGGTATCAGTCTGGTAAATCTTCGCTGCACTCCCTCTATGGCAAGAACATCCTTCCTCAGATAAGGCGACCAAAACTGCGCACACGACTCAAGGTGTGGTCTCACCAAGGCCTTGTACAACTGCAGCAAGACATCCTTGCTCCTGTACTTGAATCCTCTCACTATGTGGCCAACATACCATTTGCCTTCTTAACCGCCTGCTGCACCTGCATGCTTACCTTCAGCGACTGCTGCACAAGGGCTCCCAGATCTCGTTGCACTTCCCCTTTTCCTAATCTATTGCCGTTCAGATAATAATCTGTCTTCCTGTTTTTGCCACCAAAGTGGATAACCTCGCATTTATCCACATTATACTGCATCTGCCATGCATCTGCCGAATCACCCAACCTGTCCAAATCATACTGGAGTTTCTCTGCATCCTCCTCACAGCACACACGCCCACCCATCTTTGTGTCGTCTGCAAACTTGGAGATATTACATCTAGTTCACGCGTCTAGATCATTCATATATATTGTGAATAGCTGGGGTGCTAGGACCGATCCCTGCGGTACCCCACTAGTCACTGCCTGCCACTCAGAAAAAGACCTGTTTTTTCCAACTCTTTGCTTCCTGTCTGCCAACCAATTCTCTATCCAAATCAGTACCTTACCCCTGATCCCATGTGCTTTAACTTTGCACGCTAATCTCTAATGCGGGACCTTAGCGAAAGCCTTCTGAAAGTCCAAATACACCACATCCAATGGTTCTCCCTTATCTATTCAACCAGTTACATCCTCAAAAAATTCCAGTAGATTGGTCAGGCATGATTTAACTTTTGTAAATGCATGTTGACTTTGTCCGATCCTGTCACTGTTTTCCAAGTGCTCTGCTATTACATCTTTTATAATGGACTCTAGCATTTTGCCCACTACCGATGTCAGGCTTAACGGTCTATAATTCCCTGTTTTTTCTCTACCACCTTTTTTAAATAGTGTGGTTACATTAGCTACCCTCCAATCCATGGGAACTGTTCCAGAGTTTATAGAATTTTGAAAGATGAACACCAATGCATCTACTATTTCTAGGGCCACTTCCTTAAGTACCCTAGGATGTAGATTATCAGGCCCTGGGGATTTATCGGCCTTTAATCCCGTCAATTTGCCTAACACCATTTCCCCAGAAATACTGATTTCATTCAATTCCTCCCTCTCATTAGACCCTATGTTCCCCAACCTCTCTGGGAGTTTATTTGTGTCCTACTTTGTGAAGACAGAACCAAAGTATGTATTTAATTGGTCCGCCATTTCTTTGTACCCCATTATAAATTCCCCTGATTCTGACTGCAAGGGACCTACGCTTGACTTCACCAATCTTTTTCTCTTCACATATCTATAGAAGCTTTTACAGTCATTTTTTATGTTCCTCGTAAACTTACTCTCATATTCTATTACCCCTTCTTAATTAATCCCTTTGTTCTCCTTTGGTGAATCCTAAACTGCTCCCAATCCTCAGGTTTGCTGCTTTTTCTGGCCAATTTATATGTCCTCTCCTTGGATCTTTATATTTTTATTCAAAAACAATAATACCTGTAAAACTCATCAATTACATAGTAATTCCATTACATAGTAAATCCATTACATTCATCCATCACAGTAAAAAATAAAGCCTTAAAAACAGCCTTATAGTTAATATAAATGCAATGATTAATTTTACAAATAATCAATAATGTTTACAGTACAAATACCCTTAAACAATACCACACAACTTTTTAGATTTAAAAAAGTAAATCTCAAAGTTAACTCCACATAAAACAAAAATCATTTCAACACCAGTCTACAAACACATAGCACCATCATAATCCAATTAAATGCTACAGATAACATTTATTCCAATAAACCAAGAAAAAAAACCCGTTTAGTGTAGGGAGGTACTGAGGAGGGTATCAAGGTCGCAGGAATGTACCGGCAGACAGGAAGATGGCTTGAAGTGTGTCTACTTCAATGCAAGGAGCATCCGGAATAAGGTAGGAGAACTTGGAGCGTGGATTGGTACTTGGGACTACGATGTGGTGGCCATTACGGAGACATGGTTAGAACAGGGACAGGAATGGTTGTTGGAAGTTCCGGGGTATAGATGTTTCAGTAAGAGTAGGGAAGTTGGTAAGAAAGGTGGAGGAGTAGCATTGTTAATCAAGGATAGTTTAACAGCGGCAGAAAGGCAGTTCGAGGGGGATCTGCCGTCTGAGGTAATATGGGCTGAAGTTAGAAATAGGAAAGGAGCGGTCACGTTGTTAGGAGTTTTCTACAGGCCCCCAAATAGTAATAAAGATGTGGAGGAAGAAATTGCAAAGCAGATTATGAATAGGTGTGGAGGTCACAGAGTAGTTGTCATGGGTGACTTCAACTTTCCAAATATTGATTGGAACCTTTATAGGTCAAACAGTTCGGATGGGATAGTTTTTGCACAGTGTGTGCAGGAGGGTTTCCTGACACAATATGTGGATAGGCCGACAAGAGGTGGGGCCACGTTGGATTTGGTACTGGGTAATGAACCGGGCCAAGTGTTTGATTTGTATGTGGGAGAGCACTTTGGAGATAGTGACCACAATTCGGTAACTTTCACTATTGCAATGGAGAGGGATAGGGCCATATGGCAGGGCAGGGTTTATAATTGGGGGAGGGGTAATTATGATGCGATTAGGCAAGAATTAGGGAGTATAAGATGGGAACAGAAACTATCAGGGAAAGGCACAAACGAAAAGTGGAGCTTTTTCATGGAGCAATTACTGCGTGTCCTTGATAGGTATGTCCCTGTCAGGCAGGGAGGAAATGGCCGAGTGAGAGAACCATGGTTCACAAAAGAGGTTGAATGTCTAGTCAAGAGGAAAAAGGAAGCGTATGTAAGGATGAGAAAACAAGGTTCAGTTGGGTCGATTGAGAGGTACAAGGTAGCAAGGAATGAGCTAAAAAAAGAGCTTAGGAGAGCTAGGAGGGGGCATGAGAAGTCCTTGGCGGGTCGGATCAAGAAAAACCCCAAGGCTTTTTACTCTTATGTGAGAAATAAAAGAATGACCAGGGTGAGGGTAGGGCCGGTCAAGGACAGTAGTGGGAACTTGTGCATGGAGTCAGAAGAGATAGGAGAGGTGATGAATGAATACTTTTCGTCAGTGTTCACCGAGGAGAGGGGTCATGTTCTTGAGGATGAGAGTGTGATAAAGGTGGATAGGCTGGAGGTGGTAGATGTTCTGAGGGAAGATGTTTTAGCAATTTTGAAGAACCTGAGGGTCGATAAGTCCCCTGGGCCAGATGGGATATATCCTAGGATTCTTTGGGAGGCAAGGGAGGAGATTGCAGAGCCTCTGGCTTTGATCTTTGGGTCCTCACTGTCCACGGGGATGGTGCCAGAGGACTGGAGAGTGGCGAATGTTGTTCCTCTCTTCAAGAAAGGAAATAGGAATGACCCTGGTAATTATAGGCAGGTTAGTCTTACTTCGGTGGTTGGTAAGATAATGGAAAAGGTCCTGAGGGATAGGATTTATGACCATTTGGAAAGGGGCAACTTAATCAGGGATAGTCAACACGGATTCGTGAAGGGTAAGTCTTGCCTAACAAATTTGATTGAATTCTTTGAGGAGGTAACTAAGTGTGTAGATGAAGGTAGAGCAGTTGATGTCGTATACATGGATTTTAGTAAGGCGTTTGATAAGGTTCCCCATGGTCGGCTCATGAAGAAAGTAAGGAGTTGTGGGATAGAGGGAAATTTGGCCGATTGGATAAGTAACTGGCTATCTCATAGAACATGATGCGGAGATGCCGGTGTTGGACTGGGGTGGACAAAATTGAGAGGAGAAGGCAGAGGGTGGTGGTGGATGGAACATTTTCGGACTGGAGACCAGTTACCAGCGGTGTGCCACAGGGGTCGGTGCTGGGTCTTCTGCTGTTTGTGATTTTTATCAATGACTTGGAGGAGGGGACTGAAGGGTGGATCAGTAAATTTGCTGATGACACCAAGATTGGTGGAGTAGTGGATGAGGTGGAGGGCAGTTGTAGGCTGCAAAGAGACATTGATAGGATGCAGAGCTGGGCCGAAAAATGGCAGATGGAATTTAACCCTGATAAGTGCGAGGTGATTCATTTTGGTAGGGCAAATTTGAATAAGGATTACAGGGTCAACGGCAGGGTTCTGAGGAACGTGGAGGAGCAGAGGGATCTGGGGGTTCATATCCACAGATCTCTGAAGGTTGCCACTCAAGTGGATAGAGCAGTAAAGAAGGCCTATGGTGTGTTGGCGTTTATTAACAGAGGGTTTGAGTTTAAGAACCGTGAGGTTATGCTGCAACTGTACAGGACCTTGGTGAGACCACATTTGGAATATTGTGTGCAGTTCTGGTCACCTCACTATAGGAACGACGTGGAAGCATTGGAAAGAGTGCAAAGGAGATTTACCAGGATGCTGCCTGGTTTGGGGGGGAGGTCTTATGAGGAAAGATTGAGGGAGTTGGGGCTTTTCTCTTTAGAGCGGAGGAGGATGAGAGGCGACTTAATAGAGGTTTATAAGATGATGAGGGGGATAGATAGAGTGGATGTTCAGAGACTATTTCCTCGGGTAGAGGCAGCTGTTACAAGGGGGCATAACTATAAGGTGCATGGGGGGAGATATAGAAGGGATGTCCGAGGTAGATTCTTTACTCAGAGAGTGGTTGGGGTGTGGAATGGACTGCCTGCTGTGATAGTGGAGTCGGACACTTCAGGAACTTTCAAGCGGTTATTGGATAAGCACATGGAGCACACCAGAGTGATAGGGAGTGTGATAGCTTGATCTTGGTCTCGGACAATGCTCGGCACAACATTGAGGGCCGAAGGGCCTGTACTGTGCTGTACTGTTCTATGTAGCTATGTATGCCAGTCCTACTGGCATTGTTCTTTCGATCATTTGATCATTCATTCAATTGTTCGTTCGTTCATTCAAGCGTTCGTTCGTTCGATCGAGCGTAAGTTCCAATATGTATGTCTGAATGCGTGCGTGCGTATCATTTGTCTTATTGCGTGCCTGCATGCGTTCACTCGATTATCGTTCGTTTGATCGTTCACCACGTGATCATTCATTCGCTCGAGTGTAAGTTCCAATGTGCATGCTTGCGTCTCCTTGGATCTTATACTATCCCTAATTTCCCTTGACAGCCACGGTTGTGTCAACTTTTTTCTTTTATTTTTATGCCAAACTGGGATGAACAAATTCTATAGTTCATCCATACGATCTTTAAATGTTTGCCATTTCCTATCAAACGTCAACCCTTTAAGTAACGCTCCCCAATCCATCCTAGCCAACTCGCGCCTCATACCATCGTAGTTTCCTTTATTTAATTTCAGGACCCTAGTCTCTGAGTCAACTACTTCACTCTCCATCTTAATGAAGAATTCTATCATAGTATGTTCGCCCCTCCCCAAGGGGCCTCGCACAACAAGATTGCTAATTAATCCTTTCTCATTACATAATACCCAGTCTAAATGGCCATTTCTCGAGTTGGTTCCTCGACATATTGGTCCAGGAAACCATCCCGTATACACACTAGGAATTCCTCTTACACGGTATTGTTACTAATTTGGTTAGCCCAATCTATATGTAGATTAAAGTCACCCATGATAACTGCTGTGCCCTTATTGCACGTGTTGCTAATTTCCCATTTAATGCCATCCCCAACCTTAGCATTACTATTTGGGGGTCTTTATACAACTCCCACTAACGTTTTCTGCCCCTTGGTATTTCTCAGCTCTACCCATACAGATTCCACATCATCAGAGCTAATATCCTTCCTTACTATTGTGTTAATCTCCTCTTTAACCAGCAATGCTACCCCACCTCCTTTTCCTTTTTGCAGGGCTTGTATGTGTTCAAGTTATCTGCCGTGTGCATTGTTACTGCATCTCATGTCTGAAAAAAACAGAAAGCATATACCATTAGATTATACTGATTTAATGCCAGACTGCATTATTGTGGGAACTTACTTTGCCTTTCTTTCAAGAATTTTGTAAAAAGCAAGGCTGCCTATATACATCAAGCTATTTGATATTTTTCTGTACTGGACTTTATAGGGGAATGTTTGTGTAGTGTTTCATGGCACATCCTGTTGTGGGACCTTATTCTCCCCTTCAGCCCAACCCAAACAAGACAAGACATTTGTAAAAAAAAAAGTATATATTATATTTTTTAATTATTTTCAGAATAATCCATTTGATTTTTTTCTGGACTGGGCTTTATTGGGGAATGTGCTTGAGATGTTTTCAGAGCGAAAGCTGCTGTGCCATCATTCCATTCATTTTATTACATATATAAGTATATATGTTATTATTTATTCCCGATTGTATTTACTTCTTTTCACCCTCTCGGGCTTTCATTTCCTCTCGGGGACCCGGATTTCTGGGGCCTTGGCTTCACTTCTTCCTGTTTGATTGTCCTCATCAAACATGGACGGACAACCAGGAAGGGACTTCATAAAAAATTGACACTCCCAGGCTGCAAAATCCCTTTCAAAATAAATATGTGTGTGTGAGTTTCTACAAATTGTAGAGTCTGTGTGAGTGAGTCTGTATGTGCCTGGGTGTCTGTGTTTCTGCATATTGCAGAGTCTGTGTGAGTGTGTGTCATGTTATTGTACATTTTAGTTCAATGTGTTTGGGAGGGAGACTGTGTGAGTGGCAGACAGTCAGTGAGAGCGAGAGAGACGTCAAAACAAAAGGCAAGTTGCTGAATAGAAAACCTGTTTCTGTAGGCCACAAAGTGAAAAGATAAGATACTGAAAAGTGTATTTTTCGTTTTAATCTTCCAACACGGCAGTCATCCCTCTGCAGGCTGGCCAGGCTGTGAGTGTGTGTGTGAGAGAGAGAGAGGACAAAAGCTGGTGTTTGTGTTAGATGTGGTCTGCTGTCTTATTACCTGTTGTTGTATTAAACTCTATTGATTTCATTCTGGTCTGGTCCACATGTAATGCTGTTGTGTATCACTTTATTGCACTTTATTTCACTTCACCTCACTTCAAGACAGACAGACAGTGAGATACTGAAAAATATATTTGTGGACTGTCTGACAGTTAAAGCTGCTTTGGGATCTTTGTATTCATTTTATTCCACAACACTGAAATCAAGACAAGACAGGCAGGCAGGGAGAGAGACACATGAAATCAAGACAACATGCAGAATAGAAATAAAAACAGAAACTGTTGGAAATACTCAGCAGGTCAGGCAGCATCTGTGGAGAGAGCTAGAAACAGAGTTAACGTTTCAGCTCGATCACCTTTCGTCAGAACCTTGCCAGAATCTGACAATAGGTCATCGAGCTGAAACATTAGCTCTGTTTCTCTCTCTCTCCACAGATGCTGCCTGACCTGCTGAGTATTTCCAACAGTTTCTGTTTTAATTTCAGATTTCCAGCATACGCAGTATTTTGCTTTTGATGCAGAATAGAAAGTCTGTTTCTGTAGGCCGCAAAATGAAAAGATAAGATACTGAAAAGTGTTTTTTTGCTTTTCAACTCCCAAACACAGCAGAGCAATGAGAGAAATCAACTTTCTTTCACTGCTGACAGTGTTTTGTGACAATTTTGCAGGCTGGCCTGTGTGTGTGTGTGTGTGTGTGTGTGTGTGTGAGAGTGAGAGAGAGAGAGATAGAGAGAGAGAGAGAACAGAGGCTGGTGTACATGCAGAGCATGTCTGTGCTCAAGTTATCTGACATGTGCATTGGTACTGCATCTCATGTCTGGAAGAAACAGAAAGTATACATCAGTAGATCATGCTGATTTCATTCCAGACTGCACTGCTGTGGGATCTTACTTTGCCTTACTTTCAAGACTTGAAAAAGTCAATGCTACATATATACATCAAACCATTTGTTTTTTCTGGACTGGACTTTATCAGGGAATCTTTTTGAGGTGTTTCAGAGCATATGCTGCTGTGGGATCTTACTCTCCCTTTAATTCCCAACCCAACCCACCTAAGACAAGATTTTTGTAAAAACAAAGTATATATAATATATATTTTTAAGATTACTTTCAGAATAATCCATTTGATTTTTTTTGGACTGGGATTTATTGGGGAATGTGCTTGGCGTGTTTTCAGAGCAAAAGCTGCTGTGGGATCTTTCCATTCATTTTATTCCACTCCACGCAAATCACAGACAGGCAGATATTTTCCTTACAAAAGTAAAGTTCATAGGGGTAAAAATTCAGTTGGTTGCGCCTCCCGTTAGCGCCTTAAGAGGGCGCTAATGGGGCGCAAAGCCGCTAGCGCCCGGGCGCAGCGATGTTTGCGCCGCTCGGGAACTTAACTAGACATTGTGCGGCGGCGCTAAGCTTTACCGCCGCGACCACCTGCGCGCGCAGATTGTGACGTCATTCCATGGTGCAACGCCCTTGTGGCGCCCCGGAGCGGAAATTGAGTGGCGCCCCCTGCCTTACCACCTGGCGCATCCAACGACCGAAAGACTGGAACGCTATCAATCGCTGTGGGACTGGGGGGGGGGGCGCTATTTAAAGGGGGCCTCTTCCTGTCTTTTTCTGTGGTTGACATTTATGCACCACTCGTTCTGAGAGAGAGAGAGAGAGATTCGGAGAGAGAGAAAGAGAGACTTCTGCATTGAGTCAACGCTTTGTGAGGTAGTTTTGCCTACTGATCCTAACTTCGCTACTACTTTGGTTGCTGTCCTTCATTACTTTGCATGCAAAGAGACTATGGGGGCTGCACTGATTGGGGGCGACGTCCTGCTCCAGCTGAATCGGAGGACACAGAGACGCAGAGAGAGAGTGGCAATGATGGCCAGACGGAGGAGGGCCAACAGGCGTATGTACAGGAGAGCTTACCCTCCCAGGGTATATCGTGAACAGCTCTCCTACATTCATTTGTCTGAGGAGCTGTGTTTGCGAAGGCTGCGATTCAGCAAGGAGGTGGTCACTGAGCTCTGCCACCTGCTGCAGCCAGATCTGCAGCCTCAACTGAGGTCCAGGACATCTCTGTCGGTGGCAGTGAAGGTCACAGTGGCTCTCAACTTCTATGCTACTGGCTCATTTCAATCTGCTGTTGGGGACCTCGCCAATATCTCCCAGTTCGCGGTGCATTGCTGCATCCGGCAGGTCACAAATGCCCTCTTTAAAAGGAGACGAGAGTTCATCTCTTTCCCCATGACCCCAGACAAGCAGCGTGACCGCGCTCTGGGGTTTGCGAGGATAGCGGGCTTCCCCATGGTGCAGGGCGCCATTGACTGCACGCATGTAGCTTTGCGTGCTCCACATGAGAATGCCGAGGAATTCCGGAACAGAAAGGGGTTCCATTCCTTGAATGTTCAGTTGGTCTGTGACCACAGACAGCTGATACTCGCTGTCAATGCCCACTATCCTGGCAGCTGCCACGATGCTTTTATCCTGCGCCAGACTACTGTGGCAGAACTGTTCGAGGCACCGCATCAGCCAGTTGGTTGGCTTCTCGGGGACAAGGGGTATCCATTGAGCACCTGGCTGATGACACCGCTCCATACGCCCAACACCCCTGCTGAGCTGCGGTACAATGAGAGCCATCAAGCTACCAGGATCATCATTGAGCGCACAATCGGCGTGCTGAAGCAACGGTTCCGCTGTCTCGATCATTCTGGAGGAGCCCTGCAGTACTCGCCTGAGCGAGTATCCAACTTCGTAGTTGTGTGCTGCATGTTGCATAACATGGCAATCGTCAGGACCCAGCCAATAACACCAGGCCTTGGAGCACCACCAGAGGAGGAGGAGGAAGAGAAGGAAGAGGACGAGGAGGATGATCATCAGCAGCACCAAGGCAGAAGGGCGGCCCACAATGGTGAAACTGCAAGAGCCGTCCGTCAACGGCTGATAGCAAGCCGCTTCTAGGGCCCCTGCTGTGGAAATGGCTTCTGCCATTGCTAACAACATCAATGAACCCAGCACGCAACCCCTAAGCCGGCCAAGGCACCAATAATTCCAAACACCAAACATGTATATTTTGAATACAAAAACGTATTTTTTTTACAAACTCTGTGTGTGTCAATTCCTCATGACAAACTCATAGAAATAAACACAAAAAAACAGTCAATAACATAACTGGTTCTCACAACCTGGAGATAATGTCCAAAACACTAAACAAAAGTTGGACCACGAACCTCGGCCTTTAATAAAAAAATGACCAGCATTTTGTCACACCTCCTACTTTTGCCCTTCGAGGGTGATCTCCTTCCCTTGCGCACTTCCCCCCTTCTAACCCTATTGCTCCTCCGTAATGGGACCGCAATGGCTGCAGCAAGGCTGGTGGAAGGCTGCTGATCGTCAGACCCTGACACTGCAGATGCCCCTGAAGGACGGCCTCGACTAGTTCTGGGCCTGGAGGGCCCGGCTGCAGACTGCACCAACTCTGCATGGGCGGCAGCAGTCTGTCCTACAGGCGGTGGCAAGTGCAGTGGAGAAGTGACAGTGTTGGCAGCAGGAATGCTGTCATCGTGAGAGAGGACAGCAACTCACTGCTCGCCCGACACACTGGCACTCCCACGGGGCAGCACTTCAGCATCCGGAGCAATCTGCTGGAGCACAGATTGCTGGCCTGCTGCGGCGCGGTGAGAGCCCCGGGGACATGTGAACGAACCATCGAGGTTGGCAGCAGTCAGTGCTCGCGTGGCCTCAATCTGAGTCTGCATGAGAGCAGTCAGAGATGGGATCACGGCAGTCAGTGACTGAATTGCTGCACTAAGCGTTAGTGTGGCATCCGCCTGTGCTAGAGCGAAGTGCTCCACACTCCTTGCCAGTGACTCAATGCATTCGGGCACCCTTCCCACTGCACCCAAGATCCCAGTGTGCATGCCCACCGCCTGGGTGTTCATTTCTGCGATCAGCCGCTCCTCCTCTGCATCCATTGCAGTAGGAGTCTCTGGCATACTCTCCCTCTGGGGAGAAGGCCCCCGTTCTTCCCTACCCCCATGGCGTTCCTGCAGCCCGCTGGGTCCTGGAGCTTCACCCTCATCAGACCCTTCCCCCCTGCTCCCCTCCAGGGAAGGCGTGTTCCCAGTGTGGGCATGGGCTTCCTCGGGTGAGGGTGGCACTGATGCTCCGGCTTCCTCTTTCTCCTCGGCTGCAGCTTCACTCCCAGTGGCAGCTTCAGGGCCCGTCTCCTCAGCTGGTGAATCACCATCTGAAAGCAGGGAGGTACAAGAGTGGCTTTAGCGTGAGGACAGGGTGGCAGTAAGGGAGGAATAAGTGCAGCGAGTTAGCAATTTGGATTGAAAGTGTCAAAGGCTGGTGTTGTGAGGGACAAGTGGAAGGACAGAGGACAAAAAGGTGATGACCTTACCATTGCTGTCCAGAACGGGGTCGGCGTCTCTAGTGGCGACGGGACCGATCACCCGGCTTGCCACAATCCTGTGGACGCGCTCCTCAAGATCACTGAGGGGTTGCAGCTGAGGCCGCCCTCCACCTGTCCGTTGCTGCTGTCTCCGATTATGCGCCAGCTTGGCCTGCAAGAAAAAGGACAGCATCTGAGTAAATATACAGCCATGGTCTTGCCTGATGTGCCTCCCATAGGTGAATAGCCCTTACTGTATGCAGCCTTGGTCTTTCCTGATGTGCCTCCCATAGGTGAATAGCCCTTACTGTATGCAAAGTGTGGAATGTGTGTGTGTGTTTCAAGAAAGGGCCATAGGTGTTGGATGAGTGTTGTGCATTGGGGTTTTAAGACCCTCTGGCCATAGAGTGAGGTTGAGATGGAGGGATGGAGAGGTATTGAGAAAAAGCCACTCACCCTGACGACCCGAGTGAGGTCGTTGAACTTTTTGCGGCATTGAACATGGGTCCTGGGCACCATGCTCCTGGAGGAGACGCTCTGAGCCACCTCCCTCCACACTCTTCTGTACTCGCGTGGCAAAGACCTCCTGCCACTCTCAGGGAAGAGTATACATCTTCTGCGCTCCACCGCGCCAACCAGAGCATCCAAGGCACGCTCGGTGAAGCGATGAGCTCGTTCTGTCACCCTCTCCATCCTTGGCAGCAAAATGGATTCACAGGTCTCTCCAGGCCTAGATTCAAGGCTGCAATGAGCAGGGTGTGTCTGGGGAGCAAGTTGCCCACCCCCCCCCCCCCCCCGCTTTAAGAACTGGCCGGTGCCAGTGTGTCTGTGTTCCCTCGCTAACTGGCAGCACCTGCGCTGCGCTCGCGCGCTGAGTTAGCGCCTCACTGCTCGGCCTTTTCGCCTTAAGACAGGTGTGCAGCACCTGATTTAGCGCTCCACTCACCTCCCGGGGCGGTAAAAGTGAAGTTTCCAGTCAGTGGCGATAATTAGCGCCAGGCGCTAATATTTGCGTCCAGATGATATTTGCGCCCCAAACGGGGCGCGACCTAATTTTTCCCCCATATATTATTATTACTTATTCTTGATAGTATTTACTTCTTTTCACCCACCGTCCCTGCCCATCTCACCCCCTACATGCCTGTTCACCCGCTCTACTCCCCCAGTCCCTTGTGGTCCTGAGCTCCACACTCACTCACGCAGGAGCTGAGTGGGCGAGCTGCAGCCACCATTCCTTCCTTCCTTCCTGCGCCATGTGCTGCCTGCCTGGGTGTGTCTGTGAGCAGCAGCACATCCTGTCAGCGGCTCCAGACAATGGCTGCTCACAGAAGCCGGGCGAGACCCCGCTCTGCAACACAGGCTGCGCGCTCATTTAAAGTGACGGTTCATTGAAAAGTGATATACCATTGCAAAGTACTATTATTTTGCAAGGTCTATTCCATTGCAAAGTACTATTATATTGCTAGGTCTATTCCATTGCAAAGTGCTATTCCATTTCAAAGGACAATTATACAATCATAAACATTTGCGGCACAGAAGGAGGCCATTCGGCCCATCGAGCCCATGTCGACTCTCTGCAAGAGCACTTCAGCTACTCCCACTGCCCCGGCCTTCCCAGTAGCCCTGATTTGTTTCCCTTCAGGTACATATCCAATTCCCTTTTGAAAGCCATGATTGAATCTGCCTCCACCACCCTTTCCGGCAGTGCATTCAAGATCCTAACCACTCGCTGCGTCAAAAAGCTTTTCCTGATGTCGCCTTTAGTTCTTCTGCCAGTCACCTTAAATCTGTGTCCTCTGGATCTCGACCTTTCCGCCAATGGGAACAGTTTCTCTCGATCTGCTCTGTCTAGGCCCCGCATGATTTTGCACACCTCTATCAAATCTCCTCTCAACCTTCTCTGCTCTAAGGAGAGGAGCCCCAGCTTCTCCAGTCTATCCACATAACTGAAGTCCCTCATCCCTGGAACCATTCTTCTAAATATTGTCTGCACCCTTTCTAAGGCCTTCACATCCTTCCTAAAGTTTGGTACCAGGAATTGGACACAATACTTCAGTTGAGGTCGGACCACTGTTTTATAAAGATTCATTATAACTTCCTTGCTTTTGTACACTATGCCTCTATTTATGATAGGTACACATGCATTGTTCTCTATCTATATATGCTTTGTCGAGTCTGTATTTCTTTACTACTTCACCTGAGGAAGGGGCGATCGATAGCTCCGAAAGCTTGTGATTTCAAATAAAACTGTTGGACTATAACCTGGTGTTGTGCGACCTCTCTATTTATGAAGCCCAGGATCCCGTTTAATGTTTTAAACACTTTCTCAACCTGCCCTGCCACCTTCAACGATTTGTGCACATATATCCCCATGTCTCTCTGTTCCTGCACCCCCTTTAGAATTGTACCCTTTAGTTTATATTGCCTCTCCTCATTCTTCCTACCAAAATGTATCACTTTTCAATTTTCTGCTTTAAATTTCATCTGCCCCGTGTCCGCCCATTTCACCAGCCTGCCTATGTCTTCCTGAATTCTATCACTCTCCTCCTCACTGTTCACTATGCTTCCAAGTTTTGTGTCATCTGCAAATTTTAAAATTGTGCCCTGTACACCCAAGTCCAAGTCACTAATATATATCAAGTAAATCAGTGGTCCTGGTACTGACCCCTGGGGAACACCACTGTATATCTTCCTTCAGTCCAAAAAACAACCGTTCATCACTACTCTCTGTTTCCTGTCACTTAGCCAATTTCGTATCAATGTTGCCACTGTCCCTTTTATTCTATGGGCATTAACTTTGCTGGCAATCCTATTTTGTGGCACTTTATCAAATGCCTTTTTGAAGTCCATGTACACCACATAAACTGCATTGCCCTCATCAACCCTTCCTGTTACCTCATCAAAAAACTCGATCAACACCTCCTCTTGCCTTGATCATCTCTTAATGTCTCTCAATGTCTCTTAATCTCTCCTTTTGTTCTTTCATCCCCTCTCCCTTTTCCCAGCTTTATCCTTGCTTTAAATCTGTTTCATTTCCTGCTTTATCCAGTTCTGACGAAGGGTCTTCGCCCTGAAACGTTAACTCTGTTTCTCTCTCTCCACGGATGCTGCCTTGCCTCCTGAGTTTTTCCAGCGTTTTTTGTTGTTATTTTGGATTTCCAGCATCTGCAGTATTTTGCTATCGTACTCATTTAGTACGTCAGCCATGCCCTCTCCCTCCATGTGTAGGTGTCCTTTTTGGTCCCTAATCGGCCCCACCCCTCCTCTTACTACTCATTTATTATTGGTATGCCTATAGAAGACTTTTGGATTCCATTTTATGTTAGCTGCCAGTGTATTGTCATACTCTCTCTTTGCCCCTCTTTCCTTTTTCACTTCCCCTATGAACTTTTTATATTCAACATGGTTCTCACTTGTACACTCAACTAGAGATCTGTCATACGCCCCCTTTTTCTGCTTCATGTTCCTCTCTATCTCTTTCGTCATCCAGGGAGCTCTGGCGTTTGTTGCCCTACCTTTTCCCCTTGTGGGAATGTACCTCAACTGTACCCAAACCAACTCTTCTTTAAAGGCATTCGATTGTAGTTTTGCCAGCAAATTTTTGATTCGAATTCACCCAGGCCAAATCCGTTCTCAACCCACTGAAAGTGGCCTTCCACCAATTAACTATTTTACTCTAGATTGCTCCTTGTCCTTTTCCATAGCTAATCTAAACCTTATGATTCTATGATCATTGTTCCCTAAATGTTCCCCTACTGACTCTGGCTCCACTTGACCCACCTCATTCCCCAGAGTCAGATCAAGCAATGTCTCCTTCCTTGCTGGACCGGAAACATATTGATCAAGAAAGTTCTCCTGAACACACTTCAGAAATTCTTCCCCCTCTCTGCCCTTTGCACTATTACTATCCCAGTCTATATTTGGATATTTGAAGACCCCTATTTCTGTCTTCTATTTCTAATTAAAAAGTTAGTGCTCCCCATTCTTCCCCTGTTCTCTGTTTCCAATTAAACAGTTACTGTGTTCCGCTAAATTCCCCAGTCCGCTATTTCTATTTAATCAGTTGTTGTGTTCCCCTAAATCGTCCTGTCTGCTATATCTAACTAAACAGTTACTGTGTTCCCCATTCTTCCCCTGTTCTCTATTTCAATTTAAACAGTTAACGTGATCCCCTAAATTCCTCTGTACTATATTTCTAATAGAACAGTTACTGTATTCTCCTCAATTTCCCATGTTCTGCTATTTCCAGTAATGCCATCTCGAGCTCATCTTGTCCATGAAACCCAGCTCCGACTCTCTCGACCCTCTTCCCACTAAATTGCTGACCATCCCCTTCCCTCCCTAGCCCCATGTTGGCTGATATTGTGAACGGTTCCCTCTGCTCCGGTACTGTTCCACACCCTTCCAAATCTGTCGTCATCAACCCTCCTAACAAATCCACACTGACCCCTCTATCTTTACAAACTACTGCCCATCTCCAAACTCCTGGTCCTCTCCAAAGTTCTTGAACATGTAGTCTTCTTTCAAATCCGTGCCCATGTTTCCCGCAACTCCATGTGTGAACCTCTCCAATCTGGTTCCCGCCTCTGCCACAGCACTGAAATGGCCCTTAGCAAAGTCACAAATGATATCCTATGTGTGACTGTGGCGCACTATCCCTCCTCATTCTTCCCCTTTTGACACGGTTGACCACACCATCCTCCTCCAATCCATTCCTCCATTATTGAGCTGTGTGGGACCGCCCTCGCCTGTTTCCATTCTTACCCCGCAGTCAGGACCAGAGAATATGCTGCAATGCCTTCTCTTCCTGATCCCGCACCGTTACCTCTGGAATCCCCCAGGGAACTATCTTCGCCCCCTCCTATTGTTCATTAACATGCTGCCCTCGGCGACATCATTTGAAAACACAATGTCAGATTCCACATATAAGTTGATGCCACACAACTCTACCTCATCACCACCTCTCTCAACCAATCCATTGCCTCTGTGTTATCAAACCGCGTGTCTGATATCCAGTCCTGGATGAACAAAAATATCCTCCAATTAAGCATTGGGAAGACTGCAGCCATTGTCTATGGTCCCCGCACAAACTCCATTCACTAGCCACTGTTTCCATCCCCCTCCCTGGCCAGTGTCTCAGGTTGAACCGGACTATTGTCCACCTCGCTGTCCTGTTTGACCCTGAGCTGAGCTACTGACCGCAGATCCAGTCCATCACAAAGACTGTGTCACATCGATCAGCTCTGCTCCATCTGGCACAAAATCATCATTCATATCTTTGTCACCTCCAGACTTGTCTTAGCCAATGCTCTCCTGAACTGTCTCACATCTTCCGCTCTCCATAAACATGAGCTCATCCAAAACTCTGCTGCCTGTAACCTAACTCGCACTAACTCCGAGTCACAGGGCAACCCTGTGCTCGCTGATATACACTGGCTCCCTGTCGAGAAACATCTCGATTTCAAAATTCTCCATCATTGACAAGCCTCTCCCTATCTCTGCAACCTCCCCCAGCTCTACAGGTCCTATAATGTGCAGTTACATCCTTACAAGAGTAGATATTGCGAGATTTAATTTTTAAAGTCTCTGATAAATCTGCGGTGCTCCTACACGGCCTCTTGTGCATCGCTCACATTCTTCAGCCCTCCATTGGTGGCTGTGCATTCAGCTGTTCAGTCCTTAAACTCTGGCATTACCTCCCTAAAGCTCTCCAACTCTCACCTACTTTAAGACGCTCCTTAAAACGTCCCGGTTTGACCACGGTTTTGGTCATCTGTCCTAAATTTTGGCCTGGATTTTGCAGTCAGCAGTGGACTAGCAGCGCTCGCCGTTCATTATGTTGTGGGAAATCACCACTCGGAGTCAGACTTAAAGATTCAACATGCAGTTTATTGAACAAAGCTTTGGGAGAAGTAGTGCACAGTCACTTCTTCTCAATTTAAAATGGCTGTTGTACTTCTTTTTATACATTCCACAAGCACAGCAGTCTTGGTTAGTTACACTTTAGCCAATTATTCCCCCCTAGCAACAATGACCTCCAATTACATTCCTTTAAGAACAACCGTTATCTGGACCTTGGTGGTCTGGCTTTTGTCTGTTCTGTAGTTTCAGTAAATGACAGGAGGTAGCTCAAGGTTGGTTAGCACATTTTAATGTCTTTTCACAGAGTCCATTTTGTTTCACAGAGTCCCTTTGTTTCACAGAGTCCATTTTGTTTCACAGAGTCCATTTTGTTTCAGGTAACCATCTCACTTTTACCACAACAATTCCCCCTTTTGGTCCTGGAGGATGTTCACGAAATCCAGATGACCAAACGACCTCTATGTGTGTGTGTATATCTTTGGGGAATCCACCTCCCTGGTGTTCCGCACATATGACTCCAAGTCACTCTTCACAGGTACCTGTCTAGGTCGCCCTCTCCTTCTCTGGCGTCTTCGGGTGTTCCCATTAGATGTTCTTCCTCAGTGGCCACGCTGGCCCCTGGCACAATCCGAGCCATCATGACTTTACAGCAGATATTAAAACATCCGATAATCAAACAACAGACAATTATTATTATAACAAGAATAATTAGTCCATGCATTAAATAAGACCCCCAAGATCCCCCCAATAACCATTCGAGCCAGCCATTCCCCTTCTTGGGGCCTTGTCTAAAGTCATCGAGCTGCTTTCTTATGTCATTAATGGCTTGGGTGATGTTGTAGGATTCATCTGTAACATGCGTTATACATTTGTCTCCGATTATTGTGCATACTCCCCCCTGCTGGGCTAACTGATAATCCACAGCATAGCGGGTCTGCTGCGCGTACAATCTTAATTCAGCCAGTTCTCGGTTGATGGCATCCAGCCCCTTTGCTGTGCTGTTTCCCAGAATGGTTAATCCACAGATAAGATAGTTCCTATTTTTAGTACTAACCACTCCTGCTGTTCCCCCCAGAGACAGGGCCCCTAGAAACCCGTAGCCGAGTGAGGATCCCAGTGTGACCGGATCCTTCCAATCGGCACAAAATTCCTGGCTGATGGCCCGTGTTACTATCTTTCTCCGGGTATGCCCCTTTCGAGGGCATGGAACAGTGAGTGGTCCTATTGCTCCTACTGCAAAGAGGATCGGGAGGGTTGGTGTTGCCGTCGTGAAGGTACCGTCGAGGAGGAACACAAATCCCTTTTTGGCTCGGTAACATTTAACATCCTGGTTATTTCTCCGTACGAACTGATTATACCGCCAATTGCTCGGTTCACTTGACTTTCCACCCGATCCTACCAATTGGTAAGTATCAAACGGGTATGTCCATGTGGCTGAGCTGACATGAGTCCCATTACACTGACCACAAATGAATTGCCTCCCCGCGGTCACATTCAGGCATCTTTGCTCGTTACAGGTACAAGCAAACTGGCCTCTGTTTACTTGACAGTGCTGACGGGCACACTGCGTCTGTACACAGGAAACATTCTCGGGGACCAAGGCATATGCACACCCCCATCCTTGTCCCGAGAAGCAAAGCGGGTAGCTTGTATCGTCTGAGCATACTCTCCCGTTTACTCCCCGGACCCCCCTGCACACAGGATTTGTGGAGTTTATTAGTTCCACACATCTTCCCTGTATACCCCTCCCATATTGACCTGTATGTCCCTTACAGGGTACGTCCGAGGTATCTGCCGTATATAAATCAAGGGGGGTCCACCCGGGGGTGGCCACGAACAGGGCCTCTACGGATTGGGCTAGCGGGTAACACACGGTTCGATTACCGTGTAAATGTACATGGGTCTTGTAAAATAAGTTATCTTTTAATCCTGTCAGCTTTACAACCGTGACAACATAGAGTGACGCAATTATATACGCTATCTTAGACATATTTGTTACGTTCCAACAATATAATATTAATTTGGACTTGCTTGCAGTCGTCACCTGTTTGGGGAAGGTATCCTGGTTACTTTATTGATTAATCGTGAATCGTATGCTACTCATTAATTTCTTTGTACAATTTCAGCTGGGTCCAATGTTTCCATACACCCTTCCCTCTTATGTCCAGACAGGCACAGGTGTCTCCACTGATTATGACCTCATATGGGCCATTCCATTTTGGTGCAAACCCCGGTTTTTCAGGTAATGTTTTTACCATGACGCGACGTCCTGCCATCGGGACGGCAGGGAGCATTTCAAGCTCTCTCTGTGCGTCTCTTTCTTCCTGATTGTCTCTTACTAATTTACGCATCCCTTTTAGTTGGGCGCTTAGTTCCAAAACATATCGCTTAATTTTGTCCTTTAGTGGGCCTACATCGGCCCCACCTGTTATGATGTTTTCTGGTAATTGCATCGCCCTTCCTGTCATTAGTTCATAAGGGGTTAATCCGGTTGTCCGGTTTGTCGTGGCTCTTAACTTCATTAATATAATCGGTAATACTTCTGTCCACGTTTTTCCTGACGTTTGCATGGCCTTGGCCAGGGCATTCTTAAGGGTTCGGTTCATGCGTTCTACCATTCCAGAACTCTGCGGATGGTAAGGGATGTGGAATTTTTGTTTTATTCCCATCAGTTGGCACACTGTTTTTATCACCTTTCCGGTGAAGTGCGACCCTTGATCCGAATCAATTTGTATGGGTGTTCCCCATATTAACTCTGTTCCCTTTAGTCTGTCCTAGATCGCGTTCCCAGCATATATCCCCGATCGGTCGGCCCTTTCCTGATGTATTGGTAAGGGCTAGAAAAGGAGGTACTTTCGTATAATCATACGTCGGCTTGTACCATCCCTTAAAATTTTCTAACGAATATCCTCCCCCCTTAAACTCGTTTCTTAGGCTAGACCACTTTTGTTCCCATTTAATTCCGAAGGTGGATAGGGTGGTATTTTTCTGTTTTGTATGATTTTTATTAATTATCCATTCTGCCATATCTGTGAGGTTCAAGGGTATCGGTCGCAGAGGTATTCCTCCTTTCACATGGGTAGGAATATGGCTACATACCCAACAGGCGTTTATCCCACTTTTTTTGGCATACTTATATGACATATATACAAAAAAAGTGTTCATATGTAATTCTCGTTTCTTTCGGGGTTCTTTTCTTCTCCCTTGGCAGGCTATACATATCAGTCCGATTAGTAGGTAAAACGTAAATAACAGCTTCATTATTTAAGTCTTTTCAAATTCAAATTCAACTGTCCTTTCCGGTGTTCCAATTCTGCCCCGCCTGGGGTATCCTCTGTTTCTTCTATCTTCCTGATTTCAAGCAACATTACAGTTTAACATTTAATCAACAAATCATGGACTTAAAAGATTCTCCAGATCTCTCTTTTACTCATATCCATCTTGTGGATAATTCTTACTAAACATGATTTCTCCTTAGCCCTCAATTGTCCCAATTCAGATTCCAGGTAACTCTCCACTTCAACTTCAATTTCAATCCTTCTAACAGGTACCAGTGTGTTTAACTCTATTCTGATTGTTTCATTAATTAGATAGTTTCTCGATGGAGTATGTGTCAATGCTTTAAAAGTTGTCTTGCTCTCCTGAGCCACATTAACCATTTCATGTCTTGCTGTTGTCCAGTAACTGAGCATGTCTGAGACCCGTTCTTCAGTGCAGATTCACCATACATTCCCAGATGGTAATCGCTTCATACGTAACAAATCACATTTGCACACTCATACCGGTATCTCAATATCATGCCACATGTGCCTTTCTCGGGCTTTCAGGTATCTTATCAAAAGACTGTCTTTGTTCATCTTCTTCTGCATGGTCCCAATATCTTGGATAGTGGCCAGGCTATCAAATTCAGTTTTCTTAAAAGTTCATTATAGGCAGGGACACAAATGTCTCCAAGAGAAAGCTATCAATTTACTATTCTTAACTGCACTTTCCTGACTTTCACTAGCAAGTTTTTTTAAAATTCCCATTCAGCAGTGTAATTTCTCCTGTTTCAATTTTATACATCCCATTAATTACCATTCATATCTCATTCATGAGCCCTGGAGTAACTTTACTGTCCAGTACAATATTTAAGATTGAAAACATAGATTAAACATTCTCACTAGGTCCAAGTTACTAACACTTTTTATTTATCATTATTTTAGAGGATCTTTTATTTTCCCAAAAGTAACCCAAAATATATCTAGTGCCTGAGTCTATATTGTTATTACAAAATTATCCCAAAATCCAAACAGCAGTACTGTTGAACTGATTGACAAAACCCATGTTCAATTTCATTTCTATCAATTTATCTTCCATTTCCAATTTCAGAAACAAATGATTTCCAGGCTAGGTGGTTTATACAGTGTTTTAACATTAGAGACAGAAGTGCTGCAATTAGTTTACAAGGTAACTTCCATATAACAAAAGAAAGAAGAGAATCCATTGTGACTCTGCTTAGAGCCCAAGGGGTTAATTTATCAAATCATAATTTTCCTTCTGTCACTGTGGGGAAATATTAACTTAAAATTAATAATGTCCAATATCTTTAAATGTCACACCGAAGTTATTGCTTGATGAACTTAATCAGCTGTCAGTGGAAAGGGTTAACTCCTTTGCAGGTTTTTAAGAAGGTGGAGCAAAACATTATCAGGCGCACGCAATTGCGTCACTTCACGTAAATTAAAAAAAAACTTTCCCGATCCAAAAAAAGCAGTTGTGTTTTCACACTTTAACTGAACACGAACAGAACAGATAAAACAAAACAAAATAGCACATGCTTGCAGAACTAGTAAATTATATCATATTTCTTATTGTCCTTTCTTCAGATATCTTTCCAAAATACTGTAAAAACATTGAATTTAAACAAATCAAATCAGAGTGCTTTGGAAGATTTCACCATAGCAACCGCAACTCCAAGGTTAAATCTTAGACCGAAACTTAATCTTTTGTTAAACAAACTTTTTTTTTTTTTTTTTTGTTGTTCTTCTCAGTTTTTACACACCAGCTTAACTTAAATTGTAATTCAAATTATTATTTATTTATTTTTATTTATTTTTTTCTCTGGCACAATGCTTTCCCTGCAAAGTCTGATATAAAATTCCTGTCTATCCCTGACAGTAAAGGTGAATTTCCTTGTGATTCCTCTGCCAATGGTATGGACCAGAACCCATTCTGTATCCAAGACTGTAAATATTTCAAAATCTGGTTTCAGACCATTAAATATCTTATTCAATGCGGTCTACACAAATTTACACCAACCAGAATTTCACCGTGCACAATGAAAGTCTGGTTTTTAATAGGTTAATTAACCTCAATAATTCCAATTCAATCCAGATCAATTTTTTTTAAACTAACCAGTGTCAGTTGCAAAATAAAGAACACATCGTCACATTAACAAAGAAACAATTACCATGCCTTGTAAACATTCAAATTAATTGTCATTTTCTTTCCAGGCACATTGGCAACTGTGACTTCAAGGCTGAAGCTTATACCTCTTTTGTAAAACAATTAACAAACTTAAAACAACACACTTGAGTATCATTCAAGACAAGTCTTCAAAGAGTTAAAAACAGCTTTTAGCTCTCTGTACAAAAGAGTGGGTGGAGCTAAAACATAAACAAACTGACAGACACTTTTTTTAGGCAGATTTTTTTTTCCAGGGACAAAATAATACTGTAACTTAACAAACTTAAACATTCACACAATCAGGAATCTTTTACACACTTTTCACACAACTGAGATCCCAGTATTCCTTTTAAGATTCCTTTCACTCAACAAATCTTGTATATATGTATATGTATATATATATATATGTATATTGTCAGTATTCAATCGTTTAGTCCCATTCCATGGTCTGTTATTAGTCAAATTCATCAAACTGGTAGTATTGAACCACCAGCTTTCCATGGAACTCCCTGCCCCGTACGTAATAAACTTTTGTATGCAACGACTTTTCCCCATATTAACTCTCTGTTGTTCTAAGGTCTGGGAAACATCCCAGCCATCCTTTTGCATCTTCTTAATCAACGAGCGTCTGTCTGTCATATATTTATCAATAAGGGAACCTGCAGGTCCCCACTTAGTTTCCCCATCTTTCATCTTACGGGCTTTTAAACCCCCTATCTTGCGGGCTTTTAAACCCCCCTCTCCTACGGGCTTTTAAACCCCCTATCTGTTTATACTCACGGCCACGATTACCGTCTCAGCAACGTGTTTCCTCCACCGGAACCCTCGTCTCTTACGGGCTTTTAAACCCCCTATCTTGCGGGCTTTTAAACCCCCCTCTCCTACGGGCTTTTAAACCCCCTATCTGTTTATACTCACGGCCACGATTACCGTCTCAGCAACGTGTTTCCTCCACCGGAGTCCGGCTCTAGGTCAGGGTGATCAGCTCCTTACCGCACCGCTTAAAACTACAAACAGTACATACTCGTGAATTCTTATACTTTATGTACCTCTGCGTTTGTTCGCCACTACAGAGTTTGATGCCGAATGGTCCTTACTACTTGTGCTTCACGATCCTAAGTGCCTTGGTGCCTCTACGCCCACTTTATGGTCCTGACCATCGCGTGGGGGATTTCCCCTCTTAACAACCGGTCTAAGGCTGCGCGTTTGAGAAAGGCACTTCCTTGTCCTTAGTCGATCAGCACAAGCAATCAATTCCCGTTTCTATCCGATAGTCCCATAAATTCCCCTAATTTTTACCGGTTTTTAACTGCATTGTTGGCTCAGTCTGACTCCCACAGTTCAATAATCTCTACTCCAGTTCGCTGATCGAGGCCAACCGATCAACTCACCAGCAGTGAGATCCTGTTCGTGACGCCAATTTGTTGTGGGAAATCACCACTCGGAGTCAGACTTAAAGATTCAACATGCAGTTTCTTGAACAAAGCTTTGGGAGAAGTAGTGCACAGTCACTTCTTCTCAATTTAAAATGGCTGTTGTACTTCTTTTTATACATTCCACAAGCACAGCAGTCTTGGTTAGTTACACTTTAGCCAATTATTCCCCCCTAGCAACAATGACCTCCAATTACATTCCTTTAAGAACAACCGTTATCTGGACCTTGGTGGTCTGGCTTTTGTCTGTTCTGTAGTTTCAGTAAATGACAGGAGGTAGCTCAAGGTTGGTTAGCACATTTTAATGTCTTTTCACAGAGTCCATTTTGTTTCACAGAGTCCCTTTGTTTCACAGAGTCCATTTTGTTTCACAGAGTCCATTTTGTTTCAGGTAACCATCTCACTTTTACCACAACAATTACACTTCCACTTGGCCACAGATTTTCTCCGGGCTTTTGCTCTGGAAAATTGCGGTGATTAGAAATCCAAAACAGCGCGGCGACCTCTACAGGGGATCTGGGACACAGGTGAACAGGCCAAGCAACTGTGCAACTCCTCAACCAATCAGATTAAAGAATCCTTACTGAGGCTCTCAGCGTCTGAACCAGGAAGCGTAAATTAGAATAGTTAATTCAGTGACAAATCAAGCACAGAAAGCGAAATAAAGAGAGAAATGTAAACTGCAAGTAAGAGAGTGAGAGATACAAGAGACAAAAGAAAAAGTTAAAGAACTTTTTTTTAAAACTTCACCAATAATTCCTTTTTTCTTCATTCTTGGGATGTGGGCGTCTCTGGCAATGCCAGCATTTAATTTCTATTCCTAATGCCCCTTGAGAAGGTGGTGATGGGCCACCTTCTTGAATCACTGCAGTTCATGAGGTGAAGGTACTCACATATTGCTGGTGATATATTTCCAAGTCAGGATCATATGTCACTTGGAGGGGAACCTGGAGGTGGTGGTGTTCCCATGCGCCTGCTGCCCTTGTCCTTCTAGGTGGAAGAGGTCGCAGGGTTGGGATGTGCTGCTGAAGAAGCCTTGGCGAGTTGCTGCAGTGCATCTTGTAGATGGTACACACGGCAGCCACGGTACGCCGGTGGTGGAGGGAGTGAACGTTTAAAGTGGTGGATGGGGTGCCAATCAAGCGGGCTGCTTTGTCTTGGATGGTTTCGAGCTTCCTAAGTGTTGTTGGAGCTGCACTCATCCAGGCAAGTGGAGAGTATTCCATCACACTCCTTTGTTGTGCCTTGTAGATGGTGGAAAGGCTTTGGGGAGTCAGGAGGTGAGACAATCGCTGCAGAATACCTAGCCTCTTACCTGCTCTTGCAGCCACATTATTTTAGTCTAAGTTTCTGGTTAACGGTGACCCCCAGGATGTTGATGGTGGGGGATTCAGCGATGGTAATGGCATTGAATGTCAAGGGGAGGTGGTTAGACTCTCGCTTGTTGGAGATAGTCATTGCCTAGTACTTTTGTGGCACGAATGTTACCTGCCACTTATCAGCCCAAGCCTGAATGTTCGCCAGGTCTTTTTTGCATGCGGGCATGGACTGCTTCATTATCTGTGGAGTGGTGAATAACGCTGAACACTGTGCAGTCATCAGCGAACATCCCCACTTCTGACCTTATGAAGGAGGGAAGGTCATTGATGAAGCAACTGAAGATGGTTGGGTCGAGGACACTGCCCTGAGGAAATCCTCCAGCGATGTCCTGGGGCTGAGATGATTGATGTTCAACCACAAGAACTATCTTCCGTTGTGCTTGGTATGACTCCAGCCTGTGGAGAGTTTTTTCCCTGATTACCATCGACTTCAATTTTACTAGTGCCCCTGGATTCCACACTCGGTCAAATGCTGCGTTGATGTCAAGGGCAGTCACCCTCACCTCACCTCTGAAAACTGCCATTTGCGGAAGGGAATTCCAAATTTCTACCACACTTTTCACGTCGAATTGTTTCCTAACTTAACCCCTGGCTCTAATTTTTTAATATTTGTCCCCCAATCCTAGACGTCCCAAACATTGGAAATGTTTTCTTTCTATCTCCCCTATTAGCTCACCTCCAATGCTAATACAACCTTCCTCAGGTGCCCAGAACTGAACCCAATCCTCCAACTGTGGTCTATCCAGGGCTTTGTATCGCTAGAGCATCAGCAGCACATGTCTATATTGGAATCCCCTAGATATACCTGCCCATGATAATTTAATGATTATTTTATTCATTGGACATGTGGACGCCGCCAGCTATGCCAGTTTTCATTGTTGGTGGCGAGCTGCCTTCTTGAATAAAAGTGAGTGGTTTGCTAGACCATTTCAGAGTGCAGTTAAAAGTTAACCAAATTGCTGTGGTCCTGGAATCACACACAGGCCAGAATGGCAGATTTTGGCTCAATTCGGGAACCAGATGCATTTTTGCGATGATGTGGTAGTTTTGCCATTACTGATTGATTATTTAATTGAATTTAAATTCCCCAGCTGCTGTGGGGGGATTTAAAACCCATCTCTATGGATGACCTCAGGATTACTACTCAAATAACAGACCCACTATGCTACTGTACCCATATGTACAATGAACCCTAAGTCTCTTGGAATCTCCACTTTTTCTAGCCTTTTACCATTTAGAAAGTATTCTGATCTATCCTTATTAGGTCCTAAGTGGAAGACCTCACACTTCTTCAATCCAGTTGCCATAATAAAGGCAACATGGTGGCATAGTGGTTAGCACTGTTGCCTCACAACACCAGAGACCCGGGTTCGAATCCGGCCACGGGTGACTGTCTGTGTGGAGTTTGCACATTCTCCCCGTGTCTGCGTGGGTTTCTTCCGGGTGCTCCGGTTTCCTCCCACAGTCCAAAGATGTGCGGGTTAGGTTGATTTGGCTATGATAAATTGACCCTTAGTGTTAGGGGGGATTAAATAAGTGGGGTTATGGGGATAGGGTGGGATATGTGTCGGTGCAGGCTCGATGGGCCGAAATGGCCTCCATCTGCACTGTGGGGACTCTGTGAATTTTGCCCATTCACAATCTATTAATATCTCTCTGTAAGTTCATGCTTCCATCTGCACTGCTTACAATGCCGCCTATCTGTGTCATCATCACACTTCGATGTGCGGCTCTCAATCCGAACTTCTAAATCGATAATGAATAGGGTGAATAGGTGAGGCCCCAACACAGAACCCTCGGGACACCACTCGTCATATGCTGCCAACTGAAGTACCTGCCCATTATCTGTACACTCTGTATTCTGTCACTCAAAAAATGTCCTAACCAGGACAATAATTTGCCTTCAATTCCACGAGCATCAACTTTAGCTAACAGCCTCTTTTGAGTGAATTTATCGAATGCATTTTTGCCCATGTATACTTGTTTTTAATGATTTGTGAACTGGGACTCACAAACCTCTTTGCTCCTCAAGTTAGCAGCTTCCCATCATTTAAAAATACTCCGAACTATCTTAGTTGTTTCCAAAGTGGATGAACTTTTGTACAATGAACTCGATTTGCCATAATTTTGCCCACTCACGTCATCTGTCTCTGTCGCTTACTACTACAGTGCCTTCGAACTTAGTGCGAACTTGGAGCTGCCGCACTCTGTTGCTCCATCCACGTCATTAATAAATATGGTGAAAAGATGACGATCCAATACAGATATCTGGGGAACAGCACTTCTCACATCTGACGCCGCTGCTAAACAGCGTGTCGCTTGTGGGAGGGAGAATATTCCTCAAGTGAAGCCTGTATGAGGCAGTCAGCCTGGGTGTGTGAGAAAAATGTGCTGTACAGAGTGGATCACTGGAGAAGCAAATGGAAAATATAGAGGGTGTAATGATGCACGGCAGCCGGTGAAGGTCGCTGTGTGAGCTTGAGATCCAGAGCGTGGATTTCTCAGTTAGTAGAGCATCAGCCTTTATAATCTGAAGGTCCAGGTTTCAGGTTCCTGGTCAGGTGTTCATTTATATCACGAGTCTAATCTCCACATTCGTGCATTGACATAGAACAGGAGCAGGCCATTTAGCCCCTCGAGCCTGTTCTGCCATTCATTGAGATCATGGTTGATCTGTGACCGAGTTCAAAAAACAGCCTTTGCCTCAGAATACCGTTAGTTAACAAAAATCCATCAACTTCAGATTTAAAATTAGCAATTAACCTAGTATCAACTGCCTTTTTTGAAGAGCTTTCCAAAAGTCTACCACCCTTTGCACATAGAAGTGTTCCTCAGACCTGGACTCCCCAACCATCGGAAATAGTTTATCTCTATCTACACTATCAGTTCCCTTTAATATCTTGAAAACTTCTTTCAAATCACCAACATAACCTTAAAAATACCATGAATCCAGCCCTAGTTTCTGTAATCTCTCCTGGTAAAATAACCCTTGGAGTCTATGTATCATTCTGGTAAATTTACACTGCACTCACTCCAGATAATACATCCTTCCTAAGGTGATGTGCCCAGGACTGATCACAGTATTCCAGGTAAGGTTTAACCAGGGGTTTGTATAGCTGTAGCCTAGCTTCTACCCCTTATAATCTAGTCCCCTAGGTATAAATCCCAGCATTCCATTAGCCTTTTTGATTATTTTCTGTACCTGTCCATGGCATTTTAATGATTTATCTACACGGACTGTAAGTTTCTTTGGACCTGCACTTTTTCTAGCTTTACACCATTTAGAAAGTACTCTGATCTATCCTTTTTAGGTCCAAAGTCGATGATCTCACTTTGCCTCCGTTAAAACCCAGTTGCCACAGTTTTGTCCAGTCACTTAATCTATTACTATCTATTTGTAATGTTACGTTTCCATCCACATTGCTTACAATGCCGCATATCTTTGTGTCATCGGCAAACTTGGATATGTGGCTTGTTAAGAAGTTGGAATTAAGTGGAATGTGGCGGTATGGATACAAAGTTAGCTCAGTGACAGGAAGCAAATTGTGGGAGTGGATGGATGTTTTTCGGACTGGGAGGTAGTTTGCCGTGGTGTTCTCCTAGGGTCATTTTGTGTCCATTACTCTTTTCATTTTTTTTATACAGAACCTAGGGAGTAGCATTATAACGTTTGCAGTTATACGACACTTGGAAAAGCAATAGATAGTGATGAGAATAGTTATAGGCTTCAGGAAGACATAGCAAGGATGGTACGATGGGAAGAAGCATGCCAGAGAAGTGCGGAGAAGTGTAAGTGATGCACTTTGGGAGGACTAAAATGGAAAGACAGTGCACAATTTTGAAATATTTAAATTATCCGAGGAACCTAGATGTACATAGAACAAATCCTTAAAGGTGGCAGGGCAAGTTGACAAGTTGGTTAAAAATATATCTGGTTTAGTTGGGTTTTAAATAGAGGAATAGAATATAAAAGAGAAGAGATAATGCTAGAACTTTATAAATCACTGGTTAGGCCTCAGCTGGAGTATTGTTGACCATTCTGAGCACCACACTTCAGGAAAGATGTAAAGGCCTTAGAAAGGGAACAGAGGAGGTTTAGCAGGATGTTACCAGGGATGAGGGACTTCAGTTATGAGGAGTAGTTGGAAAAGTTAGGACTGTTCTCCTTTGAACAGAGAAGTTAAGAGGAGGCCTAATAGAGGTTTTCTGCATGATGTGAGGTTTGATAGAGTAGACAGAGAGAAACTATTCCCTCTGGAGAGTGGGTCAAGAACTCGAGGTATTGGCTACCAGTGAATCCCCAGTCAATTTGCCGCATCAAAGGCCGAGTTTTGTGCCGGATGCTAAACTTCTCCCAATAGTGTGTTAGACTCTCACCTCGGCAAAATCATCGACTGAAGAGATTCTCAGTAAACCTCCTCACATTTCCAATCATTGTTGAAGCTTCGCGTTTCCAGTCTCCAACACTGGGGGTCTTGGTCACAACTGATCTTCTCTATGAACCTAGCGACCTTTCTCCAGTCCCAGTTAGTGTAGTGATGATTCGAATTCTCTCTCTTCACCTTCATGGGATACTGCTTTATCAAAGAAATTTTTAAGATAAACATGATTTATCTTAATTACAGAATATGTTACAGGAAAGCAATGTAACTATTTTTGTGAATATTAATATATTTATTTTTAAAATATTTACAATTTGTTTGAATACTTACTTTAATATAAAATTAATATTTTATTTCCTTGCCCCTATTTATAGGGACTGTACTCACTCACAGTATGTGCTGCCAACTCCAGCTCCGCCCACAGTAACTCAACACTGATGGGGCGTAACCAGGGTCGGAAACCTGTCTCCAGGTGAAATTACAATGGAGGCAGGAGCCAATCACACAGCAGCCAGTAACAATGTCACAAAGCAGCCGGAGCACCGCCCAGTCGAGGTGTCACAGGATCACATGACCATGCTCTGCTCCTGGTGCGCAGTCTCACTGGGGATGAACACATGTTGTACATTCAGTCCTGTCTCCGACTCCGTTCAGAGCATCAGTGAATAAATCACTGGTAAAGCATCAGCTGAAGTATTGTTGACAATTCTGAGCACCACCCTTCAGGAAAGATGTAAAGGCCTTAGAAAGGGAACTCAGGAATTTTAACGGGGTGTTACCAGGAATGAGGGACTTCAGTTATGAGGAGAGGTTGCAAAAGTTAGGACTGTTCTCCTTGGAGCAGGTTACCTGGTTAACTGGTTACCTAATCGAGGTTTACAAGATGATGTGAGGTTTGATAGAGTAAACCATTCCATTTGTCGAAATGGTTCAAGATCTAGAGATGTTACATAGATACATAGATACATAGAAGATAGGAGCAGGAGTAGGCCATCCGGCCCTTCGAGCCTGCTCCGCCATTTAATGAGATCATGGCTGATCCTTCAATTCAGTATCCCGTCCCCGCCTTCTCTCCGTAACCCTTAACCCCTTTTGCCTGTAGAAATATATCTAATTCCCTCTTAAATATATTTAATGAGCTGGCGTACACTGCCCTCTGTGGCAATGAGTTCCACAGGTTCACCACCCTCTGAGTGAAGAAATTCCCCCTCATTTCTGTCCTAAATGGTTTAGCCCTTATCCTTAAATTATGTCCTCTAGTTCTGTTCTCACCCGCCAAGGGAAACATTCCTTCTGCATCTAATCTGTCTAGACCTGTCAGAATTTTATACACTTCTATGAGGTCCCCTCTCAATCTTCTAAACTCCAGTGTGTACATCCCTAAACCACATAGTCTCTCCTCATAGGTCAATCCCGCCATTCCTGGTATCAGCCTGGTGAATCGCCGCTGCACCCCCTCCATGGCAAGAACATCTTTCCTCAGATGAGGCGACCAAAACTGTACACAGTACTCGAGGTGTGGTCTCACCAGTGCCCTGTACAGCTGCAGCAAGGTATCCCTGTTCCTGTATTCCAACCCTTTTGCTATGAAGGCCAGCATACCGTTTGCCTTCTTGACCGCCTGTTGCACCTGCATGCTCGCCTTCAGTGACTGGTGTACAAGAACACCCAGGTCTCTCTGTACTTCCCCCTCTCCCAATTTATTGCCATTTAAATAATAATTTGCCCTCCCGTTCCTGCACCCAAGGTGGATAACTTCGCACTTGTCCACATTATAGTGCATCTGCCATTTATCCGCCCAATCACCCAGTCTGTCCAAATCGCTCTGGAGCTTCCTGGTCTCCTCCTCTGAGCCCACCCCCCCTCCTAGTTTAGTGTCGTCTGCAAATTTGGAAATGCTGCATTCGACTCCCTGATCCAGGTCATTAATATAAATTGTGAACAGCTGGGGACCCAGGACAGATCCCTGTGGTACCCCACTTGTTACTGCCTGCCATTCAGAAAATGAGCCGTTTATTCCAACTCTCTGTTTTCTATCTGACAGCCAGTTCTCTATCCACGTCAATACTTTCCCCTTTATCCCATGAGCTTCAATTTTCCATGCTAATCTTTTATGTGGGACCTTATCGAAGGCCTTTTGGAAGTCCAGGTACACCACATCTACTGGCTCTCCCCCATCTATTTTACCCGTTACTCCCTCAAAAAATTCCAATAGATTAGTCAAGCACGATTTACCCTTTGTAAATCCATGTTGACTCTGTCCTATCCTGTCCCCATTTGCTAAGTGCTCGGCTATTTCATCCTTAATGATGGACTCCAGCATTTTGCCCACAACTGATGTAAGGCTTACAGGTCTGTAATTACCTGCTTTTTCCCTACCCCCCTTTTTGAATAGTGGGGTAACGTTAGCTACCCTCCAATCCATGGGCACTGTTCCCGAGTCTAATGAATTCTGAAAAATCATGCTTAGTGCATCCGCTATCTCTAGGGCCACCTCCTTCAGTACCCTAGGATGCATGTTATCAGGCCCTGGGGATTTGTCCGCCTTCAATCCCTTTAGCTTCCTTAACACCATATCCTTAGAGATATTGATTTGCGTCAGTTCCTCCTTTGCCAATGTCCCTATTTTTCCCGATATCCCAGGGAGGTTTTTTGTGTCTTCCTTCGTAAAGACTGACCCAAAGTATGCATTTAGTTGGTCTGCCATTTCCTTATTTCCCATTATATATTCCCCCGTATCTGACTGCAATGGACCAACTTTGGTTTTCACCAGTCTTTTCCTCTTGATATACTTATAAAAGCTTTTGGAGTTAGTTTTTATATTTTCCGCCAGCTTGCTTTCGTAAGCTATTTTGCCCTTCTTGATTAAGCCCTTTGCCCTCCTTTGCTCTATCTTAAACTGTTCCCAATCTTCCGCTCTGGCGCGTTTTTTGGCTATTTTATACGCCCTATCTTTGGATTTTATGCTGTCTCTAATTTCCCCTGTTATCCACGGTTGAGTCACCTTTTTAGATTTCCTTTTATGCCAGATTGGTATAAACAATTTTTGCAATTTTGTCATTCTATCTTTAAATGCTTGCCATTGTTTATCTACCTCCAGTCCTCCCAGGAACGTTGTCCAATCAGACCTACTCAGTTCCCGTCTAATGGCATCATAATTCCCCTTGTTTAAATTCAGGACCTGAGTCTCTGAGTCAATTTCTTCGCTCTCCATTTCGAGTGAGAAATCGATCATGTTATGATCGCTCTGACCCAAGGGTCCCCGTACAACAAGATTACTAATTAGTCCCTTCTCATTGCACAGTACCCAGTCCAATATAGCCTGTTCCCGAGTTGGTTCCTCGACATATTGATCCAGATAACCATCCCTTAAACACTCAAGGAATTCCTCCTCCTCATTATTTTTACTGATTAGGCTAGTCCAATCTATATGTAAGTTAAAGTCACCTATGATGACAGCTGTGCTCTTATTGCACGCTTCTCTAATTTCCCTCGTGATGCCCTCCCCAACCTCTATTTTACTATTTGGAGGCCTATATACCACTCCTATTAATGTTTTTCGCCCCTCGCTATTTCTTAGCTCCACCCATATAGATTCTGTATTAACTGAGTTAATATCCTTCCTTTCAATTGCATTTATCCCCTCTTTTACCAGCAATGCTACCCCTCCTCCCTTTCTTTTTTGTCGATCCTTCCTAAATACTGAATACCCCTGTATGTTAAGCTCCCAGCCCTGCTCACCCTGCAACCATGTTTCCGTAATCCCAATTAGATCATAATTATTAACCTCTATTTCCACAGCTAATTCATCTACCTTGTTCCTGATGCTTCTCGCATTAAGGTATAAAACCCTCAGGCTTTTTTTATGCTCACATTTTTTATGAATTAGTTTGGCCCTTTGTTTTTTGTTCCTCTCCTTTTTACCATTTATTTCTGTCTGCCTTTCACTTTCCTCTATTTCACTACATGGGTTTCTAGCCCCCTGCCATACTAGTTTAAATGCTCCCGAACTGCTTTATCAAAATTTACCCCGAGAACCTCAGTTCCATCTTTGCACAGGTGTAGACCGTCCCTTTTGTATAGGTCACACCTACCACAAAACTGGTCCCAATGCCTCAAAAATTTAAAACCCTCCCTCTTACACCACTGCTCAAGCCACGTATTTAGCCTAACTATCCTGTTCTCTGTACTCTTACTAGCACGTGGCACTGGTAGTAATCCAGAGATTACTACCTTCGAGGTCCTACTTTTTAGCTTGGCTCCTAACTCCCTAAATTCTACTTGTAGGACCTCTTCCCTTTTTTTAGCTACGTCGTTGGTACCAACATGTATCACGACAACTGGCTGTTCCCCCTCCCCCTCCAGAATGTTCTGCACCCGCGCCGAGACATCCTTGACCCTTGCACCAGGGAGGCAAATTACCATCCTGGAGTCTCGGTCGCGACCACAGAAACTCCTATCTATTCCCCTTACAATCGAATCCCCATGTTGTCTAGCTTTCCATACCAGTGAATTCCCAGACAATTTGCCGCATCAAAGGCCGAGTTTTATGCCAGATGCTAAACTTCTCCCAATAGCTCTTTAGACACTCACCTCGGCAAAATCATCGATTGAAGATATTCTCAGTAAAGCTGCTCACATTTCCAATCATTGTTGAATCTACCCGTTTCCGGACTTTGAAATGGGGGTCTTGGTCCCACCAGATTCTCTCTATGAACCTAGCGACCATTTTCCAGTCCCAGTTAATATAGTGATGATTCGACTCTCTCTCTCCACCTTCCTGGGATACTGCATAATCAAACAAACGTTTAAGATAAACGTGATTCACCTTAATTAGAGAATCTGTTACTGGAAAGCAATGGGACTATTTTTTTGACTATTAATATATTTAATTTGAAAATATTTTCAATTTGTTTTGAATGATTTACTTTACTGTTAAATAGTTCTTTTGTTTACCCCTATAGGCACTAAAATCACTCACAACATCTGCTGCCAACTCCAGTTCCGCCCACAGTGACATTCCAATGATGGTGTATAACCAGGGGCGGAAACCTGTCTCCAGGTGACATCACAAAGAAGACAGGAGCCAATCACACAGCAACCAGGAACAATGTCACAAAGCAGCCGGAGCTGCGCCCAGCAGAGGTGTCACAGTGTCACGTGGCCCTCTACACTGTCCCATCACACACTCCCAGGGCAGGTGCAGCATGGGTTAGATACAGCGTAAGCTCCCTCTACACTGTCCCATCACACACTCCCAGGGCAGATATAGCACGGGTTAGATACAGAGTAAATCTCCCTCTACACTATACCATCAAACACTCCCAGGGCAGGTACAGCACGGGTTAGCTTCAGAGTAAAGCTCCCTCTGCACTCTCCCATCAAACACTCCCAGGGCAAGTACAGCACGGGTTAGATACAGAGTAAACCTCCCTCTACACTGTCTCATCAAACACTCCCAGGGCAGGTACAGCACGGGTTAGATACAGAGTAAAGCTCCCTCTACACTGTTCCATCAAACACTCCCAGGGCAGGTACAGCGCGGGTAAGATACAGAGTAAAGCTCCCTCTACACTGTCCCATCACACACTCCCAGGGCAGGTACAGCACGGAATAGATACAGAGTAAAGCTCCCTCTAAACTGTCCCATCAAACACTCCCAGGGCAGGTACAGCACGGGTTAGATACAGAGTAAAGCTCCCCCTACACTGTCCCATCAAACACTCCCAGGGCAGGTACAGCAGGGGTTATATACAGAGTAAAGCTTCCTGTACACTGTCCCATCAAACACTCCCAGGGCAGGTCCAGCACGGGTTAGATAAAGAGTATAGCTTCCGTTCTACTGTTCCGTCAAGTACTACCAGGACAGGTACGGCAAGAGTTAAATACAGTGCAAATGCCGCTGAATTTTGATTCATCAAGCAGAGTCAACTCAGCATGTGCTCAATGCAGCGTAAAGCTCCTCTGACACTGTCCAATGAAACTCATCAACTCAGGTACAGCATGGTACGGTTACAGGATAAAATTCCGTGTTCACTGCATAGATTCGACTTTTCTCTCTCCACCTTCCTGAGATGCGGTTGACTCCAGTAATCTATCAATATAAAAATGATTCATATTAATTCCATAAACTGTATTCGGAATACAATGGGACTATTTTTGTGACTATTTTATATTTAATTGGAATATATTTACAATCAATTACATTTGATTTCATTACTTATTTAATATTACATTGCTATTTTCTTTCCTCTACCTTATTTATAGGAGCTTTACTCACTCACAATATCTGCTGCCAACTCCATCTCCGCCCACAGTAACACACCACTTTTGGAACTTAACCAGGGGAGGAAACTTTTCTCCAGCTGACATCCCAAAGGAGCCAGCTGCCAATCATACAGAAAATAGTAACAATGTCACAAAGCAGCCGGAGGTCCGCCCAGTCGCAGTGTCACAGGATCACATGACCATGCACTCCTGGTGCGCAGTCGCACTGGGGATGAACACATGCTGTACATTCAATCCTGTCTTGGCCCGTATTTTCCGATCGGAGGTTTCCTGCGTGCAGATGCCTCCGATCTGGAAAAAATCTACGCCCTTACCTAAGGGCTTCAGAGGTCTGGACATTTCCGCTCCTGGGCCTCTCCTGGTGCGCGCGCAGATGCTCAGGTATCCCAGGCGGTTCGCAAGCGTCCCTGAGATCACGTGGGCCATAGGAAATAAATGGAAGAAGGGAATCTCACCTTCACACTTTTGACAGGTCTCTCCGCTTAGACCTTTCAAAAGTATGAATGGAGATCACTCAAAAAACATACTAAAACATTAAATAATTTTTTTTAAATCATCACGTTTTTAAAATTAGTTAAAATTACATTACATTATTTTAAGCAAATATTAAATTTTTTGAAAAAAAAAAATTAAAGTTTTTTACTGGGCTAAAAATAAACTTATCTTTTTTAAAAGTATTTTTTAAATATAAATGAGTGAAAAAAAAATTATTTTCCTTTTTTAAACTCTTATGCTGGTAAAAGCAGACCTTATGCCTGCTTTTAACAGGCATGAGTTTTTATTTAAGATTTTCAGCGGGCGGAGGTTCTGCAGAAAGCGGAAATCTCCAGCCGCAGAGGCCCTTCTCCAGGGCAGGCGGAGGATCTGTCAAGAGAATTCTTGACAGATCGGAAGTGCCGGTTTGCTTCGCATGTCTGAAACCGGCACTTGCGAGTCCCCTACGGGTGCGTACACAGCGCGTACACACCTGTATGGGTCGGAAAATACGGGTCAATGTCAGAGAATATTTGTCGCTGAGAAATAACCGGTCCTGTTAAGCTTAAGAGAAGTTGCAACACATTCCTGCGGTCAGAAGTAATTAACATTTTAAACCAAACTCCTATGTGTAAAATGAGATGTGGGTAACAGTTCATCAAAGAAAAAATATTGAAATATCGAGTCTTAGTCAGTCAGCATTTCTTTCATCTTGCGAAAGAAGGTCATCAGTTAATTAATGGTGATTAAAACAATTATTTTCTGACATTAGATGCACGTAAGTAATTTAATTAAGAGATGTGTTATCTCTTGTTAATTCTAACCAGACAGCGAATCGAACTTTTTTCCACCATGAATGACAGCGCCGAACCAAAACCACTAGACCACCGGGGAAAACTGAACTAAACAAAAGTGATCATTTTAAATACAATTGAGTCTATCCGTTTCGGATGCAAATTTATTTTTGACTTGTTTTACATTTAAATGCATTTCCTGACTCTGCTGCTTACAAATGTGTTTCCCAGTATCTGTGATATGTATTCTTTTATTGGGGGCTTCTGTCTTCATTCCAAATGTATTTTGTAATTATTTATTTCTCAATATGGTACTTTTAAATTACACAACAATGCATTTATATTTAACACAGACAGACACAAATACAATGATAAATAACATAAAAAGAAACAAATATATATATATATATATATATATATATATGTATATATAACTAGTACATTTAGAAGTACCACAGATGAAATTATATATATTTATATTTTATGTAGGATACCTCATATTATAAAAATAAACTTTAAATTGGCACACATATAAAGCATCGCAATCATCACATAAACACTGATTTTATATATTAACATCACACCCACACAGGAGGTTTGTTAAGATGTCTGAAGCCCATGGAATTGAGGGAAAAGTTATCGTGTAAATAAGGAATTGGCTGAATGACTGGAAACAAAGGGTGGTGATGGACGGATGTCTTTCAGACGATGTGATGGTTTGCAGTGGTGTTCCCAAGGATCCGTTGTTGTTCCATTACTTTTTGCAAGTTTTATAAACGACCTAGACTCAGGTGTAGGGAGCAGCATTCTACAGTTTGCAGGTGTAACCGAACATTGGCAGCGTAGTAGATAGTGATGATGATGACAGTGGTAGGATGGTGAAATGGTCAGAATCATGGCAGATAGAGTTCAATGCGAAGAAATCTGAAGTGATGCACTTTGGCAGGAGTAATATGGAAAGGCAGTATACTATAAATGGAACGATTTTGAAACGTGTAGATGAGCAGAGAGACCTTGGTGTCCATATACACAAATCCTTAATGACGAAAGAGCATGTTGATAAGGTGTTTTAAAAAGCACGTGGGTTAATGGGTTTATAAATAGAGGCATAGAATATAAAATAAAAATATAATGCTAGTTATAGAGTAGATAGAGAAAAACTATTCCCTCGGTCGAGTGGGTCAATAACCGGAGGTCATAGATTTAAAATCATTGGCCAAAGATCTAGAGGGGGGATGAGTTGTCGGCATGTGGAACGCTCTACCTGAACAATTGGTGGAAGCTGATTCCATCAATAATTTTAAAGGGAGTTTCACAGGTACTTGAGGATGAGAAACTTACAGGGTTAGGGACAAAAAGCGGGGGTGGGATTAAGAACGGCAGCTCTTTCTAAGCCAGCACAGGCACGACGGGACGAATGTCCTCCTGTTCTGGGAGTTTCTATGATTCTATATTTACACACCCACAGTTTATAGTTTCACACGGCCTTGTTTGCACTTCTAACTATTGTCTACACGCCGACAGTTTAATTGTTTTTCGGAAGCTGCTCGATCTGTTGTGTATTCTGAGCAGTTTCCCAGTCTGACTCTCTAAATCATTAAGGCTGCGTGTTCAGAATAGGTCAGGCTCAGCACTCTTTTTAGCGTTGATTGGAGTCTGGATAATTCCCGAAGAATATTTTTTGTTGCTTTTCCACAATAAACAGAACCTTGGTATAAAGTCTGTCTCACTCGTTCCCCAGTGTGAGGGACAGAAGCGCCAGATGCCCTTATTTATTTAATGTAACAAACAGACACAAACACACGTGTTCAGTAAAGTGTTCCACACAGCTTGATAAACCCTGGCCCCCTCCCCACCTCCAGTGGATCTCCCAATCCGCTTCAGAGAGGTGTGATCAAAAATATGGAAGCCAAATCCAAAGGAGGAACATTTAAACGTCATCTCCTTTAAGAATACTCAAAGCTTACAGTTTTAAGTAGTGTCTTAAATGAGGAGACGGGGAATTAGGGGAGCAAATTCTAGAGAGTGAGACAAAGGGTATGACAGACTATTTAAAGTGTGAAGAGAAAAGGGGATGCGCAAGAGGTCGGAGTCATAGAATCATAGAATCTTAGGATCATAGAATCTTACAGCACAGAATGAGGCCATTCGGCACGTTCTACCTGTGCCGGCTCTTTGAAAGAACTCTCCAATTTAGTCCCACACCCCAGCATTTCCACGCAACACTGCTAATTATGTCTCTTCAAATACATGTCCAATTGCCTTTTGCAAGTTCCTATGGAATCTGATTCCACCATCCTTTCAGGGAATGTGTTCCGGATCTTACCACCCTTCTTGTATCTCAATATCTAAAGGGATCAAACTTAAATGGTATCAAGTCCACAGCAGGTCCCTTAATAAATAACCTGGAGATGGAAAGCTACCACTGAGGAAGCTGCACCTCCCCATACGGACTCTGCCACTAAATGAAGTTCTTCAGGAATAAAGAATCTCCTTTCAGCCACTGTAACTAACAATAACAGGCTGTGAAAATGATTCTCCCAATGTCCCCTCTAGGTCTTTGGGACATTAAATCAATGACCTCTGGTTGCCGATCCACGGACCAGAGGAAACAGTTTCTCCCTACTTGCACTATCATAACTTTGAATACCTCTGTTCGGTCTCCCCTTAACCTTCTCTGCTTGAACAATCGAAGTGTTAGTTTTCAAATACAATGGACCGACAAGGCAGCGGTAGCTAATTCCGCAAAATACAATTGCGCAGGGAATTGAAACAATTGCTTTGTCAGAAGTGGGATTCTAACCAATTGCTTCTGGCGAGGATTTGTGCGACCTAAATACAGCACCTTAGACCGCTCGGCCATCCTGACTCATACTCAACGCCCCGGAATTTCTCCAAAGAGGCTCAGAGAAGGTATCACTCATTCGGGTCGTACGTAAATGCTGGAAGTCTCGGTGACCTTAAACAACATCACTTCTGTCCCACACTAAAAACTCTCAATCCTTCTCCTCCGTTGCCTTTTACAGACATTTCATTGATGGAAACCACACAAGTCAAACAAGAAATTGATTTTTAAGTGATTATCGTTCTGAAGGAGCTCCCTAATTGTCCTACCCCAGTCTCTTCAATCAGGCAATTCCCGCCAGCTCCCTTTACATAGCATCATAGGATTATAGAATGAGACAGCACAGAAGGTCATTCGGCCGATCGTGCAGGTGCCGGCTTTTTGGTTGAGCTTTCCAATTAATCCTGTATTATTTCCCCTCAAGTAATTATCCGGTTCTCTTTTGAAAGTTGCTATTGAATCTTCTTCCACCGCCCTTTCAGACAGTGCATTCCAGATCACAGGAACTCGCTGTGTAAAAAAAGATTTTCTCATCTCGCCTCTGGTTCTTCCTCAACGTGGAACGGCTGTTATTGGCCCCCAGGACGTGGCCATTCTAATTCTGTGACTGGAACGTCACACCTGCTTCGTAAATGGCAAAGTTACCTCTGACAAAATTTGAGGCCCGTCAGGAATCTAAACGCTAACATTTTATGTCCCTTTTAAAGTTTTACCATTTATTGTACGTTACTTGAGGGAGGGGGAATACAGGGCTATGGGGAAAGAACAGGCGTGTGGGATGAATGGGATACCTCTGCCAAACAGGCGGCACAGACACGATGGGCCAAATGGCCTCCTTCTGTGCTGTTTCATTCTATGATTCTATGATTGCGTGGCACAAACCAATTTAAGTCTGGCAATTGCAGTGAAGCGAGGCCCAATTTTCACTCTTAAACCGGCAGTTATAATATTAAGAGAAAGGTGTCGGATAAAAAACCATTTTCAGCGCGGTGATACTGCCGCGGAAATTCGGAGCTGGGGTTCACCAGAGAAAGCAACATAAAAACTTAAAACATTCGCCCAACTTGGGACTCGAACCCACGACGCTGAAATTAAGCGTCTCATGTTGTACCGACTGAGCCAGCCTGGCATAGCAAATGTTGGCGTCCTTGTCGGTTATTGCAGAGAGGCGGCTGTTGGCTCCGCCCCAGGGGTGCAGCTTGTTCTGCAAACTGTGAACCGAGCTCTCCTGAATTACAAGGTGTATAAGGAAGCCAACTATCAAACCTTTCTGAAGATCAGAAACTAGTGACTGATGTTACGGAGATGGGAATAGATTTTATGATGAAGAGGATATTAGCTTCAGATGATGAGAAGGGGAATTGACTCGATGGCAGCGGACAGAGTTTGTTCCAAGGACTGAAGACGATGGTTTTGTCTTCATACTGTTCTTTTCCGCCGATTGGTCATTCGGAGGAATGCGCCTTTCATTGACTGTTGCACATTTCCTCAACCTGTCTGTTCACCGCACAGATGTTAAATGACCGGCTGTTTTGATGGAGCTTTTAACTTTTGTTCACATGTTGGTTTGGGGATGTGACGATGTACATCAAAACGTGACGTGGATGGAGGTGGGGTTAATTTTCTGATAAAAAAAAAACCAGTCAACTGGGCCGAAACATCAGCTGCAGCTCATACCACAAATATAAAACCTGTTACAGCTCTATGATGATAGGGCAGGTTGAGAAAGCGGTTAAAAAAGCATGCGGGATCCTGGGCTTCATAAATAGAGGCATAGAGTACAAAAGCAAGCGAGTTATGATGAACATTTATAAAACAATGGTTCGGCCTCACCTGGATCATTGTGTTCAATTTTGAGCACCGCACTTTAGGAAGGATGTGAAGGCCTTAGAGAAGGTGCAGAAAAGAATTACAAGAACGGTTCCAAGGATGAGGGACTTCAGTTACGTGTATAGACTGGAGAAGCTGGGGCTGTTCTCCTCAGAGCAGAGAAGATTGAGAGGAGATTTGATAGAGGTGTTCAAAATCATGAGGGGTCTAGACACAGTAGATTGAGGGAAACTGTTCCCATTGGCGGAAGGGTCGAGAACCAGAGGACACAGATTCAAGGTGATTGGCAGAAGATACAAAGGTGACATCAGGAAAAACTTTTTTACGCAGTGAGTGGTTATGATCTGGAATGCACTGCCTGAAAGGATGGTGGAGGCAGATTAAATCGTGGCTTTCAAAAGGGAATGGATAAGTAACTGAAGGAAAACAAATGCAGAGCTAAGGGAAACGGCGGGGGAGTGGGCCGAGCTGAAGTGCTCTTGCAGAGAGTAAGTACGGGCTCGAGGCGCCGAATGAGCTCCTACTGTGTTGTAACCATTCTATGATTCTATGATTCTAACTTCTTCCCAGTTCTAATGAAAGGCCATCCAGCTGAAACGTTAATTATGTTTCTCTCTCCACAGATGCTGCCTGACCTGCTGAGTATTTCCACCATTTTCTGTTCTTATTTCAGATTTCCAGCATCTGCAGTGTTTTGCTTTTGCCCGGAAAATTATTTTTTGCCTTTCGATTGAAGAGGCGAAAAGCCGAGACATTTGTTGTTTTCAATACGGCGGCTGAAATGGCCGGATGACACGTGACAGGAGTCGTTTGTGAATCATTTAAAGGTGGATTCTAAAAATCAACGAGTGTTAATTTAAAATCACGGTTACAGTTTATTTCGGTGTAAAAGGAGCGGATTGAATATAACAATAAAACGCCAAGCAGTGCCCGCGGTGAGACAGATTCGAACTCCTGATGAAGTTGGTGCTGCGAAGTAACCGCTGAGCTAAAGCTGACCCCGATCAAAGCGGCAGAAAACACTAAATATAAAGGATGAGCTCACAAATATCAGGCGCAGTGCGGGTCTGGTCAACGTCAAACCCCCTCTTCTTTTCTCATTCAATAGAGGAAGAAGAGACTCAACGGGAGTCAGACGGCAGAAAGATTCATAAATAGAACAAATAAAGACACAAATACAAGTAACACCCACATTCCAAACATTCACTGTGAAATTATTTCACTTTATTTAAAAGGTTACTGCTATTTACTTGAAAATAATCACCGGAGAAAAAGAAATAACTTGCACTTATGTCGCGCCTTTCACACTCTCAGGACGACTCAACGCGCTTAACAGACAACAAAGTACTTTTAAAGTGCACTCATAGATACATAGAAACATAGAAGATAGGAGCAGGAGCAGGCCATTCAGCCCGTCGAGCCTGATCCGCCATTCAATGGGATCATGGCTGATCATCCAAATTCAGTACCCTGTCCCTGCCTTCTCTCCATATCCCTTGATCCCTTGATCCCTTTAGCTTTAAGAAATATATCTAACACCTTCTTGAATATATTTAATGAATTGGCCTCTACTGCTTTCTGTGGTAGAGATATCCACAGGTTCACCACTCTCTGGGTGAAGAAATTCCTCCTCATCTAAGTCCTAAATGGCTTACCCCTTATCCTTAGACTGTGACCCCTGGTTCTGGACTCCCCGGCCATCGGGACATCCTTCCTGCATCTAGTCTGTCTAGTCCAGTTCGAATTTTATAAGTTTCAATGAGATCCCCTCTCATTCTTCTAAACTCCAGCGAGTAAAAGCCCAATCGACCCAATCTCTCCTCATACGTCATTCCTGCCATCCCAGGTATCAGCCTGTTGAATCTTCGATGCACTCCCTCCATGGCAAGAACATCCTTCCTCAGATAAGGCGACCAAAACTGCACACAATACTAAAATTGCGGTCTCACCAAGGCCCTGTACAACTGCAGCAAGACATCCTTGTTCCTGTACTCGAACCCTTTCGCTACGAAGGCCAACATACCATTTGCCTTCTTAACCGCCTGCTGCACCTGCATGCTTACCTTCAGCGATTGGTGCACAAGGATACCTAGGTCTCGTTGCACTTCCCCTTCTCCCAATCTATTGCTATTCCGATAATAATCTGCCTTCCTGTTTTTGTCACCAAAGTGGATAAACTCGCATTTATCCACATTATATTGCATCTGCCATGCTTCTGCCCAATTACCCAACCTGACCAAATCATACTGGAGTTTCTCAGCATCCTCCTCACGGCACACACTCCCACCCAGCTTTGTGTCGTCTGCAAACTTGGAGATATTACATCCAATTCCCTCGTCTAGATCATTAATATAAATTGTGAATAGCTGGGGTCCTAGGACCGATCCCTGCGGTACCCCACTAGTCACTGCCTGCCACTCGGAAAAAGACTCATTTATTCCAACCCTTTGCTTTCTGTCTGCCAACCAGTTCTCTATCCAAGTCAATACCTTGTCCCCAATCCCATTTGCCTTAACTTTACACGCTAATCTCTTATGCGGGACCTTATCGAAAGCCTTCTGAAAGTCCAAATACACCACATCAACTTGTTGTCCCTTATCTATTTTACTAGTTATATCCTCAAAAAATTCCAGTAGTTTAGTCAATCACGATTTACCTTTCGTAAATCCATGTTGACTTTGTCCGATCCTGTCACCGTTTTCCAAGTGTTCTGCTATTGCATCATTTGTAATAGACTCCAGCATTTTCCCCACTACCGATGTCAGGCTTACCAGTCTATAATTCCCCATTTTCTCTCTACCACCTTTTTGGAATAGTGGAGAATATTACCTACCCTCCAATCCATGGGTACTGTTCCAGAGTCTATAGAATTTTGGAAGATGACCAGCAATGCATCTACTATTTCGAGGGCTACTTCCTTAAGTACCCTAGGATGTAGATTATCAGGCCCTGGGGAATTATCGGCCATCAATCCCGTCAATTTCCCTAACACTTTTTCCCTACAAATATTGATTTCTTTCAGTTCCTCCCTCTCATTAGACCCTATGTTCCCCAACATCTCGAGGAGGTTATTTGTGTCCTCCTTTGTGAAGACAGAACCAAAGTGTGTATTTAATTGGCCTGACATTTCTTTGTTCCCCAATATAAATTCCCCTAATTCTGACTGCAAGGGACCTATGCTTTACTTCACCAGTCTTTTTCTCTTCACATATGTATAAAAGCTTTTACAGTCAGTTTTTATGTTCCCTGAAAGCTTCCTGTCATACTCTATTTTCCCCCTCTTAATTAATCCCTTTGTCCTTCTTTGCTAAATCCTATACTGCTCCCAATCCTCAGGTTTTCTACTTTTTCTGGCCAATTTATATCTCCTCTCCTTGAATCTTATGCTATCCCTAATTTCCTTTGTTAGCCACGGTGGAGTCACCTTTTTTGTTTTATTTTAATGCCAAACTGGGATAAACAAATTCTGTAGTTCATTCATGCGATCTTTGAATGATTGCCATTAACTAACCACTATCAACCCTTTGAGTGACATTCCCCAATCAATCCTACCCAACTCGCGCCTCATACCATCGTAGTTTCCTTTATTTAAATTCAGGACCCTTGTCTCGGAGTCAACTACTTCACTCTCCATCTTAATGAAGAATGATATCATATTATGATCGTACCGACCCAAGGGGCCTCGCACAACAAGATTGTTAATTAATCCTTTCTCATTACATAATACCAAGTCTAAGATGGCTTGATCTGTAGTTGGTTCCTCGTCATATTGGTCCACGATACCATCCCGTATACACTCCAGGAATTCCTCCTCCACAGTATTGTTACTAATTTGGTTATCCCAATCTATATGTAGATTAACGTCGCCCATGATAACTGCTGTGCTCTTATTGCACGCTTCTCTAATTTCCCTTTTAATGCCATCTCCAACCTCCGTATTACTGTTTGGGGGTCTGTATACCACTCCCACTAGCGTTCTTTCCCCTTATATTTCTCAGTTCTACCCATACAGATTCCACATCATCAGAGCTTATATCCTTCCTTACAATTGTGTTAATCACCTCTTTAAACAGCAATGCTACCCACCTCCTTTTCCTTTTTGCCTATCTTTCCTGAATATTGAATACCACTGTATGTTGAGCTCCCAGCCTTGGTCACCCTGGAGCCACGTTTCTGTAATCCCAATCATATCATATTCGTTTACCTCTATTTGCACAGCTAATTCATCCACCTTATTACGAATGCTCCACGCATTAAGACACAAACCCTTCAGGGTTGTTTTTTTAACGCTCTTAGACCTTTTAGAATTATTATTTACTGTGGCCACGTTTGATTTAGACACTTGATTTCTCTGGTTGACACCTTTGTTTTTTTCCTTCCTGACTTTTGCTTCTGTCCTTGTTTCCCTTTCCTCTGTCTCCCTGCTCAGGTTCCCAACCTCCTGCTATTTATATTAAACCCTCCCCCAGAGCACTAGCAAACACTCCCCCAAGGACATCGGTCCCAGTCCTGCCCAGGTGTAGACCGTCCGGTTTGTACTGGTCCTACCCCCCCTCCCCCCCAGAACCGGTTCCAATGTCCCAGGAATTTGAATCCGTCCCCCTTTCACCATTCCTCTAGCCACGTATTCGTCTGAAATATCCTTCTATTTCTAATCTGACTAGCACGAAGCACTGGCAGCAATCCTGAGATTACTACCTTTGAGGTCCTCTTTTTAAATTTACCTCCTAACTCCCTATATTCAGCTTTTAGGACATCATCCCGTTCTTTACCTATATCGTTGGTACCTATATGCACCACGACAACTGGCTGTTCACCCTCCCCTTCCAAAATGTCTGCAGCCACTCTGAGACATCCTTGACACTTGGACCAGGGAAGCAACACACCATCCTGGAGTCTCGTTTGCGGCCGCAGAAACGCCTATCTATTCCCCTTACAATAGAATCCCCTATCACTATAGCTCTATCCCTCTTTTTCCTCCCTTCCTGTACAGCACAACCACCCCTGTTGCCAGGAAGTTGGCTGCTGCTGCCTTCCCCTGATAAGCCATCCCCCTCAACAGTATCTAAAGCAGTATATCTCTTTGAGAGGGGGATGTCCACAGGGGACTCCTGCACTACCTGCCTGCGCCTACTACTCTGTCTGGTGGTCACCCATTCCCTTTCTGCCTGTGCAACCTTTACCTGCGGTGTGACCAGCTGGTTAAACGTGCTATCCACGAGGTCCTCAGCATCGCGAATGCTCCAGTATGTATCCATTCGCAGCTCCAGCACCACAATGCGGTCTGCCAGTAGTTGCAGCTGGATACACTTCCTGCACACATAGCACAGGAGGAGCATACCACGGCGACGAGCTGTGTTGCCATGACTTACCCTTTAATTAATTGAACTTAAATTAAATCAAATCAATCCCACCAATTATACTATAATTAAATGATATAGGGCCCTTGTTTACCAACTGTCCCCGCTACACCACAGAGACCCTAGAAACTATAAACGACAAAATTTAAGTTTGGACAAAGGAGAAAAAGAGAAATACTCACCAACCAATCACTTACCTGCTTTCTGGTGACGTCACACTTGGATTATTTTTTACTTCTCTCTCTCCCGCTCTCGGGGCTCAGATTGGTAAACCTACCTGGTCGCTGCCGCCTATAATTGCCGCCGCCTCACCGCTGTCGTTCCACCCAGGTCCGCCGCCTCTGTCACTGCTGTAATGTAGGAAACGCCGCAGCCAAATTACACAAAGCAAGTTCCCCCAATCAACAATGTGATAATGACCAGATAATCTGTTTCTGTGATGTTGATTGAGGATAAATATTGGCCAGGACACCGGGGATAACTCCCCCGCTCCTCTTCACAATAGTGCCTTGGGACCTTTTACCTCCACAAGAGAGCAGACGGGTCCTGCAATTAACATCTCAGCTGAAAGACAGCACCTCCGACAGTGCAGCACTCCCTCAGTACTCCACTGGAGTGTCAGCCTAGATTTCCGTGCTTAAGTCTCTGGAATGAGACTGAAAGTATCGCCTTCTGACTAAGAGGTAAATAGTGCTGCCAACTGACACGGGGTTTGTGTTCACAAGTGACTTGATTTACTATGTTTGTCCATCAGGTTGGCAATTCAAACTGTATTCGATATTATTGAAGAGATTCGAATTTCAAGTTGAGGGCAAAAGGTGCCACATTTAAAGCCACCGACTTGTATAATGGCAGATAGAGTTTGTTCCAACACCTGTGCTACCAGACCCTTTCAATGTTTTTCAACAGTTGATTTTTGATGTTGGTAATTCGCATCCTGTGGAGAATGGGAGAGGAGAATGCACACATGGTACATGGACATGATAGAATGTGCGGAATGGGATCACAGAAATACTCCCACTTCGTTGAAAGTTATTGACCAGTATTCTATGTAAGCGTTTGTCCACACTGATAGAGTGAATGCATTGATTGCACACTTTCAATCTAATTGAAGTTATGTTAAACTCGAAAAAAAACTTGTTTGGACCAAATTTGCAGTACTGGTTAAGTTCAGGTATCCATATTATAAAAAAAAATATATAGAGACACTTGAGAAGATTCAAAAAATATCACTAGAATGATAACAAGAGCTGAGAGGATATACCGAACCGGAAAATTGAACAGGCTGCAGATCTTTTCTCTTGAAAATAGAAGACTTTAAGATTATGAAAGCGTTTGAAAGGGTAGACGTAGAGAAGATGTTCCCACTTGCGGGAGAAACCAGAACTAGGGGCCATAAATCTAACATAGTCAATAATAAATTAAATAGGGAATTCAGGAGAAACTACTTTTGCCCGAGTGTGGTTACAAGGTCTTACTCGCTGCCACAGCATTAATTAAGGCCAATAGAATAGATGCATTTAAAGGTAATCTCGATAAACACTTGAGGAAGGAGTAGAAGTATATGTTGATGGATTGAGATGAAGGAGGGTGGGAGGAGGCTCATGAGGAGACTGAAAACACGGGCATGGACCTGTTGGGCTGAATGGCCTGTTTCCCTGCTGTACATACTGTGTAATACTGTGTAATACAGCACAGATATTCCCTCGTGCAAACTTCATCTACTTGTGCTACTTTTAAGTGTTTCCGAGCATCAACTGCCCAAATGTTTACCGCTGGTTGGCTGCTGGCGTAGACCAATTTCACTCAACGTTCTTCTGACGCGGAGATGAGAGTGCTGGAACTGAGTCAAAGCGAGTCTGAACCAAACCTCTCTTCCTGTTGTGTGGGTTTTTAGCTATTTCCCTATTTTCTTCTCTTCCAACTTGTGAAAGTGCTGACGCTCAGTTGTTGAATAAAATGATCACAAATCTTCAATGAAAGTTTCACAGTTTCTTCACCCACTTTTCCCAAATACTGTTCTAAGTGCCATAAAAATATAAAATCCGCTTTTCTATTAAGGCAAATTACAACCAAAGTTCATCTCTCTTGATTAACCGAATCACATTCCAGGTGGAGTGGGTCTTTATCAATGCTTTGGTTGAAGGCTTTTGCGAGAGGAAGATTATTTAAGCTTTTGTGGCACTGACACTTAACATTTAAATTTCAGTAATATTGGGCACATGCTGTTGGTGTAAGGAACGTGTGCGCCGAGTGATTCAGCGATGGATTATTAAGCAATTGTGTGATGCTCGCATGGATTTGAATTTCAGCCGATCTCGCATCAAGTCCCGTTCACCCATCACCACTCTGCTCGCTGACCTACAGTGGCTCCCGCTTAAGCAACGCCTCGATATTAAAATTATGTTCCTTGTTATCAAATCCCTCCATGGCCTCGCCTCTCCCTATCGCTGTAATCTCGCCCTGTCCTAAACCCTCCGAGATTTCCGCGTTCCTGCAATTCTGACCTCTTGTGCATCCTCGATTTAATCGCTTCACCATTGGTGGCTTTGCCTTCATTTTGCCAAGGGCCTATGCTCCGGAATTCCCATCCTATGCCTCTCCACCTCTCTACCTCTCTTTCCTCGTTTAAGATGCACCATAAAACATTTCTCTTTGACCAAGATTTTGTTCTTCTGCCCTAATATCTCCTTACGTGGTTCGGTGTCAAACTGTGTTTGATAATCGATCATGTAAAGCGCTTTGGGACGTTTTACTGCGTTAAAGGCTCTTTGTGAAAGTAAGTTCTTGTTGTTGTTAGTAATACAGGAGGAGGCCATTCACCCGTCGAACGTTTTCCACCATTGAATTAGAGCAGGGCTGGTCTGTACCTAAACTCCATCCACCCACCTAGGTTGCGTTATCATGTTTGTCCTTTCTCTTATTCTTGATATTTACAATTTTAGACACTGATTGCCTTTGTTGAAATTCTGCATCATTGTCTCGATTATTACCGAAAATCCCATCGAGCTCTAGAATGTTTTTTCCCAGTTGCGCTTCCAGTGTCCTGGATGATGTGAGTGTTCCAGAGTGTAAGGTCACGGTTGCTTCCATTGAGGCAACGATAGGAACATGGGAGAGGTGGGAAACCGCGGGTACAGGCTGCTGTCAAGGATCGGACACAAAATCATAGAATCACACAGCACAGTAGGAGGCCATTGGGCCCACCGTGCCTGTGCTGGCTCTTTGAAAGAGCGATCCAATTATCCCCACTCCCTGCTCTTTCCCCATAGCCCTGCAATGCTTTTAATTTTAACTTCCCTTTTTAAAGTTACCATTGAATCTGCTTTCCCCGCCCTCTCACGCAGTGCACGTTCTCTCACCCTGATCGTAACAACTCGCTGAGTAAAGAACAATCTCCTCACAACACTTTACCAATTATCTGAAATCAGTGTCCTCTGGTTACCGACCCTCTTGTCAGTGAAAACAGTTTCACCCTCTCTGCTCTATTACCACCCCCAACCCCCACGGCCATAATTTGCAACACATTTATTAAATCTCAGATAAACCTTATTTGCTCTAAGGAGAACAATCCCAGCTTCTATAGTCTCTCCACATAACTGAATTCACTCATCACTGGACATGATGCAAAGCGACGAAGTTTGGAAAATATTGCCAGTTGGGAGCGGGAAAATCTAAAGAATCCAAAAAAAATACATTCGCCAGCTTTGTGAATCTTTAGATCCGCTTCAGGAAACGGAATCAGAGGAGAATGAAGGGCGAACCGCCCGATTGACCAGAGGCGGTTAAGACACCGTTCCCTGGTTTCAGACGCTGGGACATTTTCTCTGATGGTATCGGTGACATTAACTGCTCTGAGACATTTAAATGATTCTCGTTACTGCAGATCAGGAAATCAAACGCAACATTGGGTTCGGGACATTCAGATTAATTCGGAACAAACAACGCACCGGAAAGGCTGGAAGGGAGACCGCACCGGTTGCAGGAGAGCTGGTTCGCGATGACATGGGTGTGTCTGCAGTGTGCGGACCAGACAGTCTCTGTGTGTTCCCAATGAATGGCACATTCTTTAATTTGGAAATGTAAAACTGATAGTGAGCAATTGCTATTCCGGTCACAGCAATCTGAAACTTTCACTGCCTGACACCCTGGTTTAGGAAATCTTACCACGGAAGGTCCGCCGTCTCTGTGGCGCAATCGATTAGCGCGTTCGGCTGTTAAGTGAAAAGTTGGTGTTTCGAGCCCACCCAGGGTCGAAGATTTTAACAGTTTTTTTCCATTTACGATTCTTTGTCGCACAGTTCCAGGTTGTCAATGTGAGCTTTGGCTGCAGGAAAATATTCTGCACACATTGCCAGCTGTGCTGATTAGCAGTAAGTTCCCACCCAAATACTTTTATGAGTACTCATTTCAAATCAAATGATAAAAACATGCAGATGGTTCATGTTCCTCCAACTAACCCGTTAGAAATATATTAAGTTATTGGGTTCAAATAAACTGATGGAAATTGATTCAGTATCTACATATATAGAACTGGAACAGGCCATCGCACCGTGTGAGGCTACATTGAATGTGTGGCTACTGTACAGCTGGTATTAGGGAAAACAATTTAAAACACGCTGGGCCATTTTATTGATAATTTAGCGGCATCTAATAACTGTATTTTTTCAATGTAAAACGTTGTAAAACACTGCGATCTGACAGCAGGCACATGCGAACATGAAGCAATATTTGTGTAGGCGTCATGCTCTGGAACTCCACCTTTAACCCTCCCTCACCTCCTTTCAGACCCGCCTTAAAACCGAAGGCTTTGAACAGTTTGGGTGAACCCTATTAATATTTCCATATTTGTATAATATAATGAGCTAAAGCTGACGCCGATCAAAGGGGCATAAAACACTAAATATATGGATGAGCTCACAAATATCAGGCGCAGTGCGGGTCTGGTCAACGTCAAACTCCTCCTTTCTCATTCAATAGAGGAAGAAGAGACTCAACGGGAGTCAGACACCAGAAATTTTAATAAATAGAACAACAAAAGACACAAATACAAGTAACATCTATTTCCAAATCTTATCAATGCACATTTATTTCACTTAATATAAAAGCTGACTGCTATGACTTTGAAAATGAGCACCATGAGGCTTGTGTTCACTAGTGACTTGTGTCACTATGCTTGTCCTTCAAGTTTGCAATTCAGTTTGTATTGGATATTGAAGAGACTCCCATTTCAAGATGAGAGCACAACGCACCACGTGTAAAGCAACTGACTTGTATAATGACACATGGAGTTTGTCCAACACCTGTGCTACCAGACCCTTTCAGCGGGTAGATTGATGACAGAATTTGCAGAATAGGACAACAAAAATACTCCAACGTCATTGAAAGTTAGCGATCATTTTTCTAAGTAAGGGTCCTGTGCACACTGATCAAGTCAGCAACACGTTTCTCTAGTTTAACCCTATTAATTCCTTTCATAATTCTAAAAACCTCAATGAAATCAGCGCATAACTTTCTATATTCCAAGGAATACAAGCCTAGTTTATGTAATCTCGCCTAATAATCTAACCATTGGACCCTGGAAACATTCTGGTGAATCTGTGCTGCACTGCTTCCGAGGCCAATGTCAAAACTTTCTGAGGTGCGGTGGCCAGAGCTGTACAGAGTCCTCCAGAGGTGGTCTAACCAGGACTTTGTACAGCTGTAGCAACACTTTCTCCCCTTTGTATAACTGCCTCTGTAACCGATTATACAGCTCGTGTGATTGCATTGTATATACCAACTCGGCAACGAAGAACTCGTTTGACGGGAATAAACTGTTTAAAATTTCGATTTGAAATCAATTCCACAATTTTTTTTTTTTAAGAAACTGTATAACAATCCCGGTATCCAGTTTTAGTGTAATTGGATCAGGAAACTTCGTCAGTCACCACACACTGTGCATCGACACTGCAGAGGCTCCAGCAACTCTGAGAATATTGTTTTTCCAAACTCTCAGTTTTCAAAATGGAATTGGATAATTACTTGAAAGGGTTAAATGTGCAGGGCTGTGGGGAAAGAGCAGGTGAGTGGAATTAATTGTCGAGCTCTTTCCAAGAGACGGCACAGGCAGGATGGGTGAATTGCCTCCTTCTGTGCTGTGTCATTCTATGATTCTACTAACAGATCAATTTCTGCCATTCTCTACAGCCTTCCTCAATGGAGCACCGAAATTCTATTTCTGCAAAAAATAATTTCTGAAGTGCAGCACGTTTGGTTGTGTTCCTAAAATCATTCTTGCTGCCGTATTTCCGTAGTGCACTGGTTATCATGTTTGCTTAACACAGGAAATATATCTGTTTCGGAACTGGACAGAAATATTTTGAGAATTTGTTCAATTACATATTAGGAAAATAGAATAATTCACATTGGTGTTTCGATATTAACAAAATACAACATCTCTCAGCTGTGTTATATTTGCTGTTTCTCAGTTCGGTTCTGTACACATTCAAACTCTACAGTGGCTCTGTATCTCTGTATGCACTGTCACTGCAACTATAGAAACCCTGGTTAGACCATACCAGGAGTACTGTGAACAGTTCTGGGCACCACACCTTAGGAAGGATATATTGGCCTGGGAGGGAGTGCAGCGTAGGTTTACCAGAATTATACCCGGACTTCAAGGGTTAAGATACAAGGAGAGATTAAACAAATTAGTATTGTATTCACTGGAGTTTAGAAGGTTAAGGGGTACCTGATCGAATTTTTCAAGATATTAAGGGGAACAGATAACGTAGATAGCGAGAAACTATTTTTGCTATTTGGGGATTCTAGGAGTAGGGGGCATAGTCTAAAAATTAGTTACAGACATTTCAGGAGTGAAATTAGGACACACTTCTACACACAAAGGATGGTAGAATTTTGGACCTCTCTTCCGGAAATGGCAATTGATGCTAGATCAATTGTAAAGTTTAAATCTGAGATTGATAGTTTTTTGTTAACTAAAGGTATGAAGAGATATGAAAGGCGGATGTATAGAGTTAGATCGCAGATCAGCCTTGATCTCTTGGATTATGGGGCAACACGGTGGCATAGTGGTTAGCACTGTTGCCTCACAGCGCCAGGGACCCGGGTTCGAATCCGGCCTCGGGTGACTGTCTGTGTGGAGTTTGCACATTCTCCCCGTGTCTGCGTGGGTTTCCTCCGGGTGCTCCGGTTTCCTCCCAGCAGTCCAAAGATGTGCACGTTAGGTTGATTTAGCTATGATAAATTGACCCTTAGTGTTCGGGGGATTAAATACGTGGGGTTACGGGGATAGGGTGGGATATGTGTCGGTGCAGGCTCGATGGGCCGAAATGGCCTCTATCTGCACTGTGGGGATTCTGTGATTCTGAATGGCGTTACAAGCTCAAGGGGCTGAATGGCCTCCTCCTGTTCCTATATTCCGATGCTCTCTCACTCGCTGCCGTCAACAGTGCTGACGACCCTCTCAAAGCTGCAAATTCCGGCTGATATCAGTTGAATTGTGATTCAAAGAACCTGCAGCGCTGCCTCGGTCAACAACAGCAGTTCTAAGCCGCATTTCAAACCCGGGAACAAACCCATCAATGATTCGCTCTTCCCCAGCTCCAGGCTGAGTGAGGCCGGGACAAGCAGCAACATTGCGGCCCCGCACTCTCCAATCACCCGATGCCAGCGGACAGCGGCGAATGCAGCCTCAATCAGTGGGTTACTGCCCATCCCTGGAATGCAAGCTGCCACGGCCCGGGCCAAATCTCCCCGTACACCCAGCACAGGCTTCCGAAAAGGCGAGGCGATTATATCCGGGCCACTCAGCCTTCTAGCAGCATTTACAGATACCCGAGAGAGGGAAACTTTCTTTGGTCCTCAATGGGGAAACACCGGGTGGGAACTTGCTGCTCATGAACATGTGTGAAAGGGGCTACAATCCTTTTAAATTTAACAACGGCTGCAGCAGATTCCAGGTTTCATACTCACTGAATAGTTTAAACCAAACTCTTAAAATACAGTGCACAAAACGGGAAGGTTCAATGTTCAGGACATGCAGAGCAGAAAAGCTATTTCATTTTCACTGTCACTCGTCAAACATATGAACATTTCGTTCAGTCTGCAAAAAAATGATGGACATTAATATAATTATTCACGGTCTCACAGAGAGGCTGAGGATAATGCGGGCACCTTAAACACAGACGCAGGCGACATTGTAGTTGAAAATAAAGAAATGGCAGACATGTTAAACAATTGCATTGCATCAGTCTTCAAAGTAGAGGAAAGGAAAAACTAATAGAGACATGGAGAATACGAAAACTAAAACACCCGGAGGGATATACTAGATTTAATATAACGACATCCGGCAGGCATTTGATAAGGTTCCTCACAAGAGACTGTTAGCAAAAACCAAAGCGCGTGGAATTTGAGGCAACGTATTGACACGGGTAGGGAATAGGTTAGGAGGTAGGAGGCACAGAGTATGGATAATGGGTTTGTGCTCCAATTGGCAAGATGTGACTTGTGGTGTCCCCTGGGATCTGTACTGCGGCCTCAGATTTTCACTATATTGATAAATGACTTAGATGAAGGAATAGAGAACCGGATTTCCAAGTTTACTGATGGCACTAAGTTGGGAGCACAGTAAGCAGTGTAGGTGGGAGCAGTGAATTGTAAAAGGACATTGATGCGTTATGTGAGTGGGAAATCTGTGATTAATGGTTTTCAATGTGGGGAAGTGTCTGATCATCCACTTTGGACCACAGAAAGATAAGTCAGTGGTTTTTCCAAAAACTGTGTGTTAGAGAATGATTTTTTCTGAGGACAGTGGAATATGGCAACTGATATTAGAAATAGCGACCCCCCTTTGTGATTGGTTGTGCCGACCCACATGATCCCAGGGAGGGTTATGAACCGCATGTGCTCCTGGGACATGTGGGCCTTTACTCAGGCGTAGGCCTGCAGACCCAGGAGCGCGAGTCTTCGAAGGTACGGAGGCACCAGGTAGTTGCGAACTTTACTGGCGATTCGGACCTCATTAAATCCAATGGGACCTGCGGGCCACTCACAGCGTTTATATTTTAGCGACTTTGTAGTGAAGTAGAATGTTTGTAAGTGAGATTTCATAGTGAAATTTTAGTAACAGGACAAGTCTGCTTTGGATGATATAGAGGCTGAAGACATAGGCTGTTAGATTCTGAATTAAAATATAATGTAAACCACTAAAACTGTTGAATTGTAGTTGACCCCAACACCAGCAGTTTAATTGTACTTTTCGTATTAACAATCCTATGACAAACATACAAAGGTTACAGGAATATCCGGGACCTGAATGTATGCGAGACACTGTTCTTAATCCACTAAGATAAGGTGGAACATGATGAGCTGTTTCACCTTGTCCACAACAGGGGAACCAGAGGACACGGCCTGAGATTGAAGAAGTAAATTCAAAACGAATCTCTGGAAACATTATTTCAGTGAGCGACTGTCTATCTATGGAACAGGCTTCCTTCCTAATCTTTATAATAAATCTAGAGGTCAGGGGAGTTCAGGGGAACACGGGCAGCAAAATTAGAATTAAAATATAGGAGAATTCAGGGGAACACTGTAAATGTTTAATTAGAAATGGAGAACAGGAAAATTAAGTGCAATAAATTAACTGCTAATTAGAAATAGACTAAAGGAAATATAGAGGAACACAGTGATGGTTTAATTAGAAATAGAGCACAGTGGAATATGGTAACTGATATTAGAAATAGGGACCAGCGGAACACAATAACACTTCATTTACAAGTAGGGGACAGGGGAAGATAGCAACTGTTCAATTAGAAATAGAGGACACGGAAATTCAGGGGAATCAACGAACTGTCTAATTAGAAATAGAATTAAATGAGACATGGGGTAACACAGTAACTGTTTAATTAGAAATAGGGGACTGGGGAGACAGTAACTCTTTATTTATAAATAGAGGAGACGGGAATGTCAGTGAAACACAGTAACTGTTTAATTAGAAATTGGGGCGCAAGAACATAGTACCCATGGATATAGAATTACTTGACAGGGGAACACAGTTACTGTTTAATTACAAATAGAGGGCAAGCAATGTCTAGGAAACACAATAACTGTTTAATTAGAAATAGAGAAACTCAAAGGGAGTATCAAAACATTTTAAATAGAAACAGGGTACGGGGAAACACAACCACATCAGATTGAATGTGACACGGTAATGTAATGGTTAATTATTCATGCCTTTGCTTTCTATATTACCTGTTGAGTTCGGACGATGTGGTTGATTGCAGGTCGCGTTCTCAGGATTGTAGCTGGGTTGAGAACATCGCTGACTAATGGAATTAAAACCTCCGCCTACTGCCTGACTCCTGCCTTAAATATTGTGGGTCGTCTGAATCGAGATAAATGAGAATGTGATTCTTGTACAGAACTGTCCCCATCTAATGAGCAATTCCCCCAGAAGTTGGATGCCATCCGGATTGGCAGAGCCCGGGGTCCTGCAATCAATTGTATTTTGGCTTTTGGATAACGTCAGGGTCAAGAAGAACGTTAAAGAGTTAATCACAGTAAGTAAATGGAGCCCATTCAAAATTAAAGTACAAAGGCTTTTATTAGCGTAAGATTTTCAATAAGGCTCTTGAACATTGGAGTGAAGTGCCATAGATTTATTAAGCACATAATACACGCAATTTTATTTAAGTATACATTTAAAAGGTAGAAATTAGACCCACACCTGATATTGATTGGGTGGAGACCCAAACTTGTCACAGTTCTGAGTTGCTTAGGCCTTTAACAAAACAATATTCATTAAAACTGCCAGTTTTCATGCATTTTTCTCATTCCCTGTACTTGACAATCCACACAATCCTGCATTACAAGAGTATATCAAATTTAAAAAAAAATCCATATAAAGATAATTTAATTGAGATATATGAGCGATAGTTTCACTCTTGATTCATATAATTGCAATTGTACCAAATGAATCATTTAGTAATAAGTCCGTCTTTGTTTCTGTATCTGTTGTACTAATTCAAAATGATGATGGATGCCCGGCTGTTTTGCTTTGCAGTACTGTCTTCCCACACTGTTACTAAATGATTAAAGTTCCCTGAAATTGATGAATCTTTTTCCAATGTCATGAGTTTAATTAAATCGCTTATGACTTCATCCTGAAACTGACCGTCGCTGCAGCGTTAGCGCTGGCCCAACAGCCAGTGGTACTGTAAGTAGATTTATACGTCCCTGCATAACAGGAAAAGGCTAAAGGTTTACATTGCTACAATAAAAAGACAAACCAATACAGTATAGCTTTAGAAGAATGTCGGGTGGTTTGATTAACCATTTCCTTACATTGCATCCTTTGTTGGCGTTAGAATATTTATGGTCAATACTAAGCAATTTTTCATCAGCATCATATATCTATCTCGACCTATTCTATGGCACAGGTCTCTGCACCTTGATTTTACATATGTTCTCACTCTCCAGAGCCAGATTAAACATTTCATGCAGTGGTGTTATCAGTGTGACTGACCATGTCTTGGAACCTATTCTTCATCAAGTATTTCACAGGCTGGTTGCTTTATGTACGATATGTCACTTCTGCACACACAGCGATTCCAAAGATTATGCCGCGCGAGCCATCCGATACAAGCCATCCCTCTCCTTTTTGGTTATCATATAGAACGACCAGGGGCATGAAGGTGTTTGATTAGAATCTCCCCCTGCATGGTCCTGATGTTTTTGGATAGTGACCAAGCTATCAAATACAAACTTCTCATCGTTCCGTATAAAAAGGGACACAGCCATTTCCAAGAAAAAGTTATCAATTATCCATCTTAACTAAACTTACCTGACTTTCACTAGATTGTGCTTTGACAGCAGATTGATATATTTTGGCGAGTGGTACCCAGGTGATTTAAGTTAAGAAGGGACTTGGCAGTATAGATAGAAGCAGACTGCTTCCATTAGTTGAGGGATCAAGGGCTAACGGCCAGAGATACATATATGTTAGAGATTTAGAACGAAAGTAAGTAGGAGCCACTTTACACGGAGAGTTGTGAGACTGGAAATAACGGAGGCAGAAATTGTCATGTATTGAAGATTAAATTATATACATGGATGAATAACAATAGGTTGAATTGATGTTGAAACCGGGCGGGTAAAGTGGATGGAACTAATTACTGGGGTGGAGTGAATACGCCAACAAGGACTGATTGGGTTCCCTTTTGGAACGGCCGTCTTAACATTCCAACATTGTGATGACCAGTTGAGATTTTCAGTAAATATCTGTGAACAAAGATGTCTAATGTCACATTGACGAGTCAAGTTCCTACTGTCTCCATGATTAGACACTGATCAGGAGACATGGCCCCGTTCTATTGGTCCAGGAGACAATGGGGGCGGAGTCTGATGGGGAGACCAGCGCCTGCAACATTCACACCAAGATTACAGAATTACAGGTAACCACCATTGTAACACATTGTTTCTACACTGAAGGAAATATTACCTGTTAATTAAACTGGGGCGTCTCATTCCAGTACCTGCGGTGTGAGGCAGTTAATGCTGACGCCCACATGTTCTACTTCACTGCTGAAGCTCAGTCATGACTGTTCTCTTTGAATCTTGAGCGGGAAGGGCGCTGTTTTAGAAAAAATCGCTTCTGTTCACCCGGGGAAAGCAGCAGACATCAAACACACGGCAGAATGTCACGGAAATTTGTTCTGATACCTGTTTACTTTAACAACAGCAAACCCTTACCGTCCTAACAGAAGACGGCCGTTCCAAAAGGGAATTTTAATTTAACTCTAGTTTGGACAGGAAGTTTCCGGGTATTTTTTCATTTTCGAAAAACAATAAACTTCCATGGAGATTTAATCAGCTTCTTCAGCTCTGCCCTGAATTTAGTTTTAGTAGCTGCATAAATACAGGTGTTTGAACAGGAACTCAAATACATGAGCATATAACCGGTTGCTGTGGCGATATATGCGGGAGCTGAATAATCGCCTCGGTAAAACGCGGTTTTTGACAGTCTGGTAGTTAAATAACTAACAACAGATGTCAGCCACAACAGTATAAAACTGCCCGATACACTGAAAAGTAAAATGATGGATTTCCTTCGGTTCTCCATCTTTGGATCGCTCTGATTCTCACTGCTGTGACCCCGAAATCCCCTGCGGGATCTACTGGCCACTAAAATACGTCTGACTGTCAAACAATTAAACAGTAATATCAAAGCAAATGCAAGCCAAGCAATGAAAATGCTTTCTAACCAGTAGTACGCGACACTTGCAGCGGATGAGAAAAACTCCACTCTGGCGCGGCAACCCCAGGGAACATTGTTAATTATTCGCTCAGGTTCATATGCAAACCAAAAAGGGAGACTCTGTAAACAGATCACGACAGAGACCGTTGTTATAACCGCGGCCACAGTTCTCACTGTGCAATACTTGGTTTTAAACTTCTCACAACATATAGCTACAAATCGGTCAAATGTGAATGAGACTGTAAACCACACCGACAAATACAAGGTGACACATTGCACATATATAATGATCTTACAAACGGCAGTTAACGACAGGAATGAATGTGGAAAGTGATAACGTACAATGCGGTTCACTAATATTTTGATGATCATGACCAGTAGATCTGCTGTTGCCATGGCCACCATGTAGACAGAGATACATTTGGAAAGGCCGCAATTTCCTCTGGAGAGAATCACGATTGTCAGTAGGTTCGCTGTGAGAAAGAGGGTCAAGAGGTCAGTAACGGGGTGATTCAGATAAATCTCACAGCTTTTTGTGGGGAAATGTTCAGATGTGAAACCTACTTAGGGTTATTCACACGGATTGCTATCATGAATATAGGCGAGGGTTAACGTATGTTGTTTAACATAAATTATTCATTGGGCATTCAATATAGAGGGACAGAAAATCCATCATCCTTCCAGCATGCTTCACTCAGTCTTTGTCAAATATTAAAAATAATTTCACGGCAATTTATGGAAAGATATAATTCAAATGAAACATTCAGCTGAGAGAAAAACGTTCAATTTATGTCCAAATTCTGCCGAGGGGAGTGGAGCATCTTCTTCAGTGGAAATTATTTCTCAAAATATCTTGCAAAGACCTCTGTTGGGTGGAGGTGGTTTGCAGTCCGAGGAATTATCACATTAATATAGACAGGGAACATCGGCACAAATGAGGTGAATATTATAGACACTGAGCAACACGTTCTTTAGTGATCTATGCACGGTTGGAGAGCCCGGGGAATTAGCCTCGCCCTCCCTCAGCATAGGGAGGAAGGTTGAGCGCCCGGTACAAACGATCTGCCCACCAGAACAGCGGCCGCGCGTTCTGGTAGGATTCCCGCTGATATTCAGAGACTGATCCCGGTTGATGAATGAATATGCATTGAGGACATTCTCGGAATATGTTGCATTAACACTCAGATAGTCAACAGCTATTAGGCAACAGGATACATTGACTTACCGGGAACGCCAAAGGCTGCGAGAAAATGATAGTAAATCTCCTTTATCTGTAGAATTGCTGGCCGTGCCATTGTTTTGCAGATTTGTGTGAAGATTGAGCGGCTTTACGGTTCCGACTAGAGTCAATCGGCGATCCGTAAGTGCTCCCCCTTTATAGGACCGCCGCTGCCCCTATGAGAAAATCATGTTACACAATAATTGGCGCTGGTTACAGTCACTTAACAAACAAGGAGCGATTTTCCCATTCAGTGTGCCCCGACCGCCACTGGGGAAATTGAACAGATCAGTCCATGAAACTCGGTCCATTAAAATCAATGAACGGAAAGTACTCCCAGAGGGAATGTGCTCTGCGAATCTCTGGTGAAAACTGAAGGCAACATCCTTCCCGGACTCTGCATTAGGTTCTTGAAGTCACATGTTAATTTGATGAAATCGTCACTCATCCATTGTATAACGATTTGTTTTGTACTGTGATGATGAATGATGATGAATCGGCTCCAACATGACTTACGATGCTTTTAATTTTACATTACTGGTGGAGACCCTACTCTAACATTACTGCTGGTGTCACTACTCAAACATTACTGGTGGTGACCCTTTTCTAACATTACTGGTGGTGAACCTACACTAACATTACTGGTGGTTACTCTACTCTAACATTACTGGTGGTCACCCTACTCTAACATTAATGCTGGTGACCCTACTCTAACATTACTGCTGGTGACACGACGCTGCCAATAATTGTGTTGATCCTACTGTAACATTCCAGGTGATGACCCTATGCAACATTACTGAAGTTGAGCCTACACTCACAGTACATGTCATGAATCTAGGCTACTAAAGCTGGCAGTGATTGTACTCCTACATTATTAGTGCTGATCCTGCTGTGAAATTACTGGTGGTGAACCTGATCTAACATTACTGGTGGTGAACCAACTCTAACATTACTGGTGGTGTCTCAACACTAACATTACTGGTGGTGACCCTGCTCTAACATTACTGGTGGTGTCCCTTCTCTTACATTACTGGTTGTGAACCTGTAATAACATTACTGGTGGTATCTCAACTCTAACATTAATAGTGGTGAACCTACTCTAAAATTACTGGTGTTGACCCTACTCTAACATTACTGATGGCGAACCTAAACCAACATTATTGATGGCGAACCTACTCTAACATTACTGCTGGTGTCTCAACTCTAACATTACTGGTGGAGTCTCAACGCTAACATTACTGGTGGTGAATCCACTCTAACATTACTGGTGGTGAACCTGCGCTAACATTACTGGTGGTGACCCTACTGTAACATTACTGGTGGTGCCTCAAGTCTAAAATTACTGGTGGTGACCCTACTCTATCATTACTAGTGGTGACCCTACTCTAACATTACTGCTGCTGAACCTGCTCTAACATAACTGGTGGTGTCTCAACTCTAACATTACTGGTGTTGACCCTACTCTAACATTACTGCTGTTGAACCTGCTCTAACATTACTGGTGTTGTATCAACTGTAACATTACTGGTGGTGACCCTACTCTAACATTACTTTTGGCGAACCTACTTTAACATTACTGGTGGTGTCTTAACTCTAACATCTCTAACATTACTGTTGGTGACCCTACTCTAACATTAATGGTGGAGAACCTACGCTAACATTACTGGCGATGACCCTCCTCTATCATTACTGGTGGTGACGCTATTTTAACATTTCTGGTGGTGACACTACTCTAACATTACTGGTGGTGACTATAATCTAACATTACTTTTGGTGACCCACTAACATTACTGGTGGTGACCCTATTCTAACATTACTGATGGTGACCCTACTCTATCATTACTGTTGGTCACCCTGCAATAACATTACTGGAGGCGTGCCTAGTTGAAATTAATGGTGGTGACTCTACTTTTTTTATTAATGATGGTGGCCCTACTCGAAAATTACTTGTGGTGACGCTACACTTACACGACAGTTGTTGATCCTACTCTAACATTAATGGTGTTGACCTTACTCTATCATTACTGGCGGTGAACCAACTCTTATATTACTGATGGTGACTCTACTCTAACATTAATGCTTGTGACCGTATTCGAACATTATTGGTGGTGACTCCACTCTAACATTACTGGTGGTAACAGTACTCTTACGTTACAGGTGCTGAAACTACACTAACACAACTGATGGTGACACTGCTCTAACATAGCTGATTGTGACCGTAACCTAAAATCAATGGTGGGGAACTTAAACTAACATTACTGATGGTGACTTACTGTAGCATTGCTGTTGGTGGAACTACACTAACATTACTGATGCTGACACTGTACTAACATTGCTGATGGTGAATCCACGCTAACATTATTGGTATTGACCATACCCTAACATAAATGTTGTCGTGTCTCTACTCTAGCATTACTGGTGGTGATTCGACTCAAACATTACTGGTGGTGAACCTACTCTAACATTACTGGCGGTGACCCTTCCATAACATTACAATGATGACCCTGCTCTAACAATACTGGTGGTGACTCTACTCTAACATTACTAGTGGTAACGCTATGATAACTTTTATGGTGGTGATTCTACTCTATCGTTACTGGTGGTGACCCCACTCCAACATTACTGACAGTGAACCAATTCTAATACTACTGGTGGTGAGCCTATGATAAATGTACTAGCGCTGACACTTCTCTAACGTTAATGGCGGTGATCCTACTCCAACATTACTGGTGGTGACCCTACTCTAACATTACTGATGGAGACCCTACTCTAACATTACTGGTGGTGAAACTACTTTAACATTACTGTTGTTGACCCTGGTCGAACATTACTGGTGGTGACGCTACTCTCACATTACTGGTGGTGATCCTACTGTAACATTACTGGTGGTGACACTACTCTAACATTACTGACTTTGACACGGTGATTACATTACTGCTGGTGACACTACTCTAACATAACTGGCGCTGTCTCGACTGTAACATTACTGATGATGACCCCACTCTTACATTACTGGTTATGGCCCTATCCTAACATTACAGGTGATGACCCTACGCTAACATTAATGAAGTTGATCGTACTTTCAGTGTACATGTCAAGAAACTAGTCTAACATTACAAGTGGTGAACCTACTCTAAAATTAATCTTGATATCCCAACTCTAACCTTACTGGTGTTGATCGTACTATAACGTTACTGTTGGTGACCTTACTCGAAAGTTTCTCCTCGTGAAACTAATTTAACACTACTGATGGTGACAATTCTCCAACATTGCTGGTGGTGACCGTGATTTAAAATTACATTTGGTTACCCGACTCTGACATAACTGATTGTGACCCTTCTCTATCATTGCTGTTGGCGACCCTACTCTAACATTATTGGTGGTGAATCTACTCCAAATGGTGGTGACCCACACTAACATTGCTGGTGCTGACTGCACTCAAACATTACTGGTGGTGACTCAACTCCAACATTTCTTGTTGTGACCCTACTCGAACCGTTACTGGTGGTGAAACAACTCTATCATTACTGGTGGCGACCCTACTCTAGCAATACAGTTGTTGACCCTACTCTAATATTATTGGCGGTGATCCTACTCTAACATTACTGGTAATGACTTTACTTTAACGTTACTGGTGGCGAAACTATCTAACATTACTTGTGGTGTCCCTGGTTTAACATCACTCTTGCTGAACCTACTCTAAAACAACTGACTGTGACCCAACTCTAACATTCCTAGTGGTGACCCTACTCTAACATTACTGGTTGTGACTGTATGATAACTTTACTGATGGTGATCCTACACTAACATATATGGTAGTGATCCTTCTGTAACATTACTGCTGATGCCGCACTCTAACATTACTGGTGGCTTACTTTACTCCAACATTACTGCTGGTAACTCTACTCTAACATTACTGATGGTGACACTATTCCAACATTATTGGTGGTGAATCTACTCTAACATTATTGGTGTTTACCCTGCTCTAACATAACTGATGGTGACCCTACTCTATCGTTACTGGTGTTGAAACTACTCTAACAATTCTGTTCGTGAACCTAGTCTAGCATAACTGATGGTGACCCTACTCTAACATTACTGATGGTGACCCTATTTTACATTACTGTTGGTAAGCCTATGATTAATTTACTGGTATAAAAACAGAAAAAGCTGGAGGAACTCAGCAGGTCAGGCAGCATCTGTGAAGAGATAAACAGAGTTAACGTTTCAGGTCGATGACCTTTCGTCACAACTGGAATAAAGCAGAAAATTGAACAGATTTTTAAGCAAGTGTAGAGGCTGGGAAAGTGGGGAGGGGATGAAAGAACAAAAGGGAAGATCTGTGATAGGATAGAAGGTTGGAAGAGGTTAAGAGACATTAAGAGATTTTAAAGGCAAAAGGAGACGGTAATGGGACATTGTTAAGAAACAAAGGATGACTCCAGGTGAAGTGTAAATTGCGCTGGCAGAATAAAAGACAGCTGCCATGTGGGGGAGAAGAAAAAAAAGACAGACAAGGAGTCTGGATAAAAAAATATATATATAAATGATAAGGGCTGAGGATATGATCTGAAATTGTTGAATTCTATGTTGAGTCCAGAGGGCTGTAAAGTGACTAGAGGAGTAGACTAGGGTGTCATAGAGTCATAGTCATAGCGTTATACAGCACAGAAAGCGGCTCTTCGGCCCATTGTGTCCGCGCCGGCCATGAAGCCCTGTCTATTCTAATCCCATTTTCCAGCACTTGGTCCGTAGCCTTGTATGCTATGGCGTTTCAAGTGCTCATCTAAATGCGTCATAATGTTGAGGATTCCTGCCTCTACCATCCTTTCAGGCAGTGAGTTCCATATTCCAACCACCCTCTGGGTGAAAAAGTTTTTTCCGGAAATCCCCTCTAAACCTCCTGCCCCTTACCTTGAAACCATGCCCCTGGTTATTGTGCCCTCTACTAAGGGAAATAGTTCCTTTATAACTACCCTCTATATGCCGCTCATAATTTTGTACACCTCAATCAGGTCCCCCCACAGCCTTCTCTGCTCTAAGGAGAACAACCCCACCCTGCCCAGTCTCTCTTCATAGCTGAAGCGCTGCAGCCCAGGTAACATCCTGGTGAATCTCCTCTGCACCCTCTCCAATGCAATCACATCCTTCCTATCGAGTGGCAACCAGAACTGCACACAATATTCCAGCTGTGGCCTAATCGGCGTTTTGTACAGCTCCATCATAACCTCCCTGCTCTTATATTCTATGCCTCGGCTAATGAAGGCAAGTATCCCATATGCCTTTTTAACCAATTTATCTAACTGACTTGCTGCCTTCAGGGATCTATGTACATGCACACCAAGGTCCCTCTGATCCTTTGTCCTTCCTATGTTCCTACCATTCATTCTGTATTCCGTTGCCTTGTTAGTCCCCCCAAAATGCATCACCTCACACTTTTCATGGTTAAATTCCATTTGCCAGTCTTCTGCCCATCTAATCAACCCGTCTATATCGTCCTGTAGCCTGAGGCTTCCCTCCTCGCTATTTATCACTTCACCAATTTTCGTGTCATCTACGAACTTACTGATCATACCTCCTATATTCATATCTAAATCATTAATGTACACTACAAACAGCAAAGGACCCAGCACCGATCCCTGCGGTACGCCACTGGACACAGGCTTCCAGTCACAAAAACAACCTTCGACCATCACCCTCCGCATTCTGCCACTAAGCCAATTTTGGATCCAATTTGCCAAGGTGCCCTGGAACCCATGGGCTCTTTCCTTCTTGACCAGTCGCCCATGCGGGACTTTGACGAAAGCCTTACTGAAGTCCATGTAGACCACATCAGCTGCACTACCCTCATCCACACACCTAGTCATCTCCTCGAAAAATTCAATCAAATTGGTCAGACATGATCTCCCCCTGACAACGCCATGCTGACTATCCTTGTTTGATCCTTGCCTCTCCAAGTGGAGACTAATTCTGTCCCTCAGAATGTTTTCCAATAATTTCCCTAGCACTATTGTTAGGCACACTGGCCTGTAATTCCCTGGTTTATCCCTACTACCCTTCTTGAATAAGTGTACTACGTTAGCTGTGCTCCAGTCCTCTGGCACCTCCCCTGTGGCCAGAGAGGTTATGAAAATTTGAGTCAGAGCCCCTGCAATCTCTTCCCTTGCCTCACACAGCAGCCTGGGATATATCTCGTCTGGGCCTGGGGATTTATCCACTTTTAAGCCCGCTAAAACCGCTAGTATCTCCTCCCTCTCAATACTAATTTGTTCACGTATATCACAATCCCCCTGCCTGATTTCTATGCCTAAATCGTCCTTCTCCATAGTGAACACAGATGCAAAATATTCATTTAAAACCTCACCTACATCTTCCGACTCTACAAACAGATTGCCACTTTGGTCCCTAATGTGCCCTACTCTTTCCCTGGTGATCCTTTTGCACTTAATATACTTGTAAAACACCTTGGGATTTTCCTTTCTTTTGCCCACCAGTGTTTTTTCATGCTCCCTCTTCGCTCTCCTAATTTCATTTTTAAGTGCCCCCCTGCACGTTCTATACTCCTCTAGGGCTTCCACTGTTTTTAGTCCTTTGTATCTGGCAAAAGCCTCCGTTTTTTTCCTAATCCATTCTTGTATATCCCTTGACATTCAGGGTTCCCTGGGCTTGTTGTTCCCACCCGTGACCTTTACGGGAGCATGTTGGCGTTGTACTCACTATTTCCTTTCTGAAAGACTCCCACTGCTCTGATGTGGATTTCCTGCAAGTAGCTGATCCCAGTCCACTTTGGCCAGATCCTGCCTTATGATATTACAATCGGCCTTCCCCCAATTTAGAACCTTTATTTCCGTCCATCTTTGTCCTTTTCCATGACAACCTTAATTCTCGCCGAATTACGCTCACTCTCACCAAAATGCTCTCCTACTGTCACTTCGACCATTTGCCCGGCTGCATTCCCTAGAATTAGGTCCAGTACCGCCCCCTCTCTTGTAGGACTTTCTATATGCTGGCTCAAAAAGCTCTCCTGGATTCACTTTAACAATTCCGCACCCTCTAAGCCTTTCACACCCTGACTATCCCACTTAATATTGGGGAAGTTGAAATCCCCTAATATTATTACCCTATTATTTCGACACTTCTCTGAGAATTGCCTACATATCTGTTCCTCTATCTCCCCTGACTATTTGGGGGCCTATAGTACACTCCCAGCAAAGTGCTTGCCCCCTTTTTTTTTTAAGTTCTACCCATATGGCCTCATTTGAGGAACCTGCTAAGATATCATCCCTCCTTACAGCAGTAATTGACTCCTTGATTAATATTGCGACACCTCCTCCTCTTTTACGCCCCTCTTTGTCTCGCCTGAAGATTCTATACCCCGGAATATTGAGCTAGCTGTCCTGCCCCTCCCTTAACCATGTCTCTGTGAAAGCAACAATATCATACTCCCATGTGTTCATCAACAGCTTCACTTCATCTGCCTTACTCGCAAGACTCCTTGCATTAAAATAAATGCCATCCAGCCTTGTCATACTCCTTTTGCCGTTACATATTTGCTCTGCCTTCCAGGCTGACTTGTTTTTTCCTCTATATTTGGCTGTGCATCACCCTCTACTATAGCTCCACTCCGTTTCCCATCCCTCTGCCAAGTTAGTTTAAACCACCCCCCTTAAACAGTACTAGCAAACTTCCCCGCAAGGATGTTTGTCCCGTTCCGGTTCGGGTGCAACCCGTCCGACTTGTACAGGTCCCAACTTCCCCAGAAGCAGACCCAGTGATCCAGGAAACTAAAGCCCTCCCTCCTGCACCAACTCTTTAGCCACGCACTCATCTGCTCTATCGTCCTATTCCTATACTCACTCGCACGTGGCACCGGGAGTAATCCAGAGATTACAAAATTTGAGGTATTACTTTTTAATCTGCCACCTAGCTCCCTAAATACTTGTAGCAGGACCTCATCCCTCTTTCTACCCATGTCGTTGGTACCAATGTGAACCACGACCTCTGACGGTTCGCCCTCCCCCTTCAGAATGCCCTGCAGCAGTTCAGTGACATCCTTGACCCTGGCACCAGGGAGGCAACATACCATCCTGGAGTCACGTCTGCGGCCACAGAAACCTCTATTTGTTCCCCTTACGATAGAATCCCCTGTCACTATTGCTCTTCCACTCTTTTTCCTCCCCTCTTGTGCAGCTGAGCCACTCGTAGTGCCACAGACTTGGCTCCTGCTGCATTCCCCTGAGAAACCATCTCCCCCCGCAGTATCCAAAAAGGAAAATCTGTTTGAGAGGAAGATGTACGCAGAGGACTCCTGCACTACCTTCCCAGTTCTTTTACTCTCTCTGGCGGTCACCCATTCCCTGTCTGCCTGTGCACTCTTTACCTGCAATTTGAACCATCTTGTTAAACGTGCTATCCATGAAGATCTCAGCTTCGCGGATGCTCCACAGTGACTCCAGCCGCAGCTCCAGCTCTGAAACACGGATTTCGAGTAGCTGCAGCTGGAGACACTTCCTGCACATGTGTTCGCCCTGGACACCTAAAGTTTCGCTGAATTCATACATAGCACAGGAGGAGGACTCCAGGCTGCCGAGCTGCCCTGCCATGTCTTACCCTTAATTTGCACCATTTACTGCCTTTAAATTAAAGAATATTAAATACACTAGGAACCTTACTTCCCTTGAACCACTACTTACTCTAAACTAGAGACCTTACTTTTACTTTAACGACTGGAATGTAGAAACACTGTAGAAATACTCACCGCAGGTTCTCTGTCCCCTGTTGTGCAGCTTTTTAGCGCCTGCTCTCCTGGAAGCTGACAAAGATAGAGAAAGAAAGGAACACCTCCCTCCCCTACTCCCTCACTCACCAAACTAGCAGCTTACCACTCTGTTCCGATCTGCACTCTAGCTTCCCTTATTTATACTGCTGAAATTTAAGTAAGTGAGCTCTCTGGCAGTTACTGAACCAGATTAGACCAGTTAATTAATTAATTGCTCTCACCTGCTCTCCAGCACAGAGCTTGCTTAGCCCTGCCCAAGCCTGGAAGAAACTTAAAACTTGAAACAGTACATTTCAATTTATGTTAAATGCTAATTGCAAGCATACAAGACAAGATTGTATATAAAAAAAGAGATTAACCTTTAAGAATCACTCCCTCACTCACCAAACTCGCAGCTTAACACTTTGTTCCGATCTGCACCATGTTGCAGAGGGAGCGGTCCCGACGGAATGCTGAAAGGGGAGCCAAGGGGAAGATGCGTTTAACACTACTGATGGTGACCATTCTCCAACATTACTGGTGGTGATCGTGAATTAACATTACTGTTGGTGACCCTACTCTAACTGAACTTATTGTGACCCTACTCTGTCATTGCTGTTGGTGACCCTACTTCAACGTTATTGGTGGTGAAACTACTCCAATATTAATGGTGTTAACCCCACTCTGTTATTATTGGTGTTGAGCCAACTCTAACATTACTGATGGTGTTCCTACTCTAACATTACTGGTGTTCGCTCTACTCTAACATTACTTTTGGTGAACCTACTCTAACATTACTGGTGGTGACCCTACTCTAATATTACCAGTGGTGACCCTACTCTAGCATTACTGGTGGTGACCCTACTCTAACGTTACTGATGGTGATACTACTCTATCATTACTGGTGGTGACCCTACTCTAACATTACTGTTGTTGACACCACTCTAATATTATTGGCGGTGATCCTACTCTAACATTACTGGTAATGACTCCAATCTAACGTTACTAGTTGCGAAACTATCTAACAATACTTGTGGTGTCCCTGGTTTAACATTACTCTTACTGACCCTACTCTAACACAACTGAATGTGACCCTACTCTACCATTCCAAGTGGTGACCCTACTTTAACATTACTGGTGATGACTCTATGATAACGTTACTGATGGTGATCCTACAGTAACATAAATGGTAGTGATCCTTCTGTAACATTACTGGTGATGCCCCACTCTAACATTACTGGTGGCTTACTTTACTCTAACATTACTGCTGGTAACTCTACTCTAACATTACTGAAGGTGTCACTATTCGAACATTATTGGTGGTGACTCTACTCTAACCTTACTGTTGTTTAGCCTGCTCTAACATAACTGGTGGTGACCCTACTCTATCGTTACTGGTGTTGAAACTACTCTAACATTACTGTTGGTGAACCTGGTTGAACAATACTGTTCGTGACCCTACTCTATCATTACTGGTGGTGATTCTACTCTGACATTAATGCCGGTGAACCTACACTGACATTACTGGTGGTGACGCTGCTCTGACTTTAATGGCTGTAGGCTTCGCAAAATCCCCCAGAAACTCGAACAGAGCCCTAAATGGAGTGATTTTTGGACTTTTCATACAAACTTGGGATGATGGGACCTCAGTGAAGTGATTTGATGTAAAAACCTAAAGATCACAAGAAGAAAACCTGAGGAAAATGACTTTTCGAATCTTACTGGGGAAAGACGCCTCCAGAGACACACAGGCTGCAGTGGGGCGTGGCCAGGCAGTGCAGTAAACTGTCGACAAAAAAAACCTCACAAACACATTCAAATATGGATCCCCAGGGGCAAACAAAATGCTGGAAATCGAAAAACGATTCAATGACAATATAAAACCGATCACACAGTTTCATAGCCATTATCCCATCCAAAAAAACAATCAACCAGGTATCCAGAGAAAAGTTTTAAAAGCCCGCCAACAGAAGGACAATAGAGTGAAGATTTGGCACGTAGATAAGGCGGTGTTTTATTCGGAAAGCGATTAACACTAAGCAAAAACCATCGGAGCTGGCCAGCACGCCAAAAACGAGACAAAGGGTCATTTACATTCAAAAAGGAATTCGTTTTAGTAGGGGGTTTTGAGCGCGAAAATGGATACAGTATAATTTGAAAGCCTGGGCCATAATCTCTCTCTTTTCGGACTGACTACCACGCAAACACAGCTCTCTCTCCTTGCTCCAGCAAAACTTACCACAAGCCACGAGGAATGAGGCCAGGAGATCAGCACGCAAGAAGAATCCAGAGCGACTGCCACAGTGGCCATCAGACACCTCGCAGCACCAAGGGCCTTACGGAGTCCTTTTAAACAAAAAGACTCTAAAATTCTGTCAAGGACTCGTTGGTGAGCATTATCCCTGATCTCCTGAAACCAAAAACCTAGCCAGATAGTGGGATATTTGGGAGGGATAAGGTTTTGTTTGATATATTGTCATTTCCCTCGCTTCTACCGTGTGTTCCTCGAATCTGTGTTTTAAGTAATAAGTGTGTTTCAAGTTTGTTACCTTTTTCTTTCAATAAAGTAAATTTCTTTCATCAGAAACTGTTTACTGCAATTTTGTTCACAATCCCTAAATAAGCCCAAAGTCTAGGAACCGGAGGGGTGTTGGTCGATTCGAACCGCTCACTTAAGATACCCCTTACATAATGGCGACTGCGGCAGGACTTTGGCGAAAGGGTTGTGAAGCAGTAAATGCTGGTTTTGAGGAGATAACAAAAATGGAAGAGAGGATGTCATCCTATGTATATAAAAAAGTAAATATCACCAAGAAATGGGTCCTCAGGCTGTTGCATGCTGAACGTCCTATGAACGCTGCAGCTGCATGGACTGAGAGCAAGGAATACACTACGTCTGTGGAGAAAGCCAGATGGTTGGTCTGCTCCCAGAAACAAACGCATCTTATGGGGAAGCGCATTCAGGCTCTCACAGAAGAGCTAAAGGAAGAAAGCCAACTGTCCCGTGCCAGAGCTATAGCAGGGGATAGGTTGTTAGCAGAGCTCGGCACAAAAGATCAGGAACTGTCACAGATGCTGGAGGAACACCGTGCCAGTAAGGGATACCGCCAGTGTCAGGCCACCGAGGCCAAAAGTAGTGAACTGGCATTGCGGGAAGAGAACACCCGCCTTGCCAAGCAATTAAGGGAACTCACAGAGAAGTTAAACGATGTTCAGGCAGCCTATAGAGTAGCCAGTACAAGGGAGTTTGAGGTAGGGGACCACGGCCCCTGTCAGAAGCAGATTGAGAGTCTGAACCTTGCTCTGTCCAAGACGAAAGGCATGCTGTGCCTGATAAGTCCGGGTGCGGCCAGGGCAGACCTGGAAGGGCAGGGGGAGACTGTTCGATCACCACCTGTGGCGCCAAGGAGAAGCTTGGTTAGGCAGCAGGAGGTGCAGACAATCTGTGAGGCTGACAGGGACTGCACACCAGCACCTGTGGCGCCGAGTTTTGACTCGGTCTGGCAGCAGGGAGAGGGGGGCGAATCGATGCAGGAGAAGTCGGAGCCAGGGCCAATGTGCCGAGCACGACAGGAAAAATTCGGCCCGCCCGCCGGTGGTGGAGGTCAGGGACCCCTTGAAAGTCAATTCTTGACTCCCCACGGTACACAACAGCTTAGGGCTATGGTAAGCCACCTGAGTAAACTTACCCAAAAGGAAGACCCCTCAGTCCACTTCATGGAGGTGGAACAATCAGGAGCCATTAACGATTGTGACAATGCCGAAATGGCAAAATTGCTGCTGTTCTCATTAGATGGCAAATTGTACCAGTCACTCTCTACTGAGAGCAAGGGAGGACAGACCGGGTATGCTGCCGTAAGGGAGGAAGTATTAGAGGCCATGGGAATGACTGAGGGAAGTCCTTTCTCCCGGGTGGAGGAAACAGTGCAGCTCGCAGGGGAGACCGCACAGACTTTCGCAGACAGGCTGTGGCCGGTGTACAGGGGTGCTTGTAATGGGGCTCTCGACAGGGCTAACCTGAACCGGGACGAGCTGGCCCACTGGCTCCGTAGCCTAGTGGCAAACAGCTTGCCACGAGTCAAAGCCAAGGCTGAGCTTTGGTTTGACCCAAGAGATCCCCGGGTCACCGAGGAGGCAGTGGTCAGGCAACTGACCCTAGCCTACCGGAAGGGTAGGGGAGATGAAGACACCCCACCGAAAGGGAAGGTGCATGTGATAAAGCCCAGTCAGGATAAGAAGGAGTTGCACCAGGAAGGTGGTAAACCTTCCGACACGAAGCGTCCTGTTTCGGGTGCGGGAAGACTGGGCACTGGAGAAAGGACTGTAGGAATCCCTGGAAGGATAGCCTAGCAAATAAGTCCCCAACTCCTGCCCCAAAAGTAGAGGCTCTGACCTCTTTCCCCACACTGGACACAATAGTAGCGGCCATCAGCGTCCTGTTTGATGGCCCAGGGAAGGTGGCTACAGCCACTGGTGCTCTGATCCCATCTTCCCCATTCAACCCAGAGGCATGACTGGAGCTAGCACAGCCGGTCTACCTGTGTCCCCTCGAGTATGATGCCTGGAAGAGACCGCATGTTAAGATGGAGGTAGAAAAGGTAGAAGGGAACTATCTGTTAGACACAGGAGCTTCGAGCACCCTCATTTATTCAGATAACCCAGCCACTTCACCTCTGTCTAACGGGGTCCCGTACAGCCTTGTGGGATTTACAGGTAACGAGCAGGCTGGCTCATTCTCCATCCCGCTGTCCATTCATTTGGGAACGCTCCACACCAAGTGGACCTGTGTCCTAATGAAGTGGGAGCAAGAAGTGAAGGGGATCCTGGGGGCCGACTTTATCACAGGCCACAGGATTTTAGTGGATTTAAGGAACCACTGTCTATGGGGAGCATGTACCCAAAAGGGTAGTGAGGTAGCAATCATCCCGGAGGCACAAGGCAAGGGGACCTTGTGCACAGTAAAACCAAAGGAGGGTTACGACCTCGAACTCATGGTCAGTCACACTCCAAGGGAGTACCAGGCATTTGTGCAGGAAAACCTCGCAGCATTTGCCACTCACAAGCACGACTGTGGGAGGGTAACCGGGGTCGAGGTTAGTGTAAGTGGGGACCCCATGAACCGCCCACCAAAGCAGTATAACTTCCCCAGGGAAACTTAGACAGACTTGGAATAGGCTTTTACTTTTTAAGTAAAGCAGGGGATATTGAGACCTATAGTTACCCACGTGAAAACCCCACTGAGGCCGGTTAGAAAACCAGACAAATCTGGAGGGCCACAGTAGACTATCGAGTACTCAACCGAAACATCCCCGCCTGTGCCCCCACGGTTGCAGCCGTAGCCGACCTCATTGGAAGTATCCCGGCATCTGCGACCACCTTTACAGTGCTGGATATTTCCAACGGGTTCTGGTCCATCCCTCTAAGGAGAGAGGATCAGTACAAGTTCGCCTTTACATTTAAAGGCCAACAGTCCACATGGAACTGTCTGCCCCAGGGCTACCACAACAGCCCAAGCATGTTTCCCCAATGTATGGTGAATTGCTTGAATGACTTCAGCAGGCCCCGTCAGCTTGTCCAGTATGTGGACGACCTACTCCTCTTTACCGATGAGGGAGAGGAACATGGTCCCCTTCTGGAAGAACTGCTGGAACTGCTCAGGCAAGAGGGCTTTACGGTAACCCCCAAGAAGGCACAGATTGGCCAGCGGGAAGTCAAATTCCTGGGCCTGGCTGAGCGAGCAGGGAGAGGGCCATTGACAAAGCTAGAAGGGAAGCAGATCAGGAGTTACCAGCCCCCAACACAGTTACAGGGGTAAGGTCTTTTCTAGGGCTAACTGGGTACTGCAGAGATTTCATTGAGGATTACGCAGCCACAGCAGCCCCTCTGCTCCGACTCCTACACAAGGGAGTGGAGCGGGTTTGGGATGAGGGTTGCGAGGCTGCCTTTGTGAAACTCAAGAGAGATCTGCAAACCGCACCGGCTCTAGGGGCCATTGATGGAGGGGTAGAGTTTTTCCTGGAGGTAGCAGCCAGTGGGGACAGTCTGAGTACAGTGCTGCTCCAAGAGAGGCATGGCAAGCTGAGACCAGTGTTTACTTCTCCAGAATACTCACTGATGTGGAGAGGAGCTACTCCAACTGTGAGAGGCACCTCCTAGCCGCTCACTGGGCTGTGAAAAGATCATTGATCTTCACAGGAACCTCTCCCATCACACTCCTCACTCACCACACGCCCACCCAGATGCTCTTGGATGGGAGAATTAAAGATGGGACAGTGAGCAGTGAGCAGTGCCCGCATTGCTCGCTGGACCCTGCTTCTCTCACAAATGGATCTGAGGGTAAAAGTTCTCTGCGAGCCAAAGCTCGCAGCAAACATGATTTACTCAGGGACAGCCCACCGGAGTTCCGTTGAAGGGGCATGGGAAGTCAACATAGGTTTGCGAGCTGGGATACACCCCACAGGCCGCGAAATCTATGTGGACGGTTCAAGCACAGTATCAGCTGGCAAACGACCCACAGGGTGTGGGATTTATGACCCAGAGGCAGGCATTGCTCTGGCAATCAAGCTCCCCAGCACCATGAGTGCCCAGCAGGCTGAACTGTCTGCGGTGGTGTATGTAGTCACACACCCCAAGGAATTCCCTACCCCATACACGATTTGCTCGGACAGCATGTTCACATGCAATTCGTGTACAGAGTACCTGGCCATCTGGTCCCTTCGTGGATACACCTCCGCCGATGGGAGACCCCTGGCCATCAAGCCTCTGTTGGAGAAAATCATGAAATCAGTAGGGGAGGAAGGTAGGGTATACATGCAAAAGGTGAAGGCCCATTCCAAGGTAAAGCCCCGCGCAGAGGGCAATCACCAAGCCGACATGCTGGCCAAAGAGGGCGCCAGTACAGGCACGTTGTGGGATCCATATGGATCAAACCCGGTAGCAGCAATCAGAGGCAGAGGAGGGACCCAAGGGAGTGCAGGGGTAGCATTGACCCCGGACCTAAAGACGGTCCAGGCACGGGATCCCATCCTAAAAACTGTCCCGGAAACGCTGGCTACAGGGGAGAAGGTAGAGGGCCCTTACGGCGCAGCAGCCATCACCCGCAAAGAAGGGATGCTGTTCAGTGGGGAACAATGGGTAGTGCCGCAGCAGCACCGAAGGGAATTCCTCCAACTGACCCATGAGGGTCCAGGAGCGGGGCATCCCGGGACTGAGACTACTTGGCAGCAGGTGGAACAGGCAGGATGGTGGCCAGGACTGATGGAGGATGTCCGCGAGTTCTGTGCAGGCTGTCTGGTGTGTGCTGCTAACAACCCTGAGCCACAGAAAAGGAAGGTATCTATGGGACACATCAGGAGGGTAGAGGGACCATGGCAGTCGACCCAGGTTGACTACATCGGGCACCTACCCACCGCTCAGGGTGGCTACAAATACTGCCTAGTCCTGGTGGATGTGTTCTCAAAGTGGGTGGAAGCTTTTCCATGTCGAACAGCTACCGCTTTGGGTACAGCCAGGATCCTGGTCAGGGAAGTGTTCTCACGATGGGGACTCCCACAGTAAGTGGAGTCAGACCAGGGGAGTCACTTTACTGGGCAGGTCATGCAAGAGACCCTCAGGGTACTCGGCATAGAAGGGAAATGGCACGTCGCCCACAACCCACAGTCATCAGTGATTGTGGAGCGTTTAAACCGTACCATCAAAGAAAGGCTGCGAAAGGAGATGGGAGACTCACCCAAAAAGTGGGTAGAAGCCTTACTGTTGGTCCTAATGGGGATCCGGGCCAGCCAGTCAAAAAGCACGGGGTATTCCCCACACCAGCTCATGACTGGCAGGATTATGCGGACCCCCACCCATGTGCTAGCCCCGGTGCTCACGGAAGGGCAGCTCAGGGAGTTGAAGCGGGACAGATTCGTCAGGAATCTGTTGGACCACCTTAAACAGGTCCACTGGCAGGCTGCGAGTAACATGGGAAAACAGCATCGGGGTAACCGATTGCTGCTGGAACCCCGCAAGCACCACGAGTGGGAGGTTGGAGATCAGGTCATGGTGAGAAATTTTGCTCGGGTAGGGAGTTTCGAACCATTGTAGATGGGGCACTACAACATTGTAGACAAGGCAAGCCCCATGGTCTATGCCATAAAGATGCCCCGCCGTACAAAGTGGTTTCACATCAACCAATGCAAACTGTTTAAACCTAAAAGGGAACAGCCGCCAAAGCTGGATGGCCCCCAAGTTAGAAATCCTCAGCCTGCCGCAGCTGTGGCAGACGCACAAGCTGCAGCGGGAGGGACAGTGCGTTGTCTCACAGGAGAGGTCACTCCACCGATTATGTGGGACTCAAGCACACCCCCAGTGGCCAGAGCCCTAAGAAGGTCTCCCCGCACACCACAGCAAAGGCTACTGTGGCCACAGGTGTATCTGTTTAGAGGGTCCCACCCAAAGAGGGTTGCAACCCGAAAAAGAGCGCCCAAGAGCAGGGAGCGTCCTAAAGTTGGGGATTCTCAGCCTACAGCCTCCAACAGTGAGGGTTTCACAGGAGAGGTAGTACTGGAAGAAGAAGAGAGAGAAGGGTCCCCCGCCCGCAGCCTCCGGCTGGGAGGAGCCCACAGATATGAACGAGGGCGCTGCAGCCACACAAAAGGGGGTAGTCTGCTGCAGCACAGGACGCAGCTGGGATGTTAAGATACCCCCAGCGGTTTTGAGGAAGGCCTTCTGTGTCCGGCGGTACAGGCCGCACTACACCCAGGTGTACAAGCCATCCAGAGGCCACATAAGGCAGAGACTAAACAGGATTTAACCTGGCCGTCCGGAGACGGGCGGCAAATGTACAGAATTTTTCGGTTTTAAGTAATTGCAGTTTTGGTGGTTATGGTTATCACTAGTTTAGTTGTTTGTAGAGTTTTTTTTAATTTTAAGGGCTTGATTAATTATCCAGCCAGAGAACCTTTCTGGGACATGGATATATGTTTTGTGTGTGCCCCTACAGAATGGACTTCGGGATGACAAGGTTTCTGCTCCTGCTCGCCCTCGTAGGGGTGAGCATCGGTGACCGAGGTGACGTGGAGGACTCCCACATCTATGAGTGCTCAGGAGTGAGAGCACCAGTCGTCACCACAGGGGGTGGCGAGCGGGGAGTGGAGGAGCTCGCCATCTACTTCCACGAGGGAAGGTGGCCAGGGTGGCTGGGGTCCAACTCTACTAAATACTCCAACCAGCCCGGGTTCACGTACGGGGAGGCCTCCCTCCCATGCCCCAGAATACAGGTCGTTGCCACAAGGGTCAGTGTCACCGAGGGGAAGCGTGTGTGCCTTACCTGTAAGGGACGAATTCCTTGAATAGGTGGTGGTGGCTCAGGAAGCTGAGCATGGACGCAGGGGACAATACAGCCGACTGGGAAAGATTAGGGAACGACACCCACCGGACAATCACAGGGACCCAAGGAGGAGTTAGTGTTTGTTGGGATAAGTGGTGGGTGTCGGAACAGGGAGTCTATATTTGTATGTGGGGATCAGAGGAATCCTGCCCCAAAGGGGTATCCATCATCATCTCCAGCCAATGGAAAGATGCCGGGGAGGGGATAGGTTGGGATTCTAGCCTGCATGGGTGCGTGGTCCCACACATTCCGATCCCAGTTAATGCCACTGAACTCGTGGCACACACCCGAAAGCCCCTACCCACGACCCAGGTACCGAAACCCTGGAAGAAAAGTGCCCTACCCACGACCAAGGGACCAGGGAATGGGTTAGTCCTAGTACCAAACGAAAAGGTACTATACCAGGGGGTACACTATGCAGTAGCTTCAGTAATATTAAACCTTACCGAGGTATACTTACCTGAGTGGTGTCCTAAGGAGACGGAGCAGCTGTACCTGGCCCTGCTAAAGGAAATGTTTTGAAATTTTACGAATTTGGTTTTGCCAATATAGACAAAGTAGAGCTATACAGAATACACACTGATAACCCTATGGGCACGGGTAGACAAATAAGGGGAGCCTGGAATGATGTCTTCACTGCCTACAGTACAGGGTCCTCTGTAATAAATAGCCTGGATGAGATGGAATTACAGACACAGATAAATGGTTTAAAACCCAGTTAAGAAAGATCCTGAAGGATGGGAACACAGTGGTAGGCTCAGAGCTACATGAGGACCAAGCTATGACGGTTCATTTAAAGGAAATTATTGCAGAATTGGAAAGGCATGCCAAAACAGTAAATGCACTGATACGGGAGGATAGGAATGCATCGGATCAGGCTGCACAGAATGAGGTGCGTGTGCTGTACGGGGCATGGTTGCTGGGCGAGGGCCCTAGCAACCTGGAGGATTTAAAGCAAGGTTTAGTCCCCTCCTGGATCAGCAACAAGCACCTTGCAGCCCTCCACCCGTTTAGTAATTCGCTGAGCCCATGCCAATTTCGACTAGCCTCTGAAGTCTACCCTGTCCCAATAGATTGTGGGCGTTCAAATCACACTATCATGGGGATAGTAGTGAGAATGCCGGTCATGAGTGGGACAGCCCGACCCGTACCGGTATATAGGGTGGAGAACATTGGAGTCATTCAAGGGGGTGCACACATCCGTTTTACAGCGGTCCACCTTAAGTCATAAAGTGGGAGCACGCCATGACAGGTACTGACCTCTCCGGGTGCCGGAACCGTGGTTCACACATAATACTGTGTCCCCAGCACTTGAACGCCTATTCGAAACCACAGTGTGGGTTTAAAGCTGCTGGCGCACGACCTATCAATTGTACCATGGAGGTGATGGCACACGGCCATGTTTCCCCACAGGTAACATATATAGGGGGTGGGACATATTGTGTCACCACAGGTGCGTCCCACTACCAGCATGGACACTTCTGGTGTCCGGTAAGTGACAGCAGTTTCTGCTTTAAACCCGAGGCAGAAGTTCAAGTGGCCCAGGAACGGATTGTCCCCATTCCTGAACCCTCCACTGTTCACCTCACTGTAACAGAAAACATAACCAACCTGCAAAAGTATGTGACTTACTTTGGATATAAAATTCCCCCACTACCCGAACATCTTACCATCCTACTTAAAGCTGTAGAGATTTCACAAAAACATTTCTACACCCTGGAACAGAAAACAGTTGAAATAGGGGCAGAGATTTTGGATATAGTAGTTCCACCCTGGTGGGATATTTTCGGGAATATAGAGGTCCCGTCCTGGATCAGGATGGCTTTCCATCTTTTGGTGGTCTGCCAGCTCGGGATAGTTCTCTACCTGCTGTGTACAAAGTGCAGGGGAAGGGACGGGGAGCTCCGCTCCAGACACGAAGGGACTTGTGAAGTGCATCAGAATAAAGGCTATGGCCAGGGATGGAACGAACCTTGAATTTCGTCTTTTAATTAAAAAAAAATTGTATGTGTGTTGTGTCATTTTTACGATGTGTATGATGTGTTTTTTTCCAAGCTGTGCAGGGGTGTCGGACCCTCTCCGTGCTTGGATGTGAAATAAAGATTGATTCTTACCTGTATTTACCTGAAACACCACTTTCAAAAGGGGAATGAATGTTTGGGTTTTTAGTTTAGGTAATACAGGGGAAGGTTGGTTTTCGGGGATCGGAAATTTTGCTCACCTGTTAATGATACTAAGTCAGTGTTAGTATCAAAGTGGGGGATGTGGGCTTCGCAAAATCCCCCAGAAACTCGAACAGAGCCCTAAATGGAGTGATTTTTGGACTTTTCATACAAACTTGGGATGATGGGACCTCAATGAAGTGATTTGATGTAAAAACCTAAGACCACAAGAAGAAAACCTTGAGGAAACTGACTTTTCGAATCTTACAGGGGAAAGACGCCTTCACAGACACACAGGCTGCAGAGGGGCGTGGCCAGGCAGTGCAGTAAACTGTGGACAAAACCAAAAAAAAATCACAAACACATTCAAATATGGATCCCCAGGGGCAAACAAGATGCCGGTAATCTAAAAACGATTCAATGACAATATAATTTCGATCACACAGTTTCATAGCCATTATTCCATCCAAAAAATACAATCAATCAGGTATGCAGAGAACCGATTTAAAAGCCCGCCAAACAGAAGGACAATAGAGTGAAGATTTGGCGCGTAGATAAGGCGGTGTTTAAATCGGAAAGCGATTAACACTAAGCAAAAACCATCGGAGTTGGCCAGCCCGCCAAAAACGAGACAAAGGGTCATTTACATTCAAAAAGGAATTTGTTTTAGTAAGGGGTTTTGAGCGCGAACAAAGATACAGTATAATTTGAAAGCCTGTGCCATAATCTCTCTCTCTTTGGACTGACTGGCGACGTGAACACAGCTCTCTCCCTGCTCCAGCAAAACTTACCACAAGCCACGAGGAAGAAAACCAGCTCGCAAGAAGAAACCATAAGGGCCTTCCGGAGTCCTTTTAAACATAAAGACTCTAATATCCTGTCAATGACTCGTTGGTGAGCATTATCCCTGATCTCCTGAAACGAAAAACCTAGCCAGATAGTGGGATATTTGGGAGGGATAAGGTTTTGTTTCATATATTGTCATTTCCCTCGCTTGTACCGTGTGTTCCCCGAATCTGTGTTTAAGTAATAAGTGTGTTTTCAAGTTTGTTACCTTTTTCATTTAATAAAGTAAATTTCTTTCATCAGAACCTGTTTACTGCAATTTTGTTCACAACCCCTAAATAAGCCCAAAGTCTAGGAACCAGAGGGGTGTTGGTCGATTCGAACCGCTCACTTAAGATACCCCTTACAGTTATTAAAGATTGTGTCCCAACGAAGCCATTTAGTGAGGAAACTATAGATAGTCCAAACGGAACAGTGGCACAGCACAGCAGGTGAGCAATTGGAGGCGGTCACAACAAATTAAGGCCAGCAAAGAGCAGAAGTTCCTGCGTATAAATTCTCAGCGAGATGTGGCCTGGACCCAGCCATTACATCACGATCAAGTCTTCAGCAAGGCGGCAACAATTATTAGTCTTCTGCAAAAAGAACAGTCAACCTTTGAACACTCCTCAGATTGCAGAAAGCCTACTTCCGTCCAATCCTGCCCAGACTTCATAGAGCCTGGTGCGCCCTGAGTCAGACACACATCAAAGGGCCGCAAATTATCGAAAACTGAGCTAAAAGGACAATGTGTTGTGCCCCATGCTATATTTACTCAAACAGTCTGCACATCCATGGATCCAAACCCTGGAAATAAAGTTCATTAAACTCCACCAGAGATACTTGCAGAGCGAAAAAAGACAGGATTATTTTGTATATTTGCAACTCCGCACTGTGGGCGTGCAGCAGGCCGGGGCGATTTGCCAATATTCAGTCAAAGAGATGAGCCTGCTAGACAGAATCAATCGCACGTAATCCAAACAACCATGAAACCAGATTGACACATTCCAGTGTATCTGATATAAAAACATGTTGTTTAAAAATGGGAACAAACAATGGACGTGACTGTAAATCTCCCAAAATTACTAATAAAGCTGTCTCTCCTTCGTTCTCACTTTCCATTGCCAGCTGGCATCATCCCTGCCAAAGACAACACGGGCCTTGGGAAAGTATATTCACTGAAAAAGGACCTGCAGTTGTGCTGACAAACAAAGGGGTATTCAGAGCACGTGATTGAAACAATAAATAAGGGAACTATAATATCGACCAATCGACAACACTGCAGCATCAACTCAGGACAAGACTCAGGCAATTCCAGACCAGCCCAACCAGAAAATTCTTCCTGACTACCATCTGGGGACTGGTGCTAATTTGGAAGAGCTCCCCCACAGATTGCTCAAGCAACAGCTTGATACAGATTATATTTACAAAGGCAGTCTCCCAGACTACTGCATGTGTTGTGAGAGTACTGGCAGTGTGGAGTGACCTACTTGATCACATCTTCAATAATGCACCAGTCAGAGACACGTCTGTAGACGATTGCTTTCATCGATGTAACCACCTTCTTTGACAAGGCCTGGACTCCACAATGAGAACACTCTCTATTGTGCAGTTCTACCAGTGAGGCAATAGCTAGTAGCCAGATACTGGGCGTACATAAGGTGTTGTGGGCCGTTCAAATTCGCAGAATTATATCCCTCGACAATGTCTGATGCCTGACCTATACAATTCTACAATCTACCGGCACCATAATGTAAAAATTTCAACTATGGGTTTAATTAGGGACAATTAAATAACGTGACAGTAACAACAGCATTGAAACTGAGAATAAGGCACTAACTTAGTGAAACTACAATTAAACCAAAAACGGCAAAAGCACAGTGTTGCAGATCAAGTTAATGTGTTCCACGGCCAAACAATAAGAACTAAGCGTACACTGCCTACCACATCCATTTATTAATGGGAGTGGCAACAGGAGATTATTAAGCAGGGGCGGGTCCAAGACACCCCGGTGATGGAAACAAGGCTTCAGTGTTCGAAGCAGATTCAGCCAAAAGTGAAATTTTAACGAGCAAACGTGGCTCCCATTAGCATTCAGCCCAGCGTCAAGCCATTGGAGATCTCCCCACGTGACATTAGGAAGCACTGGAAGAAACTGACCACAGAGATAATGGGTCCTAACAGAACCCTAGTTAAGAACATAATAACATAAGAAATAGGAGCTAGAATCTGCCATTTGGACATTCAATAACATCATGGCTCATCTTCTACCTCAAGTCCACCTTTCACAATAGTCCCATATTGTTTGGTTCCCTTAGTATCCAAAAATCCATCTCTGTTCTGAAAATATACTCAACGAATGAGCATCCACAGCCCTCTGGGGTAGGTAATTGCAAGGATTCACAGCCCTCTGAGTGAAGGCATTTCTCCTCATCTCGAACCTAAATGACTGACCGCTTAATCTGAGAGAGTGACACCTACTTCTAGACTCCCCAGCCAGGGGAAACATCATCCAAACATTTATCCTGTCAAGCCTTAAGAATTGTATACGTTTCAATGAGATTACCTCTAGGGAATATATGGATAGTCTCCTCAATATCTCCTCATAGGACAATCCCACCTCCTTCCCATCCCAGGAATAAGTCTGGCAGGCCACCGTTCCACTCCCTCTAAGGCAAGTATATGCTTCCTCAGGTAAGGAGACAAAAACTGTACACAGTACTCCAGGTGTGGTCTCACCAAGGCCCTATATATTTACAATAATTTTTCTTTATCCTACACTCCAATCCATTTGTAATAAAGGCAAATATAACATTTGCTTTCCTAATTGCTTGATGTATCTGTCTGTAGTTACTAAGACCTGCCTAAAATAATTAACCACCACCACCCCCACAGCCAGTCTATTCCAGTACAGCTGTGGTAATAGTATACCTGATAACATAAGAAATTGCCGACATCTGTTCAGTTCATTGGAAAATGACACAATTTACAAAGCCGATTTTTGCCCTATTAATATCTTAATAATCATCAATACAGTGATAAAATTAGTCAATTGTAGAACTATCGAGGTCATCTACAAAACAATATTCGACTCGCCAACAATCAGTTCCTGCTCAGCCTGGACCGCTCAGCTCCAAACTTCATCACAGCCTTGATCCAGACCTGGATATAAGAGAAAATGCGACACGAAATGTGAGATTAACTTCCGTAGACATGAGTGCAGATCCGATCGAGGACAACATCAAGAAGCCCTGTTAAACCGTATGTAATAGTTATCGGGGGTATAAGGGAATCATTATCAGTAAAATGGGCATGGCTGTTAGAGGGCAAGCATCACAATTGGACTTTCTCAGGGCTACACCCTTCGTTAGGTACAATCATAAATAACAATCGCTCTGTCATAAGTTCAGGAATCGATCCGTTCTCTGTTAATTCAACAGTGCCCTGCTCCATTTCCAAAATAATGAAGCAGCCCATGAGAGCCTATTTCAGGACAAGAACACTTCCCAGGCGTGGGCTAACAAGAGGCAGGTATTTTTTGTGCGATGTCAGTGCCGGGCAATTACCAAATCCAACAGGAAAAGTCACAACAAAACCCCCCAACTTTTTGCGGCAACAAAATCACCTACTGCCGCACCATCAACATCCTGGATATGCTCATTGACCAGAAGATTAACGGCACCTGCTGTGTCAACACTGCAGATGAACGCCAGAGGCTGTGCTCTCCACGATATGTGTCTCTCTTCCTGATCTCTGAAAACCTCTTCACTAGGCCTCAAGTTAGGAATGTGATGGAATATTCACCACTCGTCTGAAATGGTTACACGCACAACACCAGCCATGAAGCTCGGCGTCATTCAGGGCAAAACATTCTGCTTGATTCAAATCCACAATATCCACACCGGTCACCATCAGTGCACTATTGCTGCAGTCTGTATTATCCACTGCAAATCACCAAGCTTAAATTAATATCACCGCTCAGAGCAGCTCTCTCTATCATTGATAAGGATAAGGGCAGCAAAGTCTTGAGATACCCACTGCCCCAATCTTCCCTGTAAGTCACAGGCTATCCTGACCTGAACACATATCATGGTTCCTTCATCATTGCTGACTCAAAATCCTGCAATTGGATTTTTCAACGTCACCACAGGATTGCAGCGGTTCAAAAAGACCAACAAGGACCTATTTGAGGCAGCGACAGACAAAAGATAAAACCATCGGGTAGAATGAGAAACAATGGGAGTTTTTAATATGGAGATGTGTGAGCAAAAATAAAGGAATATTGAAGAGAAACAGGAGGCGGCTGCTAGCCAGTTATTGTCGGAACTGTTTTCCCAATCGGTAACTGCATTCGCTGAAGTTAATAGGAGAGGGTCTCTGTAGGTTATGGGGGATTATGTGGACACTTAGTGTGACATGGAGTACTTTGAATAGCTTTGATGTGTACTTTGTGGTGAGTGAGGAACCAGACATGTAGCAGGATGGAAAGGGAAGCAGGGAAGATAATCAGTTGCAGAAGAGATGGAAAGGGAAGGATAGGGAAGATCAGATATAGAGCCGGAGGTTGAACGGAAGCAGGGACTGAATCAGGAACCGTGCAGGAGAAAAGGAAGATAAAGGGGAGAATTAGGATTGTAGCAGGTGGGGGAGGGAAGTAAACATCAGGAAGAGAACAGGTGGGGAACCAGACATGAAGCACTGGAAGGAGCGGCACGGAGAAGGAGGAAGGGGAATCAGACACAGAGGAGTCGGCAGATATATTAGAACGTTTTATATTTATGTTAAATGCAAATTCTTATTCTGAAAATCATTAATTTTGCAGCGTGTCTCAGTCTCATAATGAATTGAATCCGCTGACAGATACTTATACAATGAAATGTAAAGATAAATTTATAACACCACTAATAAAAGTTAACTTGTAATGTTACAAACCATTTTCCTGTGATCCGCAATCAGATCACTCCTGAGTTTAGGCTGCTCTGTCAAATTTATCCTTATTAAATCTCTATAAAGCTATTTGTTCATTTATTTTATTACTAGTCTTATTATTCAAATCATTCAATTCTTACAGTCGAATATAGTCTTCAAGAGCGAGGACCGATGAAAAGTGATCATTTATTATTTATCCAGACCCAGTGAGTCCGTTGTAAGGTGACCTTGACCAACCTTCAATGGCCCAATACAGATTTTCACAGTTCACAGACTCTTCACATCACTGAAAAAACTTCACCATAACTTCCACAATTATCTACCATCATCTTTTCCATAAGCCTTTTAGCTGATCTAATGGCAGCCTTCGTTTTCTTTAGTTGTTTCTTACACTCAACTCTGTTTAGCTCAGTGTTAGATGCCTTTAATTTTTGCAAACATGTTTGATTACATCCTATTTGTCTTTCTACCTGACACAATGCAGAAGCGCAATTCACAGAGTTCAGAGAATACAGAAGCTGCCGCAGCTGACCTGGGATTAACTGCATTGAAGTTGTGGGGAAATGATATAATTAGCGCTATATAACACCCTGAGGAACACAACACAATAAAAGTAATATTATCAATCAATTTGAACATGTTAGAATCAAAATAATGAAACAGAAATGTAACAAGTCCGGAAAAGATTCTATCTCACAGTTTTTAATGTGAGAACTAACGAGGGAAAAACCTTTTGAAGCACCTCGAGGCTGATATAGTCCAACTTGAACCACGTGGTACAGGTAGATGCAGTCGATACCGTCGAGCAGTGGGAGGGGGCCGTTGTTTGTAAGGCCGACCAGCTATATAAAAATAAACAGTCCTTCCAGCTAAACAGTCTGTGGTAGAGTACTCAGGGATATAAGTGAACACCTGTTACTGTTTATCAATAACTTAGGTTCTTCAGTGCCAGTGTTGTAGGATTGAAGGCAATCTCCCCTCCATAAAGGTTATATTTGTTTCCGGATGGAGAGCGGTGGAAAGAATGGGAAAGATGTCGCTATATTTGTAAAGGAAATTAACCGCTCTAGAAAACGCCGACGTCAGAAAATCAGTTACAGACTGAACTATTTGGATCCAGTCAGTTCAAGGTAACAATCCCAAATGAATCCCTCTCACCTGTTACAGTCCCCAGGACAAGGAGTCCTTTCTGACGAGGCACTCTGAACACAAATTAATAAATATACTGGATGGGACTAGGTGCAGTTGGACCAGTAGACTGGCACTGGGCTAGCCCAAGGCGGGCTTTGCCCAATGTGATAAAATGCAGCAAGCTTCACAACCGTCACTGACTGAGAGGCGAAACCGGGACAGGAATCCATACCTGCACCGCCCAATGGATCAGAAGCGCAGCAGCTTAACCACTTGGCCACCGTAAGTAAACTGAGATCAATTTGAAGTGGATGAGTGGAATGACTCCGGACTCGTCCAATGGAACCAGCACGAAATAATCTCTTCAACTGTTTCCTCCCTTGTGAGGGCACAACTCCTATACGACTATAGAGATCATCCGCTCAAATAGAGATGTGTACAAAGTAGAATTAAATCATAATCCGGTTTTTTATTATCTCTAAAGCAATCAATGGCCTGCTATGGCCAAGAGTCCTGGGATGGCCATTGGATTGGGAAATGTCTGTATTATGGACGATTTTAGTTTCCTGACATTCTTTGTGAATCATCCGGCGCAGAGGCCACAACAGGCGAAAGGTTTTTTGACGTTATTAAAGTTTGTGTCTTAACACAGCGATTTAGAGTCGAAACTAGAGATAGTCCAAAAAAAGAAATCACACAGCAGGCGAGGATAGAGTTACTGTCAAAACAAATCAAGCAAAGAGCAGAAGTTCCGGGTATAAATTCTCAGCGAGATGTCGTCTGGACCACTCTATTACATCACGATCAATTCACCAGCAAGACGGGAATAAGAGTGCGTGCTCTGCGAAAAGTTACAGTCAAACCTTGAACATCCCTCAGGCTGTAGAAAGCCTACTTCTGTCCAATCCTGCCCAGTGTCCATCGAGCCTGGCGCGCCCTGATTCAGACACACATCAAAGGGCCGCAAATTATCGAAAACCGAGCTAAAAAAGTCTCCCTTGCTATATTTGCTGAGACTGTCTGCAAATCTGTGGAATCCAAACCACGGAAATAAAGCACTTTAGACTCCACCAGAGATACTTGCAGAGCGTAAAAGACAGGATTATTTTGTATATTTGCAACTCTGCTCTGTGGGCGTGCAGCAGGCCAGGGAGATTTGCCACTATTCAATCTAAGAGATGATCCTGTTAGACAGAGTCAATCGCACTTAATCCAAACAAACATGAAACCAGATTTTCACATTAGAGAGTAGCTTATGCAAAAAAAATGTTGAAAAATGGGAACCATCCATGGACGTGATTATAAATCTACCAACATTATTAATAAAGCTGTCTCCCCTTCGTTACAAGTTTGCTGATGATACAATGCTAGGTGGGAGAGTAAGCTGTAAGGAGAACACTAAGAGTCTGCAAAGGGATATCGATAGACTAAGTGAGTTGGCAGTATTGTGGCAGATGGAGTATAATGTAGCAAAATGTGAGGTTATTCACTTTGGTAGGAAGAATAGGAAAACAGATTTTTATTTAATGGCGAGCATCTTTCAAATGTTGGTGTTCAGAGATTTGGGTGTCCTCGTGCAAGAAACACAGAAAGCTAGCATGCAGGTACAGCAAGCAATAAGGAAGACAAATGGCATGTTGGCCTTTTTTGCAAGGGGGTTGGAGTATAAGAGCAAGGAAATCTTGCTACAATTGTACAGGGCCTTGGTGAGACCACACCTGGAGTACTGTGCACAGTTTTGGTCTCCTTATCTAATATACTTGCCTTGAAGGCGGTGCAACGAAGGTTCACTAGATTGATTCCTGGGAAGAGAGGACTGTCCTATGATGAGAGATTGTGTAGAATGGGCCTATACTCTCTGGAGTCTAGAATAATGAGAGGTGACCTCATTGAAACATACAAGATTCTGAAGGGGTTTTACAGGATAGATGCTGAGAGGTTGTTTCCCCTGGCTGTAGTGTCTAGAGCTAAGGAGCATAGTCTCAGGATAAGCGGTAGGCCTTTTAAGACTTTACAGCTGCAAAACTGGCATCTATCCGACATTGTGGAAATCTGCCCAGGTATGCCCTGTCCACAAGAAGCAGGACAAATCCAACCCGGCCAATTACTGCCCCATCAGTCTTTGCGTAATCATCAGCAAAGTGATGGAAGGTGTCATCGACATTGCTATCACGCACTCACTCAACACTAACCTGCTCACCAATGCTCAGTTCAGGTTACGCCAGGTCCACTGGGCTCCATACCTCATTACATCCTTGGTCCAAACATGGACAAAATATCTGAAATCAGCGGTGATGTTAGAGTGACTGCACTTGACATCAAGGCAGCATTTGACCGAGTTTGGCATCCAGGAGCCCGAGTAAAACTGAAGTCAATGGGAATCAGGGGAAAAACTCTCCACTGGCTGGAGTCATATCTAGCACAAATGAAGATGGTTCTGGTGATTGGAGGTCAATCATCAAAGCCCCAGGACAACGCTGCAGGAGATCTTCAGAACAGTTTCCTAGGCCCAACAATCTTTAGCTACTTCATCAATGAACATCCCTCCATCATAAGGTCAGTATTGGGGATGTTCCTTGATGATTACAGAGTGTTCAGTTCCATTCGCATCTCCTCAGATAATGAAGCAGTCCCTGCCCGCATGCAGCAAGACCTAGACGGCATTCAGGCTTGACCTGATAAGTGGCAAGTAACTTTCGCGCCACACAAGTAACAGGCAATGACTATCTCCAACAAGGTAAAGTTTAACCACCGGCCCTTGACATTCAACGGCATTACCATCACTGAATATCCCTCCATCAATATCCTAGGGTTCACCATTGACCAGAAACTTGACTATGATGCTCTGCTCATTATAATAGATTGATCGCTGCAGCCCAACGTCCTCCCCCTCCCCCCTCCCCCCACCCCCGCAACCCAAAATGGACCAAACTACCTATATGCATCTGGCTGATAGGACTGGCCAGCATGGACTTGTTATTACAACAACGTTCATTTATGTAGTGCATGTAATTAATAAAACGCCCCAAGGCGCTTCCAATGAGCGTAATCAGACACAAAAGGACACGGAGCCAAAGAAGGAGACACGCGGACAGGTGACCAAAATCGTGATCAGAGGTCGGTCTTAAGGACAGTGTTAAAGGAGAGCAGAAATGCAGAGTTTCAGGGAGGGAATTTCCGTTTTTAGAGCCGTTGCAACTAAAGGCACGGCTGGCATTGTAGGTCGAAGACAGTGGAGGATGCACAGGAGGACATTTTGGCTCATCCAAGAATGGAGGGCAGACAAGCTATTTGACAACACAGAGACAGTGGATGAGTTGAGAGAGTTGGTGGTGAGGAAGAGTTGTGTGTCTACAGCACACACGTGGAATCTGATGTTGTGTTTCCGGCTGATGTCGCGAAGGAGCAGCATGTAGATGCGAAATAGAAGGATCAAAGAGGATAACCTTTGGGGTTAGAGGTAACGGTGCGAGAGCGCGAAGATAAGCCATTGCAGGATATTCTCTGGCTCAGGCTGCATAGGTTAGAGTGGAACCAGGCGTGGGCTGTTCCACACAGATGGAAAATGTAGGAGAGGCGTGGAGAAGGATGGAGTTGTCATCCGTGTCAAAGACGGGAAGAATGAAAGGGGACAGTGCACCATGGTCACAGTCACAGAGAATATAATTTGTGACTTCAATAAGGGCCGTTTCAAGTGCTGTGCAAAGGCAGAAAAATGATTGGAGAGATTCAAACAGGGAATTACGGGAAAGATGGAGACGAATTTGGGAGGCGACAATAAGTTCAAATACATTTGACAGGAATATGATGTTGGAGATGGGGCGGTAGATTGCAAAAGTCAGAGGGGTCAAGTGTGGATTTGTCAGGAGGGAGTGATGGCGGCAGTTCTGAAAGAGAGGGGGACAGTACCAGAGCAGATGGAACCCTTCACAATATCAGATAGCATGGGGCTGGGAAGAGGAACTGGATGGTCAGCAGTTTAGAGGCAATGGGGTTCAGGAACCAGGAAATGGTTTTCGGGGACAACATGAGATTGGACCGTCCACGACGGGTTATGGGGGAATTCACGGGAATACAGTAAGTGTTTAATTAAATTACAGGACAGGTAAATTTAGGGGAAGGCAGCAACTCTTTATTTAAAAATAGAATAAACGAGACCTTAGGGGAATACAACAATTGCTTACTTATCAGGAGAATAACGGGAACTATACGAACACAGTGACTGTGTCATTAGATATAGAGGACAGGAAATATTTAGGTTAACACAGTGACTGTGTAATTAGAGATAGAGGACAGGAAACATTTAGGTGAACACAGTATCTCTGTAATTAGAGATAGAGGACAGGGTAATTTAGGGGAACACAGTAACTGTGTAATTAGCGATAGAGGGCAGGGTAATTTAGGGGAACACAGTAACTGTGTAATTAGAGATAGAGGACAGGGTCATTTAGGGGAACACAGTAACTGTGTAATTAGAGATAGAGGACAGGGTAATTTCGGTGAACACAGTAACTGTTTAATTAGAAATAGTGGACAGGGTAATTTAGGGGAACACAGGAACAGTTTAATTAGAGATAATGGACAGGGTAAATTAGGGGAACACAATAACTGTTTAATTAGAGATAGAGGACAGGATAATTTAGGGGAACACAGTAACAATTTAATTAGAGATAGAGGACAGGGTAATTTAGGGGAAGACAGTAAATGTAATTAGAGATAGAGGACAGGGTAATTTAGGGGTACACCGTAACTATGTAATTAGAGATAGAGGACAGGGTAATTTAGATGAACACAGTAACACTGTAATTAAAGTTAGCCGACAGGGTAATTTAGGGGAACACAGTAACCGTGTAATTAGAGATAGAGGACACGGTAATTAGGGGATCACAGTAACTGTGTAATTAGAGATAGAGGACAGGGTAATTTAGATGAACACAGTAACACTGTAATTAAAGTTAGCCGACAGGGTAATTTAGGGGAACACAGTAACCGTGTAATTAGAGATAGAGGACACGGTAATTAGGGGATCACAGTAACTGTGTAATTAGAGATAGAGGACAGGGTAATTTAGATGAACCCAGCAACTCTGTAATTAGAGATAGAGGACAGGGTAATTTAGGGGAACACAGTAACTGTGTAAAAAGAGATAGAGGACAGGGTCATTTAGGGGAACACAGTAACTGTGTAATGAGAGATAGAGGGCAGGGGAATTTAGGGGAACACAGTAACTGTGTAATTAGAGACAGAGGACAGGGTCATTTAGGGGAACAGAGTAACTGTGTAATTAGAGATAGAGGACAGGGTAATTTAGGGGAACACAGTAACTGTGTAATTAGAGATAGAGGGCAGAGTAATTTAGGGGAACACAATAACTGTGCAATTAGAGATAGATGGCAGAGTAATTTAGGGGAACACAGTAACTGTGTAATTAGAGATAGAGGACAGGGTAATTTAGGGGAAGACAGTAACTCTGTAATTAGAAATAGTGGACAAGGTAATTTAGGGGAACACGGTTACAGTTTAATTAAAATAATGGACATGGTAATTTAGGTGACTACAGTAACTGTGTAACTAGCGATAGAGGACAGGGTAGTTTAGGTGAACACAGTAACTGTGTAATTAGAGATAGAGGACAGGGTAATTCAGGCGAACACAGTAACTGTGTAATTAGAGATAGAGGACAGGGTAATTCAGGCGAACACAGTAACTGTGTAATTAGAGATAGAGGACAGTGTGATTTAGGGGAGCACAGTAACTGTGTAATTAGTGATAGAGGACAGGGTAATTTAGGGGTACACAGTAACTTTTTAATTAGAAATAGTGGACAGGGTTATTTAGGGGTACACAGTAACTGTTTAATTAGAAATAGAGGACACGATAATTTAGGGGAAGACAGTAACTGTTTAATTAGAAATAGAGGACAGGGTAATTTAGGGGAAGACAGTAACTGTGTAATTAGAAATAGAGGACACGATAATTTAGGGGAAGACAGTAACTGTTTAATTAGAAATAGAGGACAGGGTAATTTAGGGGAAGACAGTAAATGTAATTAGAGATAGAGGAAAGGAAAATTTAGGGGAACACAGTAACTGTGTAATTAGAGATAGAGGACAGGATAATTTAGGGGTACACAGTAACTGTTTAATTAGAAATAGAGGACACGATAATTTAGGGGAAGACAGTAACTGTTTAATTAGAAATAGAGGACAGGGTAATTTAGGGGAAGACAGTAACTGTGTAATTAGAAATAGAGGACACGATAATTTAGGGGAAGACAGTAACTGTTTAATTAGAAATAGAGGACAGGGTAATTTAGGGGAAGACAGTAAATGTAATTAGAGATAGAGGAAAGGAAAATTTAGGGGAACACAGTAACTGTGTAATTAGAGATAGAGGACAGGATAATTTAGGGGAAAACAGTAACAGTGTAATTAGAGATAGAGGACAGGGTAATTTAGGGGAACAGAGTAACAGTTTAATTAGAGATGGAGGACAGGGTAATTTAGGAGAAGACAGTAAATGTAATTAGAGATAGAGGACAGGGTAATTTAGGGGAACACAGTAACTATGTAATTAGAGGTCATGATGTGGAGATGCCGGCGTTGGACTGGGGTGGACAAAAGTGAGAAGTCGCACAACACCAGGTTATAGTCCAACAGCTTTATTTGAAATCACAAGCTTTCGGAGCTGCTGACTGAGGAGCAGCAGCAGCAGAGTGGTGGTCTCTGTGACCAGGAAGAGGAGAAGGAGAACAGTTGGCAGACCACCACCAACATATCCACAACCACAACAACTGAGGTGCCTGGAGAGAGGGGACAGGAGAGGAGAAAGAAAAGAAAGGAAGGCCAAGGCCAATAACACCAGAGGAGAGGCCTTTCCACACTGCCTCCTCAATTGGCCTCCATTTTAGGAGAGGGAGAGAGGGGAGAAAACAACAAAACATCATCTGTTTGGAAGGAGGAAGGAAGGAAAGAACAGCTACAGGTGGGTGTGATTCTGGGGCACTCTCCCAGAGACTTTGTTTTGTAGGTGGGGGGAGGAAAGAAGAAAAAGAAGAAGGCCGGAACATCCAAGGGGTGTGTGTGTGTGTGTGTGTGGCTTCTGTAAAAGCTAGGCCGCACACACCATATTAAACACCCCTTTCCCATTGCCTGACCTGGGACAGCTGGAGCTGCCTAGGTGAAGTCCCCAATTAATTTATTCTTATTGGGCATCGTTAAGACCTGGTGCAGGACTGAGCCTGGGCATCTCCAGCTATCCCAGGTGAAGACATCTTCTCCCCCCACCAGAAGACCACCACCAAAGACTTTTATTACATCGGAGAGTGCACCCCCCCTGCCAACACCCACCCACCCACCCACCATCCTGAGTGGCGACCCTGCCCTTGCGGCTTCCCTCCTTCCCACCCCCTCTCTCTCTCTCTTTGTCTCTTGTCTCTCTCTGCCTCTCTCTCTAAGAGGCACCTCAATCTATTTTAATTAAGTACCTATTGAGCAGAGGGGAGAAGGCCCCTCTCCCAATTAATTCATATAAAGGGAGAGGTGTGCCTTCAATTTAAGAGCTCCCTCTGCTCAGGGGAAAACAGAAACAAAAAACCGAGGCCATTAACACCTTCAGGCCTGTGACTTGGGGTGAGTGTAGCCCTTAAAGACCAACCCATCATGGCGACCACATCTTCGCCGGTGGCGGGGGCAGCGAGGACATACGCGAGCGTGGCAGCCGCGGCCACGGCCGCAGCCACGAGTCCTCCTGTTACCCCGTCACCTTTTACCCTCCTTACGAGGAAGAATGGGGTCAAGAGCTACACTCACCCCAACATGACAATAGAGGCGTGCGTAAAAGCCATGGCTGGGGTTGTCGGCCCTTCAGCCATCGTCGCCGCCTCTAAAATGTACGGCAAGGCTGTGTTCTTCCTGGGGTCGGAGCGGGCGGTGTCCCTGGCCATCGAGAAGGGGCTCACCGTGGGCGGGACCTTCCTGCCGGTGGACCCCCTTGAGGCCACCGCGCAAAGGATTGTGGTTTCCAACGTCCCGCCCTTTGTTCCGGGTGAGCTCCTCCTCCCCCACCTACGTCAACTGGGGGAGGTGAGGTCGGGGATCACACCCATCCCGCTCGGCTTCCGGGAAGCCAGCCTTCGGCACGTCTTCTCCTTCCGGCGCCAGCTTTTCGTCCGGCTGGCGCGGGAGGAGGACGCGGATGGCGCGTTCACGGTGCTCCACGGGGGGACCGCCCACCGCGTCTTCTGGACCTCGGACGGCGTGCGGTGCTACGCCTGTAAGGAGGTGGGGCACGTCCGCAAAAACTGCCCCGCCTCCAAGGCCGCCACGACACCTGGCGCGGCCAGGGTTGGCGCCGCCGCCCCCCCTCCGCCTGATACTGTCCGTGCGTCGACGGCGACGGATGCGCGGTCGAAATCGGAGGCCAACACCACCACGGCCTCCGGCGGGGAGGAGGGAGAGCGTCCGGGGGGAAGGAAGGCGCGTAGGAAAAATAAACACCTAAGGGCGGATCCCCTCATGGAGGAAACATCAGAGTTGACCGAACTCACGCCCGAGTACATCGCGGAGTTGGTCGGGACGCATGAGACTGGGGGGGTCCTCGTGCCCGGGCCCGTGACCGTGACCGCAACTGCTGAGGCAGCTAAATCAAGACCTGCGGCCGGGCTCGGGCCCGAGGGGCCCAAGAAACCCAGTCGTCAGAAGGGGGCAGAGAGGGAGGCCCCAGCAGACATGGAGGCCTCCCCCTCTCCGGGCCCCAACTTGTTAAAAAGAAAGCTCCGCCCCCAGCAGGAGGACTGCGAGGAGGAAGGTCCCTCCGCAAAAGGGGGGCAGTCGCCCGCCGCGGGTGCTGCGCCCCACCCCACCACCGTCATCGTCGCGCGCGATCGGCAGGGGTCGTCTGTCCCTCGGGAGGGTGAGACAGCCGAGTCTGTCCGACCTGTGCCTCCCGGGGATGGGGAAGAGACCCTGCCCGTGGGGGGGGGGCGCGGAACAACCCGCGGAGGGAAATGTAGTTCCGGAACCGTTGCTCCTCGCCGGGTCGGGCGTCCTGGGGACTGGGGCGGGCGAGGCCAAAGAGGCTGAAGCCGAGCCCGCCTTTTATAACCCAGACATCTCCCAGGGACTGCTCGACCTGGTGGAGGAGTGTAGCAGTCCCCGGCCCGCTGGGTCGGAGGTTGGTGGCGGGGAGACGGAAAGCCCCCTGACTCCGTCTCTGTTGTTGGCGCCGGACGTGCTGGAGGAATTTGGGATTATTTTCTCCCCGGTTTCTCCGGTCGCCCCGGCGCCTGAGGCGGGGGGGGGGCCCCGAACCGCCGCCGCCGCCTCCCGGCCCGGCGCCCCTGAAGGAGCCCAGGGTGGACTCCTCTGCCACCGATCCTGGGGGTGGGATCGTGACGGAGGCGGGGCCGGCCGGTGCGGCCGAGCCGTTCGCTGCACCCTGTGCGACGGACGGGTCGGCCGCCGGTGACGACCTCCCGGAGGAGGACGGGGACTCGGTGGTGGGCATCGAGGACGATTTGGAGTCCATCGGCAACGAGGTGATGGACGCCCTCGTGCCCTTCACCGACTCTCCCCTCATCCCCGTAGGGGAACTCCGGGATTTTATGGCCATGAGCCAGGGTCGTCACAAGAAGATCCGGCTGGCCCTCGACAAGTGGTCGGAGCTGGCGCTGCTCGTCGTGTCCGTCCGCGCCGCCGTTAAAATCATGGGCGCGGACAAGGACGTTGGCCGGCTCGAGCTGCGTCGGCTCAAGAGTTTCCACACTGGGCTGCTGAGGGAGTGGCGGTCGTCAGTGACCGCGCTCCCTCCCCTCCGTTAGGTAGAGGTTGCACTATGCTTCTGAGATGAAGATAACCATAGCCAGCCTCAACATCAACGGCAGCAGGGAGGCGCGCCGTAGATTCAATAACTTCTCGGTCCTTCGGGACGGGAAATATGCGGTGTGCTTCCTGCAAGAAACCCACACCGTTCCGGGAGACGAGGCCACGTGGCTCCTGGAGTGGCAAGGAGGGGTCAGCATGAGTCACCTCTCTAACAATTCCTGCGGGGTGGCTGTCTTGCTGGCCCCGCATTTTCAGCCGGAGATCTTGAGGGTCAAGGAGCACGTGCCGGGCCGCTTGCTCCAGGTCACTGTATGCCTGGGAGGCGTGCCGCTCCATTTAGTGAACGTGTACGCCCCCCGGACCGGTGCGCAGCAAGTGCGCTTCTTCGGAGAAGTGTCCGCTCTTCTGGGCTCCATCGACGTGGGCGAGTGCGTCATCCTCGGGGGGGATTTCAATTGTACCCTCGAGGCGCGGGACCGGTCGGGTCCCCCGCGAAGCCCGGCGGCGATGGAGAAGTTGCGGGACCTGGTCGGGTCCTTCGACTTGGTGGACGTCTGGCGAAATCTCCATCCCGACTCCAGCGCCTTCACGAGCGTGAGGTCTGGAGGAGGAAGGTCCAGAATCGACCGCCTTTACATTTCCCGGGCGTACGTCTCCTGCGTTCCGGCGGCTTCCATGCGGCCGGTGCCGTGCACGGACCACCACCTGGTGTGGGCGGAGCTCGCTCCGCTGCGCGCGCGGGGGGGGTCCGCGTACTGGCATTTTAACAACCTGCTGCTGGAGGACACGCGGTTCCGGGATTCGTTTCGCCGGTTCTGGGCCGACTGGAGAAGGAAGCGGGGAGGCTTCCCCTCCTTGAGGCTATGGTGGGACGTGGGCAAGGCTCACGTCCGCGTCTTCTGTCAGGAGTACGCGAAGGGGTCGACCAAGAGGCGGGAGGCCCGGGTCGGGCGATTGGAGAAAGAAGTGCTCGACCTGGAGTCCCGTCTCGGTCAAGTCGTCGAGGACCCGGCCCTGCGGAAGGTGTACGAAGAGAAGAAGGGCGCGCTGAAGGACCTGCAGCTGGTCGGGTCCCGAGGCGCGTACGTGAGGTCGCGGATCCAGTTCCTGCGGGACCTGGACCGCGGCTCCCCCTTCTTCTACTCGCTGGAAAAAAGACGGGGGGTCCGTAAGCAGCTCTTGGGGCTGCTGGCCGACGACGGATCTCTGGTCTCGGATCCGGAGGGCATCAGCGCGGAGGCCCGGGCCTATTACGGGGCTCTGTTCTCTTCGGATCCGTCCAGCGAGGATGCGCGCAGAGTTTTGTGGGAGGACCTGCCGAAGGTCGGCCCGGAGGGCGCCGAGAATTTAGAAGCTCCGCTAAGCCTGGCGGAGCTGACCGGCGCCCTGCGCCAGCTCTCGAGGGGCAAGTCCCCGGGGCTGGACGGGCTGACCGTGGAGTTCCACAGGGCGTTCTGGGACGTCTTGGGGGACGACTACGCGCGGGTCCTGGGGGAAAGTCTGGCGACCGGGGAGATGCCCCTCTCTTGGCGCAGGGCGGTCATCGTCCTGCTGCCCAAGAAGGGCGATCTCCGCCTACATAAGAACTGGCGCCCGGTCTCCCTCCTCAGCATGGACTACAAAATTTTCGCCAGGGCTATGTCTGCTCGCCTTGGCACCGTGCTGGCCCGCATGATCCACCCCGACCAGTCCTACACGGTCCCGGGCCGGAGTATCCACGATAACATCCATCTGGTCCGGGACCTGGTCCACCATTCCCAGAGGGCTGGTCTGTCGGTCGCCTTCCTTTCCCTGGATCAGGAGAAGGCGTTCGACAGGGTGGATCACGAGTATCTTTTCGGGACTCTGCGCGCATTCGGGTTCGGGACGCATTTCGTCGCCCGGATCCGACTTCTGTACGCCGCCGCGGAGTGTCTCATTAAAGTTAACGGGTCTTTGACGGCGCCCCTTCGCTTCGGGAGGGGGGTGCGTCAGGGATGCCCCATGTCCGGTCAGTTATACGCCGTTTGCGTGGAGCCTTTCCTGCGCCTCTTGCGGAAGAGGTTGACGGGACTGGCTCTGCAAGGGCCGGGCGTGGAGGTGGTCCTCTCGGCTTACGCCGATGACGTGCTCCTCGCGGTCACGGATCCCGTCGACTTGCGGAGGATGCGAGAATGCCAGCAGATTTACTCGGACGCATCCTCCGCCAAGATCAACTGGGAGAAATGTTCTGGACTCCTGGTGGGCCCATGGCGGGTGGACTCCCTGCCGGAGGAGTTCGGGCCTTTCGCCTGGAGCACCACGCACCTCCTCTACCTGGGAGTCTACCTCAGCCCGGCCGAGGACGCCTGGCCGGCGAACTGGCAAGAGCTGGAGGCCAAAGTCACCGCTCGCCTAGGGCGCTGGACAGGACTGCTCCGAGTGTTGTCCTACAGGGGTCGAGCGCTGGTCATAAACCAGCTGGTGGCCGCCATGTTGTGGTACCGGTTGGTCACTTTGATCCCTCCCCCTGCGTTTGTCGCCAAGATGCAGAAGAAGCTCGTCGACTTCTTCTGGGACAAAAGGAAGCACTGGGTCTCTGCCGCGGTTTTGAGTCTCCTGCTTAGGGAGGGCGGTCAGGCGCTGGTGTGCCTTCGCACCCAGGCGGCGACTTTCCGTCTTCAGACGCTGCAGAGATACCTGTACGTGGAGAATCCTCCTAGGTGGCGTGCGCTGGCGACGTATTTCTTCCGCTAGCTGCACGGCCTCAATTACGACACGCAGCTCCTGTTTGTGAGAGTGGGTGGCACGCGTGCCAGCCTGCGGGAGCTGCCTGTCTTCTACCAGGAACTGCTATGGGTTTGGAACAGCGTCGCCTCCGAGCGCAGTTCTCCCCCGTCAGGAGCGGCGGCCGTCCTTCGGGAGCCGCTGTTCAGGAATCCGCACCTCCACGACCGCGGGTTCGGCTGGCTGGCGGAGGGCAGGGCTGTGCCCGGTAAGGTGACCAGAGTCGGGGACCTGCTCGATGGCGGAGGAGCAGGCTGGATGGCGCCAGAGGAGTTGGCGAGGCGCATGTCCTGGGTCAACGTCCGGCTCACGGTCAAAGCCATCGAGTCGCTAAAAGTGGCACTGGGCCCCGTCTCCACTAGGTGTGTCGAGGAGGCTCAGGCACGTGGGGCGATCCCGTCCGAACTGACCCCCGTTCGGACGGAATTCCTTATCGGCGCCCGGCCCCGAATCCTCCCTCGGGAGCCGCCGCCTCACCACTTGAGCCTTCTCGGAGAAATGCCCTCCGTGCCCTTTCAATCCGCACGGAGGCGTTTCCTGTACGGGCTGCTCCTGCACACTCTCCACTTTGCCATCTTCGTCTGCCGTCCGGACACGCCTTGGCGTACCATCCTGCCGTCCGGCGGAGGCGAAGGTCCCCATTGGAAGGCTCTCTACGCGGGAGTCTTCCCTTGTTCTATTGGGGACTTGGCCTGGAGGGTGTTGCACGGAGCAGTCCCGTGCAATAGGATTTTAAGTAGGTTTACGGACTCCCAGGCTGCTTGCCATTTCTGCGGCCTGGAGGAGTCCGTCTATCACATTTATATTGAGTGTGAGAGGTTGCAGCCCCTCTTTCATTATTTGAAGGGACTGCTCCTCAATTTCTGGTTGCACTTCAGCCCCACGCTCCTGATCTACGGTCACCCGGTGCGGAGGGGAGCGGGTAGGTCGGAGGACCTCCTCGTAGGACTGCTCCTGGGCCTGGCCAAGAAAGCCATTAATTGGTCCAGGCAGCGGGCGGTCGAGGGGGTCGTTCGGCCCGATTGCCTGCCTCTCTTCCGCGGCCATGTTCGCGCCCGGGTGGCCCTGGAGATGGAGCACGCGGTGTCCGCCGGCACGCTTGAGTTTTTCCGCGACCGGTGGGCGCCGCGGGGGCTGGAGTGCATCGTCACCCCGGACTTCCAAATTTTGATTTGATTTATTAAGTTTCATTTAAAGTTTTAATTGATTTACAGTAAATTTTGATTTGTTCAACCAAAAAGAGCAACACCAGGTTATAGTCCAACAGATTTATTTAATTTTACAAGCTTTCGGAGCAGTTCGCTCCTTCGTCAGGTAAGTTTAGCAGTTTAGCATTTAGGGGAACACAGTAACTGTTTAATTAGAAATAGTGGACAGGGTAATTTAGGGGAACACATGAACAGTTTAATTAGAGATAATGGACAGGGTAAATTAGGGGAACACAGTAACTGTTTAATTAGAAATAGTGGACAGGGTAATTTAGGGGAACACAGGAACAGTTTAATTAGAGATAGAGGACAAGGTAATTTAAGAGAACACAGTAACTGTGTAATTAGAGATAGAGGACAGGGCAATTTAGGGGAAGACAGTGAATGTAATTAGAGATAGAGGACAGGGTAATTTAGGAGAAGAAAGTAAATGTAATTAGAGATAGAGGACAGGGTAATTTAGGGGAAGACCGTAATTATGTAATTAGAGATAGAGGACAGGGTAATTTAGGGGAAGACAGTGAATGTAATTAAAGATAGAGGACAGGGTAATTTAGGGGAACACCGTAATTATGTAATTAGAGATAGAGGACAGGGTAATTTAGGGCAACACTGTAACAGTTTAATTAGAGATAGAGGACAGGGTAATTTAGGGGAAGACAGTGAATGTAATTAGAGATAGAGGACAGGGTAATTTAGGGGAACACAGTAACGGTGTAATTGGAGATAGAGGACAGGGTCATTTAGGGGAACACAGTAACTGTGTAATTAGAGATAGAGGACAGGGTAATTTAGGGGAACACATGAACAGTTTAATTAGAGATAATGGACAGGGTAAATTACGGGAACACAGTAACTGTTTAATTAGAAATAGTGGACAGGGTAATTTAGGGGAACACAGTAACAGATTAATTAAAGATAATGGACAGGGTAAATAAGGGGAACACAATAACTGTTTAAATAGAGATAGGGGACAAGGTAATTTAGGGGAACACAGTAACTGTGTAATTAGAGATAGAGGACAGGGTAATTTAGGGGAACACAGTAACAGTTTAATTAGAGATAGAGGACATGGTAATTTAGGAGAACACAGTAACTGTGTAATTAGAGATAGAGGACAGGGTAATTTAGGGGAAGACAGTAAATGTAATTAGAGCTAGAGGACAGGAAAATTTAGGGGAACACAGTAACTGTGTAATTAGAGATAGAGGACAGGGTAATTTAGGGGAACACAGTAACTGTTTAATTAGAGATAGAGGACATGGTAATTTAGGAGAACACAGTAACTGTGTAATTAGAGATAGAGGGCAGGGTAATTTAGGGGAACACAGTAACTGTGTAATTAGAGATAGAGGACAGGTTAATTTAGGGGAACACAGTAACTGTGTAATTAGAGATAGAGGACAGGGTCATTTAGGGGAACACAGTAACTGTGTAATTAGAGATAGAGGACAGGGTAATTTAGGGGAACACAGTAACTGTGTAATTAGAGATAGAGGACATGGTAAATTAGGGGAACACAGTAACTGTGTAATTAGAGATAGAGGGCAGGGTAATTTAGGGGATCACAGTAACTGTGTAATTAGAGATAGAGTACAGGGTAATTTAGGGGAAGACAGTAACTCTGTAATTAGAAATAGTGGACAGTGTAATTTAGGGGAACACAGTAACAGTTTAATTAAAATAATGGACAGGGTAATTTAGGGGAACACAATAACTGTTTAATTAGAGATAGTGGACAGGATAATTTAGGGGAACACAGTAACTGTGTAATTAGAAATAGAGGACAGGGTCATTTAGGGGAACACAGTAACTGTGTAATTAGAGATAGTGGACAGGGTAATTTAGGTGAACACAGTAACTGTTTAATTAGAAATAGAGGGCAGGGTAATTTAGGTAAACACAGTAACTGTGTAATTAGAGATAGAGGACAGGGTAATTTAGGGGAACACAGTAACTGTGTAATTAGAGATAGAGGACAGGGTAATTTAGGGGAACACAGTAACTGTGTAATTAGAGATAGAGGACAGGGTAATTTAGGGGAACACAGTAACTGTGTAATTAGAGATAGAGGACAGGGTAATTTAGGGGAACACGTGAACAGATTAATTGGAGATAATGGACAGGGTAAATTACTGGAACACAGTAACTGTTTAATTAGAAATAGTGGACAGGGTAATTTAGGGGAGCACAGTAACAGTTTAATTAGAGATAATGGACAGGGTAAATAAGGGGAGCACAATAACTGTTCAATTAGATATAGAGGACAAGGTAATTTAGGGGAACACAGCAACTGTGTAATTAGAGATCGAGGACAGGGTAGTTTAGGTGAACACAGTAACTGTGTAATTAGAGATAGTGGACAGGATAATTCAGGCGAACACAGTAACTGTGTAATTAGAGATAGAGCGCAGGGTAATTTAGGGGAACAAAGTAACTGTGTAATTAGAGATAGAGGACAGGGTAATTTAGGGGAACACAGTAACTGTGTAATTAGAAATAGAGGACAGGGTCATTTAGGGGAACACAGTAACTGTGTAATTAGAGATAGTGGACAGGGTAATTTAGGTGAACACAGTAACTGTTTAATTAGAAATAGAGGGCAGGGTAATTTAGGTAAACACAGTAACTGTGTAATTAGAGATAGAGGACAGGGTAATTTAGGGGAACACAGTAACTGTGTAATTAGAGATAGAGGACAGGGTAATTTAGGGGAACACATGAACAGATTAATTGGAGATAATGGACAGGGTAAATTACTGGAACACAGTAACTGTTTAATTAGAAATAGTGGACAGGGTAATTTAGGGGAGCACAGTAACAGTTTAATTAGAGATAATGGACAGGGTAAATAAGGGGAGCACAATAACTGTTCAATTAGACATAGAGGACAAGGTAATTTAGGGGAACACAGTAACTGTGTAATTAGAGATAGAGCATAGTGTAATTTAGATAAACACAGTAACTCTGTAATTAGAGATAGAGGACAGGGTAATTTAGGGGAACACAGTAACTGTGTAATTAGAGACAGAGCACAGGGTAATTTAGGGGAACACAGTAACTGTGTAATTAGAGATAGAACAGGGTAATTTAGATGAACACAGTAACTGTGTAATTAGAGATAGAGGACAGGGTAATTTAGGGGAACACAGTAACTGTGTAATTAGAGATAGAGGACAGGGTAATTTAGGGGAACACAGTAACTGTGTAATTAGAGATAGAGCACAGGGTAATTTAGGGGAACACAGTAACTGTGTAATTAGAGATAGAACAGGGTAATTTTGATGAACACAGTAACTGTGTAATTAGAGATAGAGGACAGGGTAATTTAGGGGAACACAGTAACTGTGTAATTAGAGATAGAGGACAGGGCCATTTAGGGGAACACAGTAACTGTGTAATTAGAGATAGAGGGCAGGATAATTTAGGGGAACACTGTAACAGTTTAATTAGAGATAGAGGACAGGGTAATTTAGGGGAAAACAGTAACAGTTTAATTAGAGTTAGAGGACAGGATAATTTAGGGGAAGACAGTAAATGTAATTAGAGATAGAGGACAGGGTAATTTAGGGGAACACAGTAACTATGTAATTAGAGATAGAGGACAGGGTAATTTAAGGGAACACAGTAACTATGTAATTAGAGATAGAGGACAGGGTAAATTAGGGGAACACAATAACTATATAATTAGAGATAGAGGACAAGGTAATTTAGGGGAACACAGTAAATATGTAATTAGAAATAGTGGACAGGGTAAATTAGGGGAACACAATAACTGTTTAATTAGAGATAGAGGACAAGTTAATTTAGGGGAACACAGTAACTATGTAATTAGAAATAGTGGACAGGGTAATTTAGGGGAGCACCGTAACAGTTTAATTAGAGATAGAGGACAGGGTAATTTACGGGAAGACAGAGAATGTAATTAGAGATAGAGGACAGGGTAATTTAGGGGAACACAGTAACTATGTAATTGGAAATAGTGGACAGGGTAAATTAGGGGAACACAATAACTGTTTAATTAGAGATAGAGGACAAGTTAATTTAGGGGAACACAGTAACTATGTAATTAGAAATAGTGGACAGGGTAATTTAGGGGAACACCGTAACAGTTTAATTAGAGATAGAGGACAAGTTAATTTAGGGGAACACAGTAACTATGTAATTAGAGATAGAGGACAGGGTAATTTAGGGGAACACAGTAAATGCGGAATTAGAGATAGAGCACAGGGTAATTTAGATAAACACAGCAACTCTGTAATTAGAGATAGAGGACAAGGTAATTTAGGCTAACGCAGTTACTATGTAATAAGAAATAGTGGACTGGGTAAATTAGGGGAACACAGTAACTATGTAATTAGAAATAGTGGACAGGTTAATTTAGGGGAACACAGTAACAGTTTAATTAGAGATAGAGGAGAGGGAAATTTGGGGGAACACAGTAACTATGTAATTAGAGATAGAGGACAGGGTAATTTAGGGGAACACAGTAACTGTGTAATTAGAGATAGAGGACAGGATAATTCAGGCGAAAACAGTAACTGTGTAATTGGAGATAGAGGACAGGGTAATTTAGGGGTACACAGTAACTGTGTAATTAGAGATAGAGCACAGGGTAATTTAGATGAACACAGTAACTCTGTAATTAGAGATAGAGGACAGGGTAATTTACGGGAACATAGTAACTGTGTAATTAGAGATAGAGGACAAGGCCATTTAGGGGAACACAGTAACTGTGTAATTAGAGATAATGGACAGGGTAATTTAGGGGAACACAGTAACAGTTTAATTAGAGATAATGGACAGGGGAATTTAGGGGAAGTCAGTAAATATAATTAGAGATAGAGGACAGGGTAATTTAGGGGAACACAGTAACTATGTAATTAGAGATAGAGGACAGGGTAATTTAAGGGAACACAGTAACTATGTAATTAGAAATAGTGGACAGGGTAAATTAGGGGAACACAATAACTGTTTAATTAGAGATAGAGGACAAGGTAATTTAGGCTAACGCAGTTACTATGTAATTAGAAATAGTGGACTGGGTAAATTAGGGGAACACAGTAACTATGTAATTAGAAATAGTGGACAGGTTAATTTAGGGGAACACAGTAACAGTTTAATTAGAGATAGAGGAGAGGGAAATTTGGGGGAACACAGTAACTATGTAATTAGAGGTAGAGCACAGGGTAATTTAAATGAACACAATAACAGTTTAATTAAAATAATGGACAGGGTAAATTAGGGGAACACAATAACTGTTTAATTAGAGATAGAGGACAATGTAATCTAGGGGGACACAGTAACTGTGTAACTAGAGTTAGAGGACAGGGTAGTTTAGGTGAACACAGTAACTGTGTAATTAGAGATAGAGGGCAGGGTAATTTAGGGGAACACAGCAACCGTGCAATTAGAGATAGAGGAATGGGTAATTTAGGTGAACACAGTAACTGTGTAATTAGAGATAGAGGGCAGGGTAATTTAGGGGAACACAGTAACTGTGTAATTAGAGATAGAGGGCAGGGTAATTTAGGGGAACACAGTAACTGTGTAATTAGAGATAGAGGAGAGGATCATTTAGGGGAACACAGTAACTGTGTAATTAGAGATAGAGGAAAGGATAATTTAGGGGAACACAGTAACTGTGTAATTAGAGATAGTGGACAGGGTAATTTAGGTGAAAACAGTAACTGTTTAATTAGAAATAGAGGGCAGGGTAATTTAGGTAAACACAGTAACTGTGTAATTAGAGATAGAGGACAGGGTAATTTAGGGGATCACAGTAACTGTGTAATTAGAGATAGAGGACAGGGTAATTTAGGGGAACACATGAACAGTTTAATTAGAGATAAAGGACAGGGTAAATTATGGGAACACAGTATCTGTTTAATTAGAAATAGTGGACTGTGTAATTTAGGGGAGCACAGTAACAGTTTAATTAGAGATAATGGACAGGGTAAATAAGGGGAACACAATAACTGTGTAATTCGAGATAGAGGACATGGTAGTTTAGGAGAACACAGTAACTGTGTAATTAGAGATAGATGACAGGGTAATTTAGATAAACACAGCAACTCTGTAATTAGAGATAGAGGACAGGGTAATTTAGGGGAACACAGTAACTGTGTAATTAGAGATAGAGCACAGGGTAATTTAGGGGAACACAGCAACTGTGTAATTAGAGATAGAACAGGGTAATTTAGATGAACACAGCAACTCTGTAATTAGAGATAGAGGACAGGGTAATTTAGGGGAACACAGTAACTGTGTAATTAGAGATAGAGGACAGGGGAATTTAGGGGAAGACAGTAAATGTAATTATTAATAGAGGACAGGGTAATTTAGGGGAACACAGTAACTATGTAATTAGAGATAGAGGACAGGGTAATTTAGGGGAAAACAGTAACAGTTTAATTAGAGATAGAGGACAGGATAATTTAGGGGAAGACAGTAAATGTAATTAGAGATAGAGGACAGGGTAATTTAAGGGAACACAGTAACTATGTAATTAGAAATAGTGGACAGGGTAAATTAGGGGAACACAATAACTATATAATTAGAGATAGAGGACAAGGTAATTTAGGGGAACACAGTAACTATGTAATTAGAAATAGTGGACAGGGTAATTTAGGGGAGCACCGTAACAGTTTAATTAGAGATAGAGGACAGGGTAATTTAGGGGAAGACAGAGAATGTAATTAGAGATAGAGGACAGGGTAATTTAAGGGAACACAGTAACTATGTAATTAGAAATAGTGGACAGGGTAAATTAGGGGAACACAATAACTGTTTAATTAGAGATAGAGGACAAAGTAATTTAGGGGAACACAGTAACTATGTAATTAGAAATAGTGGACAGGGTAATTTAGGGGAACACCGTAACAGTTTAATTAGAGATAGAGGACAGTGTAATTTAGGGGAACACAGTAACTGTGTAATTAGAGATAGAGGACAGGGTCATTTAGGGGAACACAGTAACTGTGTAATTAGAGATAGAGGACAGGGTAATTTAGGGGAACACAGTAACTGTGTAATTAGAGATAGAGGACAGGGTAATTTAGGGGAACACAGTAACTGTGTAATTAGAGATAGAGGACAGGGTAATTTAGGGGAACACAGTAACTGTGCAATTAGAGATAGAGGACAGGGTAATTTAGGGGAAGACAGTGATTGTAATTAGAGATAGAGGACAGTGTAATTTAGGTAAACACAGTAACTGTGTAATTAGAGATAGAGGACAGGGTAATTTAGGGGAACACAGTAACTGTGTAATTAGAGATAGAGGACAGGGTCATTTAGGGGAACACAGTAACTGTGTAATTAGAGATAGAGGACAGGGTAATTTAGGGGAACACAGTAACTGTGTAATTAGAGATAGAGGACAGGGTCATTTAGGGGAACACAGTAACTGTGTAATTAGAGATAGAGGACAGGTTAATTTAGGGGAACACAGTAACAGTTTAATTAAAATAATGGACAGGGTAATTTAGGGGTACACAATAACTGTTTAATTAGAGATAGAGGACAGGGTAGTTTAGGTGAACACAGTAACTGTGTAATTAGAGATAGAGGACAGGATAATTCAGGCGGACACAGTAACTTTGTAATTAGAGATAGAGCACAGGGTTATTTAGGGGAACACAGTAACTGTGTAATTAGAGATAGTGGACAGGGTAATTTAGGTGAACACAGCAACTGTTTAATTAGAAATAGAGGGCAGGGTCATTTAGGTAAACACAGTAACTGTGTAAATAGAGATAGAGGACAGGGTAATTTAGTGGAACACAGTAACTGTGTAATTAGAGATAGAGGACAGGGTAATTTAGGGGAACACAGTAACAGTTTAATTAGAGATAATGGGCAGGGTAAATAAGGGGAACACAATAACTGTTTAATTAGAGATAGAGGACAAGGTAATTTAGGGGAACACAGTAACTGTGTAATTAGAGATAGAGGACAGGTTAATTTAGGGGAAGACAGTAAATGTAATTAGAGATAGAGCACAGGGTAATTTAGATAAACACAGCAACTCTGTAATTAGAGATAGAGGACAGGGTAATTTAGGGGAACACAGTAACTGTGTAATTAGAGATAGAGGACAGGGTAATTTAGATGAACACAGTAATTCTGTAATTAGAGATAGAGGACAGGGTAATTTACCGGAACATAGTAACTGTGTAATTAGAGATAGAGGACAGGGCCATTTAGGGGAACACAGTAACTGTGTAATTAGAGATAGAGGGTAGGGTAATTTAGGGGAACACAGTAACAGTTTAATTAGAGATAATGGACAGGGTAATTTAGGGGAACACAGTAACAGTTTAATTAGAGATAATGGACAGGGGAATTTAGCGGAAGTCAGTAAATGTAATTAGAGATAGAGAACAGGGTAATTTAGGGGAACACAGTAACTATGTAATTAGAGATAGAGGACAGGGTAATTTAGGGGAAAACAGTAACAGTTTAATTAGAGATAGAGGACAGGATAATTTAGGGGAAGACAGTAAATGTAATTAGAGATAGAGGACAGGGTAATTTAGGGGAACACAGTAACTATGTAATTAGAGATAGAGGACAGGGTAATTTAAGGGAACACAGTAACTATGTAATTAGAAATAGTGGACAGGGTAAATTAGGGGAACACAATAACTGTTTAATTAGAGATAGAGGACAAGGTAATTTAGGCTAACGCAGTTACTATGTAATTAGAAATAGTGGACTGGGTAAATTAGGGGAACACAGTAACTATGTAATTAGAAATAGTGGACAGGTTAATTTAGGGGAACACAGTAACAGTTTAATTAGAGATAGAGGAGAGGGAAATTTGGGGGAACACAGTAACTACGTAATTAGAGGTAGAGGACAGGGTAATTTAAATGAACACAGTAACAGTTTAATTAAAATAATGGACAGGGTAAATTAGGGGAACACAATAACTGTTTAATTAGAGATAGAGGACAATGTAATCTAGGGGGACACAGTAACTGTGTAACTAGAGTTAGAAGACAGGGTAGTTTAGGTGAACACAGTAACTGTGTAATTAGAGATAGAGGACACGGTAATTTAGGGGAACACAGTAACTGTGTAATTAGAGATAGAGGGCAGGGTAATTTAGGGGAACACAGCATCCGTGCAATTAGAGATAGAGGAAAGGGTAATTTAGGTGAACACAGTAACTGTGTAATTAGAGATAGAGGAAAGGGTAATTTAGGTGAACACAGTAACTGTTTAATTGGAGATAGAGGAAAGGGTAATTTAGGTGAACACAGTAATTGTGTAATTAGAGATAGAGGGCAGGGTAATTTAGGGGAACACAGTAACTGTGTAATTAGAGATAGAGGAAAGGGTAATTTAGGTGAACACAGTAACTGCTTAATTAGAGATAGAGGGCAGGGTAATTTAGGTAAACACAGTAACTGTGTAATTAGAGATAGAGGACAGGCTAATTTAGAGGTAGACAGTAACTGTTTAATTAGAGATAGAGGACAGGGTAATTCAGGGGAACACAGGAAGAGTTTAATTAGATAAGAGGACAAGGTAATTTAGGGGAACACAGCAACTGTGTAGTTAGAGATAGAGGTCAGGGTAATTTAGGGGAACACAGTAACAGTTTAATTAGAGATAGAGGACAGGGTAATTTAGGGGAAGACAGTAAATGTAATTAGAGATAGAGAACAGGGTAATTTAGGGGAACACAGTAAATATGTAATTAGAGATAGAGGACAGGGTAATTTAGGGGAAAACAGTAACAGTTTAATTAGAGATAGAGGACAGGATAATTTAGGGGAAGACAGTAAATGTAATTAGAGATAGAGGACAGGGTAATTTAAGGGAACACAGTAACTATGTAATTAGAAATAGTGGACAGGGTAAATTAGGGGAACACAATAACTGTTTAATTAGAGATAGAGGGCAGGGTAATTTAGGGGAACACAGCATCCGTGCAATTAGAGATAGAGGAAAGGGTAATTTAGGTGAACACAGTAACTGTGTAATTAGAGATAGAGGAAAGGGTAATTTAGGGGAACACAGTAACTGTGTAATTAGAGATAGAGGGCAGGGTAATTTAGGGGAACACAGCATCCGTGCAATTAGAGATAGAGGAAAGGGTAATTTAGGTGAACACAGTAACTGTGTAATTAGAGATAGAGGAAAGGGTAATTTAGGTGAACACAGTAACTGTTTAATTGGAGATAGAGGGCAGGGTAATTTAGGGGAACACAGTAACTGTGAAATTAGAGATAGAAGAGAGGATCATTTAGGGGAACACAGTAACTGTGTAATTAGAGATAGAGGAAAGGGTAATTTAGGTGAATACAGTAACTGTTTAATTAGAGATAGAGGGCAGGGTAATTTAGGTAAACACAGTAACTGTGTAATTAGAGATAGAGGGCAGGCTAATTTAGGGGTAGACAGTAACTGTTTAATTAGAGATAGAGGACAGGGTAATTCAGGGGAACACAGGAAGAGTTTAATTAGATAAGAGGACAAGGTAATTTAGGGGAACACAGTAACAGTTTAATTAGAGATAGAGGACAGGGTAATTTAGGGGAAGACAGTAAATGTAATTCAAGATAGACGACAGGGTAATTTAGGGGAACACAGTAACTGTGTAATTAGAGATAGAGGACAGGGTAATTTAGGGGAACACAGTAACTGTGTAAATAGAGATAGAGGACAGGGTAATTTAGGGGAACACAGTAACTGTGTAATTAGAGATAGAGGACAGGGTAATTTAGGGGAACACAGTAACTGTGTAAATAGAGATAGAGGACAGGGTAATTTAGGGGAAAACAGTAACAGTTTAATTAGAGATAGAGGACAGGATAATTTAGGGGAAGACAGTAAATGTAATTAGAGATAGAGGACAGGGTAATTTAGGGGAACACAGTAACTATGTAATTAGAGATAGAGGACAGGGTAATTTAAGGGAACACAGTAACTGTTTAATTAGAGATAGAGGACAAGGTAATTTAGGCTAACGCAGTTACTATGTAATTAGAAATAGTGGACTGGGTAAATTAGGGGAACACAGTAACTATGAAATTAGAAATAGTGGACAGGTTAATTTAGGGGAACACAGTAACAGTTTAATTAGAGATAGAGGAGAGGGAAATTTGGGGGAACACAGTAACTACGTAATTAGAGGTAGAGGACAGGGTAATTTAAATGAACACAGTAACAGTTTAATTAAAATAATGGACAGGGTAAATTAGGGGAACACAATAACTGTTTAATTAGAGATAGAGGACAATGTAATCTAGGGGGACACAGTAACTGTGTAACTAGAGTTAGAGGACAGGGTAGTTTAGGTGAACACAGTAACTGTGTAATTAGAGATAGAGGACACGGTAATTTAGGGGAACACAGTAACTGTGTAATTAGAGATAGAGGGCAGGGTAATTTAGGGGAACACAGCATCCGTGCAATTAGAGATAGAGGAAAGGGTAATTTAGGTGAACACAGTAACTGTGTAATTAGAGATAGAGGAAAGGGTAATTTAGGTGAACACAGTAACTGTTTAATTGGAGATAGAGGGCAGGGTAATTTAGGGGAACACAGTAACTGTGTAATTAGAGATAGAATAGAGGATCATTTAGGGGAACACAGTAACTGTGTAATTAGAGATAGAGGAAAGGGTAATTTAGGTGAACACAGTAACTGTTTAATTAGAGATAGAGGGCAGGGTAATTTAGGTAAACACAGTAACTGTGTAATTAGAGATAGAGGGCAGGCTAATTTAGGGGTAGACAGTAACTGTTTAATTAGAGATAGAGGACAGGGTAATTCAGGGGAACACAGGAAGAGTTTAATTAGAGATAATGGACAGGGTAAATTAGGGGAACACAATAACTGTTTAATTAGATAAGAGGACAAGGTAATTTAGGGGAACACAGTAACAGTTTAATTAGAGATAGAGGACAGGGTAATTTAGGGGAAGACAGTAAATGTAATTCAAGATAGACGACAGGGTAATTTAGGGGAACACAGTAACTGTGTAATTAGAGATAGAGGACAGGGTAATTTAGGGGAACACAGTAACTGTGTAAATAGAGATAGAGGACAGGGTAATTTAGGGGAACACAGTAACTGTGTAATTAGAGATAGAGGACAGGGTAATTTAGGGGAACACAGTAACTGTGTAAATAGAGATAGAGGACAGGATAATTCAGGCGAACACAGTAACGGTGTAATTGGAGATAGAGGACAGGGTAATTTAGGGGTACACAGTAACTGTGTAATGAGAGATAGAGGACAGGGTAATTTAGGGGATCACAGTAGCTGTGTAATTAGAGATAGAGCACAGGGCAATTTAGGGGAACACAGTAACTGTGCAATTAGAGATAGAACAGGGTAATTTAGATGAACACAGTAACTCTGTAATTAGAGATAGAGGACAGGGTAATTTACGGCAACATATTACTGTGTAATTAGAGATAGAGGACAGGGCCATTTAGGGGAACACAGTAACTGTGTAATTAGAGATAGAGGGCAGGGTAATTTAGGGGAACACAGTAACAGTTTAATTAGAGATAATGGACAGGGGAATTTACGGGAAGACAGTAAATGTAATTAGAGATAGAGGACAGGGTAATTTAAGGGAACACAGTATCTATGTAATTAGAAATAGTGGACAGGGTAAATTAGGGGAACACAATAACTGTGTAATTAGAGATAGAGGACAGGGTAATTTAGGTGAACACAGTAACTGTGTAATTAGAGATAGACGACAGGGTAATTTAGGGGAACACAGTAACTGTGTAATTAGAGATAGAGGGCAGGGTAATTTAGGGGAACACAGCAACCGTGCAATTAGAGATAGAGGACAGGTTAATTTAGGTGAACACAGTAACTGTGTAATTAGAGATAGAGGAAAGGGTAATTTAGGTGAACACAGTAACTGTTTAATTAGAGATAGAGGACAGGGTAATTTAGATGAACACAGCAACTCTGTAATTAGAGATAGAGGACAGGGTAATTTAGGGGAACACAGTAACTGTGTAATTAGAGATAGAGGACCGGGTAATTTAGGGGAACACAGTAACAGTTTAATTAGAGATAGAGGACAGGGTAATTTAGGGGAACACAGTAACTGTGTAATCAGAGATAGAGGACAGGGTCATTTAGGTGAACACAGTAACTGTGTAATTAGAGATATTGTACAGGGTAATTTAGGGGTACACAGTAACTTTTTAATTAGAATTAGTGGACAGGGTAATTTAGGGGTACACAGTAACTGTTGAATTAGAGATAGAGGACACGGTAATTTAGGGGAATGCAGTAACTGTTTAATTAGTAATAGAGGACAGGGGAAGTAAGGGGAACATTTTAACTTTTTTATTCGAAATAGAGGACAGGAGAATTATGGGGAATGCTGTAACTGTTTAATTATAAATTGGGACCAGGGGCAACATAAACTATCTATTTAGAAGTAGGGTCATGGAAAGATATTAACCGTTCAATAACAAATAGTGGGCACAGGAATGCCAGGAGAACACAACAACTGTTCAATAAAAATATCAAAATAGAGCGATTGCTGGAAATCTGAAATAACAACAGAAAATGCTGGAAACACTCAGCAGGTCAGGCCGCATCGAGGAGAGAGAAAGAGAGTCAACGTTTCGGATCGAACCCTTCGTCATAATTGGAAAGTATAGGGAAGAGAGATTTTTAAGTATTGGCTGTTTAATTCGAAACGTGGGCGAGAATCACAACCATAAGGGGTGGAATTTGACACTCTAATGTAATGGTTAACTTTGCTTTCTATTTTACTTTTTGATTTTGGCTGATGTGGTTCATTACAAATCGACTTCTCACGATTGTAGCTGGGTGCAGATGCATCGCATCTGAGTCTGATGGAGTGAAAACCTGTGCCTGAACCCTGACTGGTACCTTAAGTACTGTTGGTCGTCTGACTCCAATTAAATGAGAATGTGCCTGTTACACAGAATTACTCGCAACTCATAATCACTGCCCCTGAAGCTGGATGGCAGCCGGATTGGCAAAGCCTGGTCTCCACAGAGACTTGAAACCAAGTGGAGTTTGGCTTTTACAGAAACTCAGGATCAAGTGGAACTTTGAAGAGCGACGTGTAAAGGGGGCACTTGATCACAATTAATAAATGAAGCTCATTCACAAAGTACTGAAGCTATTGTTAGCGAAAGGTATTCAATCAGGTTCTTGTACAATGAAGTGAGGTAGCACAGGTATTTTTAGCACACAATATATGCAATAGTACTTAAACATACAATTAAAGCTACTAACCACAATCACAGCTGCTGATTGTTGGTTGGGGATTCAAACGTGTTGTAGTTCTGAATTCAGTATCTTGGACCATTGCGAATGCTCATTCCAAACTGTCACATTTCCACTGCCTCTTCATATCAATCCTCACAATTTTGCATTATCTAATCAAATAGAAGTGAAAATACAACTCCATATAAGGAAAATTTAACGGAGTCATCTTTTTATAATAAATGATAGTTTCATTTATTAAAGAGCACGTTTTCCTTTGGGCTGACACGCAATTTACCTAAGTTCATTATATTACCAATAATTTCACACTTGTTCCTTTAATTGCAATTCGACCAACTGAATATTTTAATTATAACTCTTTCTTTATTTCTGCACCATTTGTACCAATTAACTCGCCCAGGTTCCTTAGGCAGCACATCCCAAACCCGCAAACTTTTCCACCTAGAAGGACAAGGGCAGCAGGCCCAGGGGAACACCACCACTCAGGTTCCCCTCCAAGTCTCACACTATCCTGACTTGGAAGTTTATCGCCGTTTTTTTCATCACCGTTGGGTCAAAATCCTGGAACTCCCTCCCTAACAGCACTCTAGGAATACCTTCACCACAGGGACTGCAGCGGTTCAAGAGGGTGGATCACCAGCACCTTCTTAAGGGCAATTAGGGACGGGCAATAAATGCTGGCCCTGCCAGCGCCGCCCACATCCCATGAACGAATAAAAAAATGATGATGACAGTCCAGATGTTTATCTTTAAATAATTAACAGATTTCCAACACTGTTATCAAATGATTAAAGTTCTCTGAAATGTATGAATCAGTTTACAATGACATGTCTTTAATTACATTTCTTCTTACTGCAACCTGAATCTGACCATTGCTGCAGGGTGAGCCCTCGCTCCTCAGCTCAGTGCTACTTTAAATTGACTGCTTAACAGGCAAAGGCTAAAGGTTAACATTACTACAATATTAAGATAAACCAATACAGTATAATATTATCAGACTTCAGGACCGTCTGATTCTCCCTTCCCGTATAGTGCCCTCTGTCGTAGCATTAGAGTATTTAAGGTCAGCATTCAACTATATCTCATCAGCAACGTATATCTATCGCGGTCTATTCTTTTGTGCATATCTCTACCGATGGGTTTTACACATTAAACTCTCCAGAGCCACATTAACCTTTTCAAGTAGGGTTGTTTTCAGCATGATTGACCGTGTCTTGGACCTGTTCGCCATGGAATCTTCATCATGAATATCGCAGGCTAGCTGCTTTTGCACAACACGTCACTTCTGCACACACAGCGATAATCCAAGATCATGCAGCGCAATACATCCGACACAAAACATTCCTGCCCTTTCTGTCAATCCGGGGGGGGGGGGGAGGGCGGATTCTTTAGGTGTTAAATTTTAAGATAACAACTACTTTCTTCTCATTATTCAGTTTAAGCAAGAACACAACCATCTCCAACGGAAAGCTATCAATTAAACATCTTAACTAAAATGTATGGACTTTCACGAGATTTGCATTGATTCCAGACTTATATCTTTTGGCGAGTCGTGCAAAGGTGACTTACGTTAAGAAGGGACGTGATAGTATATGTAGAATGAGATAGTTTCCATTAGTTGAGGATCAAGAACTAACTGCCACAACTAAAAGGATAAATGGAAGAGATTTAGAACTGAGTGCAGGATAACCCTCTTTACACGGAGAGTTGTGAGGCTGTGGATTGGATATAACAATGAATAAAAATAGGTTGATGGGATGCTGAGATAAGGCGGGTAAAGTGAATGGAACTATTTTCTCCGGTGCAGTGTAAACGCGGACACGGACTGGTTCGGTAAAATTATCTGTCCCTTGTTTTCAATTCTACAACATTGTGATGACCAGTTGAGATTTTCAGTAAATATCTGTGAACAAAGATGTCTAATGTCTCATTGACGCGTCAAGTTCCTAAAGTCTCCATCATCAGACACTGATCAGGAGACAGGCCCCGTTCTATTGGTCCAGGAGTCAATGGGGGGCGGAGTCTGATGGGGAGACCAGCGCCTGCAACATTCACACCGAGATCACAGAATTATAGATAACCACAATTGTAACACATTGTTTCTACACTAAAGGAAACTTTAATTATTAATTAAAGTGGAGCGTCTCATTCCAGTGCCTGCGGTGTGAGGCAGTTAACGCTGGGGCCCATATGTTCCACTGCACTGCTGAAGCTCAGTCATGGCTGTTCTCTTTGAATTTTGAGCGGGAAATGCGCTGTTTTAGGAGAAATTGATTATGTTCACCGGGGAAAACAGCAGACATCAGACACACGGCACAAATTGGGAGAAATGTTTTCTGATCCTTTTTATTTTCACAACAGCAAAGCATAGTATTTGAACTCTAGTTTGGACCGGGATCTTTGTTTTATGTTTTCATTTATTTGCAAATAAATGTCCAAGGTGTTTTCATCGCCTGTTTCAGCTCTTCCCTGAATTTAGTTTGAGTAGCTGCATAAATACACGTGTTTGTACAGGAACTCAAATACATGAGAATATATCCGGTTTCAGTGGCAATATAGGCAGGGGCGGCATAATCGCCTCGGTAATCCGCGGTGTTTTTCAGTCTGGTAATTAAATTAGTAACGCTAGTTGTCAGCCACAACAGTATGAAACTGGCCGATAGAGTGAACAGTAAAATGATGGATTTCCTTCGGTTTTTCATCTCTGGATCGCTCTGATTCTCACTACTGTGACCCCGGAGTCCCCTGCGGGCTCGACTGGCCACTATAATACGTCTGGCTGTCAAACAATTAAACAGTAATATCAAAGCAAAACTAAGCCAAGAAAAACAAATGCTACGTAACCAGGAAAACGCCACTCCTACAGGCGATGAAGAAAACTCCGCTCTGGGTCGGCAACCCCAGTGAACATTGTTAATTATTCTCTCAGGTTCAAATGCAAACCAAAACACGAGGCTCTGTAAACAGATCAGGACAGAGACCGTTGTTATAACCGCGGCCGCAGTTCTCACTCTGCAATACTTGGTTTTAAACTTCTCACAACATATAGCTACAAATCTGTCAAATGCGAACGAGACTGTGAACCACGCCGACAAATACACGGTGACACATTGCAGGTATATAATGATCTTACAAACGGCAGTTAACGACAGGAATGAATGTGGAAAGTGATAACGTAAAATGCGGTTCACTAATATATTGATGATCATGACCAGTAGATCTGCTGTTGCCATGGCCACTATGTAGACAGAGATACATTTGGAAAGGCCGCAGTTTCCTCTGGAGAGAATCACGATTGTCAGTAGGTTCGCTGTGAGAAAGAGGGACAAGAGGTAAGTAACGGGGTCATTCAGATAAATCTCGCAGGTTATTGTGGGGAAATGTTCGGATGTGTCCCTATTTAGTGTTATGCGCACGGATTTTTTCATTAATATAGGCAATGGTGAAGACACTTTACTTAAAATAATGACATCACTGAACGTTCAATATCGAGGGACTGAAAATCCACCGTCCGTCCAGCAAACTTCAGTCAAGTATTAAATATAATTACACAGCAATTAATGGAAAGATATAATTCAAATAAAACATTCAAATGCGATTAAAGAAAACGTTCACATTATACTCAAACGCTGCCGAGAGGAGGGGACACCTTCCTGAACGGAAATTATTTCCTAAAATACCTTTCAAAATCCCCTGTTGGGTGGAAGTTTCTGCAGTCCGAATTATTATTAAGTTAATGTAGAAAGGGAACAACGGCACAAATTATGTGATTACAATGGGCACTGAGCAACACATTCTTAATGAGCTATGTGTTGTTGGAGATGCCGGGGAATCAACCTCGCCCTCCCTCAGTATAGGGAGGAACATTGAGCGCCCGGTGCCCGCGATCTAGCGACCAGAACAGCGCCTCAGCGGTCGCGCGACCGACTAGGATTGCCGTTGATTTTCACCGACTGATCCCGGTGAATAAATGACTCTGCAATGTGGACATTCTGGGAATCTGTTACATTAACACTGTGATAGTCAACAGGCATTAGGCAACAGGCTACATTGACTTACCGGGAATGCCAAATGCTGCGAGTATATGGTAGTAAATGTCCCGTAACTGCAGAATTATTGGCCGTACCATTGTTTTGAAGATTTGTGCGAATTCAGCGCAGCTTTACAATTCCGACTGGAGTATTTCTGAGATCCGTAAATGCTCCTCCTTTATAGATGAATCGGTGGCGCAGTGAGATAATCAGGTTGCACAATAATTGGCGTTAGTTCCAGTCACTTAACAAACAAGGGGCGATTTTCAACCTCAGTGCGCCCGGGCCTCCACTGGGGAAATTGAACAGTTCAGTCCATGAAACTCCGTCCATTAAAATCAATGAACCGAAAGTAATCCCAAAGGAAATGGACTCTACGCATGTCCAGTAAACACTGAAGGATAAAGCAAACGTCCCCCCGGACACTGCGGTGATTTCTTGGAGCCTCGTCTTAATTTGGTGAATTCGTCACTCATCCATTGCACAATTAAAATTTGTTTTGTACTTTGGTGATGAATGATGTTGAATCGGCTCTTACTTTACTGGTGGTGACTCTACTCTAACATTACTGCTGGTGACTCTACTCTAACATTACTGGTGGTGTCCCTACTCTAACATTACTGGTGCTGACTCTACTCTAGCATTACTGGTGGTGACTCTACTCTAACATTACTAGAGGTGACTCTACTCTAACATTACTGGTGCTGACCCTACTGTAACATTACTGGTGGTGACCCTATTCTAACATTAATGGTGGTGACCCTACTCTAACATTACTGGTGGTGAGCCTGCTCTAACATTACTGCTGGTGACGCTACTGCACCATTACTGGTGGTGACTCTACTCTAATATTACTGGAGGTGACTCTACTCTAACAGTACTGGTGGTGACACTACTCGAACATAAATGGTGGTGAGCCTACGCTAACATTACTGGTGGTGACCCTGCTCTACCATTACTGGTGGTGACCCTGCTCTAACATTACTGGTGGTGACCCTAATCTAACATTACTGGTGGTGGCTCCACTCTAACTTTACTGGGGGTGATTCTACACTAAAATTACTGGTGGTGACCCTGCTCTACCATTAGTGGTGTGGACCCTACTCTAACATTACTGGTGGTGACCCTACTCTAACATTACAGGTGGTGACCCTACTCTAACATTCATGGTGGTGACGCTACTCTAACATTACTGGTGGTGACCCTACTCTAACATTACAGGTGGTGACCCTACTCTAACATTATTCGTGGTGACCATAATCTAACATTACTGTTGGTGAACCTACACTAACATCACTGGTGGTGACCCTACTCTAACATTACTCGTGGTGACTATACTCTATCTGTACTGTTGGTGACCCTACTCTAACATTACTGTTGGTGCCTGTACACTAACATGACTAGGATTGACCCAACTCATACATTACTGGTGGTGACCCTACTTTAACGTAACTGTGGGTGGCCCTACTCTAACATTAATGGCTATGCCTCATTACTGCTTGTGAAACTACGATCATATTACTGGTTCTTACTTGGCTCTAATATTACTGTAGGTGACCCTAATCTAACATTGTTCGCGGTGATCCGATTCTAATATTGTTGGTAGTGACTCTTCCCAAATGTTACTACTGGTAACAATACTCTAAGCTTTTGGGTGGTGATTCCTCTCTACCATTACTGCTGTTGACTTTTTTTTTATTTGTTCACGGGATGCTGGTGTCGCTGTCAAGGACAGTCTTTATTCCATATTTGGACAAAGCTGTAATGAAATCTGGAGCCACGTGATCGTGGCGGATCCCAAACTGAGCATCGGATAGCAGGTTATTGATCAGCAAGGGACGCTTGATAGCAATGGCGACGACACCTTCCATCACTTTGCTGATAATTGAGAGTAAGGTGATGAGGCCTAAATTGGGCTGATTTTGATTTCTCCTGCTTTTTGTGGACAGGACATTCCGGGGTAAATTTTCAATATGTCGGTAGATGCCAGTGTTGTAGTTGTACTAAAACAACTTGTCTAGAAGTGCAGCTAGATCTGGATCACAAATCTGCAGCACCACAGCCCGGAGGCTGTCGGGCCACAGACTTTGCTGTAACCAGCGCGCTCAGTCGTTTTTTGATGTCACGTGGAGTGAATCGAATTTGCTGAAACTGACATTGTGATGGTGGCGACCTCAGGAGCAGGCCGAGATGGATCATCCCCTCGGCAATACTGGCTGGAGATGGCTGCGAATGCTTCAGCTTTTTCTTTTGCACTCCCATGCTTGGCTCCGTCGGCATTAAGGATGGGGATATTAATGGTGCATCCTTTCCTAGTATTTGTTTAATTATTCACCGTCATTAAAGATTGGATGTGGCAGGACTGCAGAACTTCATCTGATGCGTTAGGTGTGGGATCACTGAGCTCTGTCTACAGCAATGTGCTTCCGTTGTTTAGCATGCATGTTGTCCTGTGTTTTAGCTTCCCCAGATTGGAAGCTCATTTTTAAGATACGCCTGGTGCTGCTCCTGCTTTGTTCTTCTACACTCTTCATTGAACCAGGGTTGGACCCCTGGCTTGATGGTAACAGCAGAGTGAGTGATATGCCGCACCATGAGTTTACAGATTGAGGTGGAATACAAATCTGCTGCTGCTGATAGCCCACGCGCCTCACGGAGTCCAGCTTTGAGCTGCTAGATCTTTTCTGAATCTATCCCATTTAGCACGGGATTCCATCTCCAGAAGGACTGTGCGCTGGTCACTGCTACCATTGCTGTCATGGTCAGATGCATCTGCAACAAGTAGATGGTAAGGATGTGGTCAAGTAGTTTTTTCCCTCATGATTGTTCTCTCACCACCTGCCAAAAGCTCAGTCCGGCAGCCAACGTCCAAGGCTCCTCCATCACCATCCCTGGGTATCTGCTGTCCCACCAGCAGGACAAACCTCCAAGAGGTGCCAGCACAGTGGTATACAGTCGTGAAGGTGTTGTACTGGGAGTATTCTACATTGACATCGGACCTCATGCAGTCTCTTGCCATCAGGTCAGTCATGGGCAAGGAATCCTAATGCTGATTGCCACCTACCGGCCTCCGTCAGTGATGGATCAGTACTCTTTCATGTTGAACACCACTTGGAAGAAGCACTGAGGGTAGCAATGGCACAGAGTGTTCTCTGGAAGGTGGACTTAAATGTCCAAATCCAAAACTGTCTCAGTAGCACCACTACTGACCGAGTTGGCCGACTCCAGAAGTACATAGCTGCCAGACTGAGCTTGGGGAAGGTTTTGAGAGAAATAACACGAGGGAAAACCTACTTGAACTCGTCCTCAACAATCTACCTGTCTACAGGCATCTGTTCATGGTAGAATATTTAGGAGTGACCACCGCACAGTTCTTGTCGAGACGAAGTGCCGTCTATACACTGCGGACAACCTCCAATTTGTCGTGTGGCACTACCACCTTGCTAAAAGATTCAGAACAGATTTAGCAGCTCAAAACTTAGCTTCTACGAGGCGCTGTGGGCCATCAGCAGCAACAAAATTGTATACCACCACATTTTGTAAAGTCATGGTGCAAGATTATCATGGATTAATTTGATTTTAGAATATTGATTTAACATCTTATAATAATAAATATCTATAATCATAGAATCATAGAATGGTTGCAGCACAGAAGGAGGCCATTAGGTCCATCGAGCCCGTGCTGGCTCTCTGCAAGCGCACTTCAGCTAGTCCCTCTCGCCGTCCTTTCATCGTAGCCCTGCAATTGTTTTCCTTCAGGTACTTACCCAATTCCATTTTAAAAGCTCCGATTGAGTCTGCCTCCCCCAGCCTTTCAGGCAGTGCATTCCATATCCTAACCACTCGCTGCATAAAAAAGTTATTTCTCATGTCGTTTTTGTTTCTTTTGCCAATCATCTTAAATCTGTGTCTTCTGGTTCTCGACCCTTAAGCCCATGGGAACAGTTTGTCACTATCTACTCTGTCTAGACACCTCATAATTTTGAATATATCTGTCAAATCTCCTTTCAACCATCTCTGCTGAAAGGAGAACGACCCTAGTGTTTCTAGTCTATCCACGTAACTGAAGTCCCTCGTCACTGGATTATTCTCGGAGTTATTTTCTGCAACATCTCTAAGGCCTTCACAGTCTTGCTGAAGTGCGGCGCCCAGAATTAGACAAATATTTCAGTTTATGCCGAACCAGTATTTTATAAAGGTTCATTATAACTTCCTTGCTATTGTACTCTATGCCTCTATTTATGAAGCCCAGAATTTCGTATGTTTCTTTAACCGCTTTCTCAACCTGCCCTTCCAGCTTCAACTATTTGAGCACATATACCCTCAGGTCACTCTATTCATGCACCCACTTTAGAATTGTACCCTTTCGTTTATATTGCCTCTCCTCGTTCTTCCTAACAAAATGTAACACTTCGCACTTTTCTGCGTTAACTTTCATCTGCCACGTGTCCGTCCATTTCACCAGCCTGTCTATGTTTTCTTGAAGTCTATCACTATCCTCCTCATTGTTTACTATACTTGAAAGTTTTGTGTCAGTCGCAAATTTAGAAATTGTTCCCTGTATTCAGAAGTCCAAGTCATTAATATATATCAAGAAAAGCAGTGGTCCTAGTACCGATCTCTGGGGAACAACGCTGTGTAACTGCCTCCAGTCCAATCATCTGTCATGAGGTTATAATCGTGTGTATGAATTAAAAGTAGAAATCTGTTATCATCATATTTATGCAATGGTAACCTGAATTATATATGACATGTAATCATTTTGCTTACACATAAAACTATGTGAGTTAACTGCATCCATAAAGCCTGGGTGAGAAAAAGGATTGCTATCGCCGAATAGGGAGGCTGTAGGTGAAAGGTAGACATTAACCACAGTAAGGATGAGATATGGAGAGCAGCTAGCCGGGGAAGCAGGGTCAGGTGTAGCTGTATTGGAATGTTATGATGTCTGCAGTGAAACTAAAACATAAGCTTTTCACACAAACAGCAAGGACGGCATATCTCTGCACTCTGGAGACATGTTCCGTTGTGTTGCCATAACGACCCCAAATATGAGTCTTGATGGTCAAAAACAGATGATGTAAGTGTGTCATAAGTGTAGAACTTGCGTAAGCCAAGTTGCTGCAGACGTGGAATCTCTGTGATTGGATTGGAGGGTTTGGGTGTAAGCCAGCGTTTGGTTCAGTAAGACTCCATGGCCTCAAAATTCGTCTCGGACGGAGGGGAAAAACGGGCGGTATCGGATCGGCCGCCAGTTATACGCAGCGCCTGATATTCAGTTCTATTGCAGTCAATGGATCTGAATTTCAGGCGTTGTGTCCAACGGGTGGCCGATCCGATATCGCCCGTTATTCGTCACCGCCCGAGACGAATTTCTAGCCCTTCGAAAGGTTTTGAATGAGAGTAAGGGCATAACAAGGGCATCTTACCAGCCACACATTGTAGAAGATTTCAGGACGATTCAAGGAGACACGCGGGAGACAAATAGAGAAGAGGGACCAGAGACACAGGATGCTGCTTAATCACGGTTGTCCTTCTACCCAAATGATAACGGGGTAGTACGAACATACAAACATTCAAATTAGGAGCAGGAGTAGGCCACTCGGCCCCTCGAGCCTGCTCCACCATTCAATAAGATCATCGCTGATCTGATTACTCCACATTCCCGCCTACCCCCAATAACCTCTCACCCCCTTGCAAATGAAGAATCTATCCACCTCTGCCTTAAAAATATTCAGAAACACTGATTCCACCGGCCTCTGATAAACAGTGAATTCCAAAGACTTGCGACCCTCTGTGAGAAAAAAATTCACCTCATCTCTGTCTTAAATGGGCGATCCGTTACATTTACACAGTGACCCCTAGTTCTAGATTCTCCCACAAGTGGAAACATCCTCCAAATCCACCCTGTCAAGACCCCTCAGGATCTTATATGTTTCAATCAAGTCACCTCTTACTCTTCTAAAATCCAGCGGATACAAGCCCAGCCTCTCCAATCATTCCTCTTAACACAACCCACCCAATCCAGGTATAGTCTAGTAAACCTTCTCTGAACTGCTTCCAACGCATTTATATCCTTGTTTAAATAGGGAGACCAGTACTGTCCACAGTACTGCAGATATGGTCTCACCAATGCCCTGTATAACTGAAGCATAACCTCCCTACTTTTGTATTTAATTCCACTCGCAATAAACTATAACATTATATTAGCTTTCCAGTCACTTGCTGTACCTGCATACCTACCTTTTTGCGATTCATGCACTAGGACACCCAGATCCCAGAGCTCTGCAATCTCTCACCATTTAGATAATATAGTTCTTCTTTAATCTTCCTGCCAAAATGGACAATTTCACATTTTCCCTCATTACACTCCATTTGCCAGATCTTTGCCCACTCACTTAATCTATCTATAAACCTTTGTAGCCTCTTTGTGTCCTCTTCACAATTTACTTTCCTACCTATTATCAGCAAATTTAGCGTCCATACCTTCGGTCCCTTCATCCAAGTCATTTATATAAATTGTAAAAAGTTGAGGCCCCAGCACTGAGCCCTGTGGCACACCACTCGTTACATATTGTCAACCAGAAAATGACGTGTTTCTGCCTATTCTCTGTTTCCTGTTAGCTAGCCAATCTTCTATTCATGCCAATATGTTACCCCCTACAACATGAGCTTTTATTTCCCGCAATATTGTCACCTTATCAAATGCCTTCTGGAAATCTAAGTACAGTATATCCATCGGTTCCACTTTATCCCCTTTATATACGTCTCAAATGTCCTCTGCAAACTGCTGCTCGAATACTGTAATGTATAATGTCCTACTTGTTCTGCATAATGATAAATTACTGCCCCAGTACGTTTCAACGAATCATTTGGAAAAAGTATCCCTTTGGAATCTTATAATGGCACGGCATAGCCATCACTCTGCCATTACCATCAAGCCAGCGGAACATTCAAGGTTCAATGAAGAGCGTAGATGAGCATGCCAGGAGCAGCACCAGGCGTACCTGAAAATGTGGTGTCAACCTGGGAAGCTAAAGCACAGGTCTGCATGCATGCTAAATAGAGGTGCCTCATGCTAAAGAGTGAGCTAAGCGACCCCACAACCAATGGATCAGATCAAAGCTCTGCAGTCCTGCCAGATCCAATCATGAATGGTGGTGGACCATTAAACACCTAACCGGAGAGGAAGGCTCCATGAACATCTCCATTCTCAATGGTGGCAGAGCCCAGCACGTGAGTGCAAAATACAAGGCTTAAGAGTTTGCAACCATCTTCAGCCAGAAGTGCCGCGTGCATGATTCATCTCGGTCTCCTCCTGAGGTCTCGAACGTTACAAATGTCAGTTTTCAGCAAATTACATTTACTCCTCGTGATATCAAGCAACTGCTCAGCGCACTGGATAAATTAAGTCTATGGGCACCGACAACAACCCGGCTGTAGTTCTGAATACTTGTGATCCAGAACTAGCCACGCCTGCAGCCAAGCTGATCCAGTAAAGCTACAACACCAGCATATACCCGACAAAGTTGAAAATTGGCCAGGTATGCCCTGTCCACAAAAAGCAGGACAAATCCAATGCGGCCAATCACCGCCCGATCAGTCTACACTCAATCATCAGCAAAATGATGGAAGGTGTGGTCGACAGTGCTATCAAGTGGCACTTACTCACCAATAAACTGCTCACCAATGCTCAGTTTGGGATCCGCCAGGTCCATTCGGCTCTAGACCTCATTACAGCCTTGGAACAAACATGAAATAAAGACCTGAATCTGAGAGATGAGGTGAGAGTGCATGCCCTTGTCATCAAGGTAGCGTTTATCAGCCCAGGTCTGAATGTTGTTCACTCTCCACCCTATTCAAAACCATGTGACTTCTTGTGAGAGACCAAAACCCAAATAGAAACCCAGGCCAATTTGGGGAAAACATTCTGGGAAATTCCTCCCCGACCCATCTAGGCGATTGAAACTACTCCAGGTGATCCCTCTGGTCCTGGATTCCCGGCAGTACCTCCCTTTTGTAAGCAGGATCTCCACCCCAGACAGAAACAGGTCCAGGTCTCTCTTGAGGGATTTAAGAGAGTCGGCGTCCTCTCTTCTGTGGGGAAAGAAATACTTCCTCAAGGATCTGGACAGGGCAAGGATCAGCTCAAAGTCCAAATCTGCGACTTGCTAAAATCAAACAATGAACTTCTACCTCATCGGTTGTAAGTTAATACCATGGGTATAAAAAGCAAGATTTACACCGACTTTAAAATTAATGCGTCAGAGTTGGCGTCACAGGGAAGGCCAGCAATGATTGCCCATCTATAGTTGCCCTTGAAAAGATGCTGTGAGCTGTCTTCCTGAAGCGCTGCAGCCCATATGGTGAAGGTGCTTCCTCAGTATTGTTAAGTACGCATTTCCATGATTTTTGCCCGGTGAGTGAACGTTGATATATGTCCAAGTCACTATGTTGTGTTCTTGAATGGGATCCTGGACGCGATAGTGTTCCCAAGCTGTCTGCTATCCTTCTACTAGGCAGTAATGATTGCGAGTTTGGGAGGTGCTGTGCAAGAAGCCTTGGCGAGTTGCTGCAGTTCTTCCTGAAGCTAGTCCACACTGCGGAGACGGTGCGCCAGTGATGGAGGGTGTGGCTGTTTAACATAGAACCATAACAACAGGAGTAGACCATTCATCCCCGTCAGCCTGCTTCACCATTCAATTATAGCACGGCTGATCGGTACCCTAACCATATCTACCCGCTCCCGCTCGATATACTTGGATACCCTTGGCTAGCAAAAACCTATCGATCTCTGATTTAAACTTATTGGCCCAGAATTTTCAATCAGTGGCGAAGTGAAGGCTTTCGCCGCTGGCCCGGAATTAAGCTTCACACAACGATTTTGCCAACTCTAGGTGGAGAAGTTCGGGTTTTCCAACATTCAAATCAAATGTACTGCATTTTGTGAGAGAGATTTCCACACTTCCACTACCCTTTATTGAAGAATTATTTCCGACCTTCTCTATTAAAATGCCCAGCTCTGATTGAAAGTTTATGTCCCCTATCCTAGAATCGCCCAATAGTGGAAATGTTTCTCTCTACCCTGTCAATTCCTTCCAAAACTCTAAAATTCTCAATTTATTTCAACGTTAACCTTCTATATTCCATGGAATAGAAGCCTAGTTTATGTAATCTCTCCTCATAATCTAACCCTTGGAGCCCCAGTAACATTCTGGTGAATCTGCGCTCCAATCCTTCATGGATCAATATATCCTTTCTAATGTACAGTTCCCCGCGCTGTACGCAGTACTTCAGATGTGGTCTAAGCAGGGCTTTGTATAGCTGTAGCAAAACATCTTACCCTTTATAGTATAGCCCACTGGTTGCAATTTGCTGTCATTCCATTAGCCGTTTTGATTATTTTTTATCTGACTATTACATTTTAGTAATCTTTGCACATGGACCCCTAAATCTCTTAGGACCTCCACTGTTCCTATATTTTACAAATACTCAGATCTATCCTGTTTTGGTTCAAAATGTATACTCACACACTTAGGTGTATTGAAATCCATCTGCCACAGTTTAGCTCCTCACTCAATCTATCAAGATTTATTCGTAATTTTATGCTCCGACTACATTACTTACTGTGCTACCCATCTTTGTTTCATCGACAAACTTGCATATGTGGGTCTTGATATTGTTATAAGTCATTAATAAATAAAGTGAATAGTTGAAGGCCCAGCGCACATCCTTGTGGATCACCACTAGTCACTTCCGTCCATTTCGAGTACATACTCATTATTCCTACTCTCTTCTGCCGCCTAACCATTGTCCTAACCAGGACATTAATTTACCTTCAATTCCATGAAGTTTCATTTGAGCAAAATGTCTCTTTGGTAGAACCTTCTCGAATGCCTACTGGAATTCTATATAAACTAACCCATCTACATTTCCCTCTCTACCACTTTAGTTTCTTCCTCAATAAAATCAATTAGTATCGTTATACCTGACCTACTAATTACAAATCCACGTTGGCTCTCGCTAGTCAGCTCAATATTGACTGAGTGCTCACTCAGTCATTAATTATAGATTCCAATAAATTCCCTGTAACACAAGTTAACTAAAAGGTCCATAATTTCCTGGTTTCTTTCTCACAACTTTCTAAAGTAGTAGAGTTACAGCTATAATTTTCTAATCTAAAATGATAATTCCTGAATACCGATTGCGTTGGAAGATTATGGCTAACACAACTGCAATTTACTCACCTACTTTCTTTAAAACTCTAGCAGGAAATCTTCAGATCCTGAGGAAGTCTTCCATTTAAGTGCCATTATTTTTTTGTAATACTGTTTTCTTGCTTACGTTAACTTTAGTGAGTTCCAGTCCTTGATTCATTACTAGTTTCGCTGGAATGTTAGGTACATTATCCCCTTCCCCTACTGTTTTGACAGACACACGTTAATAATTATTTGCATTTGCAATATTACCCACATATACTTCTGAATTAATCTCATTACCCTTGACCATATCTTTTTCTTCTAATATAATTGTAAAAACGTTTCGTGTTACTCTTGGTAATCTACAAAAGTTTATTTTCGTACTCCTTTTTGAAGCTCTTACTATCATTTTTTCTTCCTTTGTTGCTTTCGAGTCATAGGGGTAGAAATTAGGTCGCGCCCCATTTGGGGCGCAAATATCGTCCGCGCGCAAATATTAGCGCCTGGCGCTAATTATCGGCACTGACAGGAAACTTCACTTTTACCGCCCCGGGAGGTGAGTGGAGCGCTAAATTAGGCGCTGCACACCTCTCTTAAGGCGCAAAGGCCTAGGAGTGAGGCGCTACCTCAGCGCACGAGCGCAGCGCAGCTGCTGCCAGTTAGCGAGGGAACACAGACACACTGGCGCCGGACACTTCTTAAAGCGGGGGGGGGCCACTTGCTCCCCAGCCACACCCTGCTCATTGCAGCCTTGAATCTCAGCCTGGAGAGACCTGTAATCCATTTTGCTGCCAAGCATGGAGAGGGTGAGAGAACGCGCTCATCACTTCACCGAGCGGGCCTTGGATGCTCTGGTTGACGCAGTGGAGCGCAGACGATGCATGCTGTTCCCGGAGAGTGGCAGGAGGCCTTTCCCACGCGAGTTCAGAAGAGTGTGGAGGGAGGTAGCTCAGAGCGTCTCCTCCAGGAGCATGGTGCCCAGGACCCATGTCCAGTGCCGCAAAAAGTTCAACGACCTCACTCGGGTCGTCAGGGTGAGTGGCTTTTTCTCAATACCTCTCCATCCCTCCATCTCAACCTCACTCTATGGCCAGAGGGTCTTAAAACCCCAATGCACAACACTCATGCAACACCTATGGCCCTTTCATCAAACACACACACACATTCCACACTTTGCATACAGTAAGGGCTATTCACCTATGGGAGGCACATCAGGCAAGACCATGGCTGCATATTGTAAGGGCTATTCACCTATGGGAGGCACATCAGGCAAGACCATGGCTGCATATTGTAAGGGCTATTCACCTATGGGAGGCACATCAGGCAAGACCATGGCTGCATATTGTAAGGGCTATTCATCTATGGGAGGCACATCAGGCAAGACCATGGCTGCATATTGTAAGGGCTATTCACCTATGGGAGGCACATCAGGCAAGATCATGGCTGCATATTGTAAGGGCTATTCACCTATGGGAGGCACATCAGGCAAGACCATGGCTGCATATTGTAAGGGCTATTCACCTATGGGAGGCACATCAGGCAAGACCATGGCTGCATATTGTAAGGGCTATTCACCTATGGGAGGCACATCAGGCAAGACCATGGCTGTATATTGACTCAGATGCTGTCCTTTTTCTTGCAGGCTAAGCTGGCTCATAATCGGAGACAGCAGCAACGGACGGGTGGAGGGCGGCTTCAGCTGCAACCCCTCAGCGATCTGGAGGAGCGCGTCCACAGGATTGTGGCAAGCCGGGTGATCGGTCCCGTCGCCACTGGAGACGCCGACCCCGTTGTGGACAGCAATGGTAAGGTCATCACCTTTTTGTCCTCTGTCCTTCCACTTGTCCCTCACAATACCAGCCTTTGACACTTTCAATCCAACTTGCTAACTCGCTGCACTTATTCCTCCCTTACTGCCACCCTGTCCTCACGCTAAAGCCACTCTTGTACCTCCCTGCTTTCAGATGGTGATTCACCAGCTGAGGAGATGGTCCCTGAAGCTGCCACTGGGAGTGATGCTGCAGCTGAGGAGGAAGAGGAAGCCGGAGCATCAGTGCCACCCTCTCCCGAGGAAGCCCATGGCCACACTGGGAACACGCCTTCCCCGGAGGGGAGCAGGGGGGAAGGGGCTGATGATGGTGAAGTTCCAGGACCCAGCGGGCTGCAGCAACGCCATTGGGGGGGGAGGGAAGAACGGGGGAGCAGGGGGGAAGGGGCTGATGATGGTGAAGTTCCAGGACCCAGCGGGCTGCAGCAACGCCATGGGGGGGGGGGAGGGAAGAACGGGAGCCTTCTCCCCAGAGGGAGAGTATGCCAGACACTCCTAATGCAATGGACGCAGAGGAGGAGCGGCTGATTGCAGAAATGAACAGCCAGGCGGTGGGCATGCACACTGAGCTCATGGGTGCAGTGGGAAGGGTGCCCGAATGCATTGAGGCACTGGCAAGGAGTGTGGAGCACTTCGCTGTAGCACAGGCGGATGCCACACTAAAGCTTACTGCTGCAATTCAGTCACTGGCTGCCAGGAACCCATCTGAGACTGCTCTCATGCAGACTCAGATTGAGGCCACGCGAGCACTGACTGCTGCCATCCTCGATGGTTCGTGCACATGTCCCCGGGGCTGTCACCGCGCCGCAGCAGGCCAGCAATCTGTTCTCCGGCAAATTGCTCCGGATGCTGAAGTGCTGCCCCGTGGGAGTGCCAGTGTGTCGGGCGAGCAGGGAGTTGCTGTCCTCTCTCACGATGACAGCATTCCTGCTGCCAACACTGTCACTTCTCCACTGCACTTGCCACCGCCTGTAGGACAGACTGCTGCCGCCCATGCAGAGTTGGTGCAGTCTGCAGCCGGGCCCTCCAGGCCCAGAAGTGGTCGAGGCCGTCCTTCAGGGGCATCTGCAGTGTCAGGGTCTGACAAGCAGCAGCCTTCCACCAGCCTTGCTGCAGCCACTGAGGTCCCATTACGGAGGAGCAGTAGGGTTAGAAGGGGGGAAGTGCGCAAGGGAAGGAGATCACCCTCGAAGGGCAAAAAGTAGGAGGTGTGCCAAAATGCTGGTCATTTTTTTATTAAAGGCCGAGGTTCATGGCCCAACTTTTGTTTAGTGTTTTGGACATTATCTCCAGGTTGTGAGAACCAGTTATGTTATTGACTGTTTTTTTGTGTTTATTTCTATGAGTTTGTCATGAGGAATTGACACACACAGAGTTTGTACAATAAATAAGTTTCTGTATTCAAAATATACATGGCTGGTGGTTGGAATTATTGGTGCCTTGGCCGGCTTAGGGGTTGCGTGCTGGGTTGATTCGTGTTTGTAGCACTGGCAGGGGCCCTAGAAGCGGCTTGCTATTAGTCGTTGACGGACGGCCCTTGCAGTTTGACCATTGTGGGCCGCCCTCCTGCCTTGGTGCTGCTGCTGATCATCGTCCTCGGCCTGTTCCTCCTCTTCCTCCTCCTCCTCTTGTGGTGCTGCAAGGCCTGGTGGCATTGGCTGCGTCCTGAGGATTGCCATGTTGTGCAACATGCAGCACACCACTACGAATTTGGAAACTTGCTCAGGCGAGTACTGCAGGGCTCCTCCGGAATGGTCCAGACAGCGGAATCGTTGTTTGAGCACGCCGATTGTGCGCTCAATAATGTTCCTCGTTGCTTGTTGGCTTTCCTGGTACCGCAGCTCAGCAGGGGTGTTTGGCGCACGGAGCGGTGTCATCAGCCAGGTGCTCAATGCGTACCCCTTGTCCCCCAGAAGCCAACCAACTGGCTGATGCGGTGCCTCGAAAATTTCTGCCACAGTACTCTGGCGCAGGATGAAAGCATCGTGGCAGCTGCCCGGATAGTGGGCATTGACAGCGAGAATCACCTGTCTGTGGTCACAGACCAACTGCACATTCAAGGAATGGAACCCCTTTCTGTTCCGGAACTCCTCTGCATTCTCTCGCGGAGCACGCAAAGCCACATGCGTGCAGTCAATGGCGCCCTGCACCATGGGGAAGCCCGCTACCCTCGCAAAGCCCATAGCACGGTAATGCTGCTTGTCTGGGGTCATAGGGAAGGAGATGAAGTCTCGTCTCCTTGTGAAGAGGGCATTGGTGACCTGCCGGATGCAGCGATGCACCGCAAACTGGGAGATATTGGCGAGGTCCCCAACAGCAGCTTGGAATGAGCCAGTGGCGTAGAAGTTCAAAGCCACTGTGACCTTCACTGCCACCGACAGAGACGTCCTGGACCTCAGCTGAGGCTGCAGATCTGGCTGCAGCAGGTGGCAGAGCTCAGTGACCACCTCCTTGCTGAATCGCAGCCTTCGCAAACACAGCTCCTCGGACATGTGGATGTAGGAGAGCTGTTCACGATATACCCTGGGAGGGTAAGCTCTCCTGTACATGCGCCTGATGGCCCTCCTCCGTCTGGCCATCATTGCCACTCTCTGTCTGCGTCTCACTCTCCTCCGATTGAGCTGGAGCAGGACGACGCCCCCAATCATTGCAACCCCCATATTCTCTTTGCCAGAAAAGTAATGAGGTACAGCAACGAAAGTAGCAGCAAAGTTAGGATGAACTAGGCAAAACTACCTCACAAAGCGTTGAGTCAATGTAGAAGTCTCTCTCTCTCTCTCTCCGAATCTCTCTCTCTCTCTCAGAACGAGTGGTGCATAAATGTCGACCACAGAAAAAGACAGGAAGAGGCCCCCTTTAAATAGCGCCCCCCCCAGCCCCACACCGATTGATAACGTTCCAGTCTTCCGGTCGTTGGAAGCGCCAGGTGGTAAGGCAGGGAGCGCCACTCAATTTCCGCTCCGGGGCGCCCCAAGGGCGTTGCACCACGGAATGACGTCACAATCTGCGCGCGCAGGTGGTCGCAGCGGTACATTTTAGCGCCGCCGCACAATCTCAAGTTAAGTTCTCGAGCGGCGCAAACAGCGCTGCGCCCGGGCGTTAGCGCCTTAACGCCCCATTAGCGCCCATTTAAGGCGCTAACGGGAGGCGCAACCAACTGAATTTTTACCCCTTTGTGTCTTAATGCAAGGAGCATTCGGAACAAGGTGGATGAATTAGCTGCGCAAATAGAGGTAAATTAATACAATTTGATTGGGATTACAGAAACATGGCTCCAGGGTGGCCAAGGCTGGGAACTCAACATCCAGGGGCATTCAATATTTACGAAAGATAGGCAAAAAAGAAAGGGAGGTGGGGTAGCATTGCTGGTTAAAGAGGGGATTGGCACAATTGAAAGGAAGGATATTAGCTCTGATGATTCGGAATCTGTATGTGTAGAACTGAGAAATAAAAAGGGGCAGAAAACGTTAGTGGGAGTGGTACATAGACCTCCAAACAGTAATGCACAGATTGGGGATAGCATTAAAAGGGAAATTAGAGAATCATGCAGTAAGGGCACAGCAGTCATCATGAGTGACTTTAATGTACATATAAATTGGGCTTACCAAATTAGTAAAAATACTGTGGAGGAGGAATTCCTAAAATGTTTACCGGATGGTTTTCTGGAACAATATGTCGAGGAACCAACCAGAGATCAGGCCATCTTAGACTGGGTATTATGTAACGAGAAAGGATTAATTAGCAATCTTGTTGTACGAGGCCCCTTGGTTCAGAGTGATCATAATATGGTAGAATTCTTCATTAGGATGGAGAGTGAAGTAGTTGAATCGGAGACTAGGGTCCTGAATTTAAATAAAGGAAACTACGATGGTATGAAGCGCGAATTGGGTAGGATTGATTGGGGAATTTCACTCTAAGGGTTGACGGTGGATAGGAAATGGCAAACATTTAAAGACTGCATGGATGAACTACAGAATTTGTTCATCCCATGTGGCATAAGAATAAAACAAAAAGGGTGACTCAACCGTGGCTAACAAGGGAAATTAGGGATAGCATAAGATCCAAGGAGAGGGCATATAAATTGGCCAGAAAAAGCGGTAACCCTGAGGATTGGGACCAGTTTAGGATTCAACAAAGGAGGACAAAGGGATTAATTAAGAAGGGGAAAATAGAATATGAAAGTAAGCTTTCAGGGAACATAAAACCTGACTGTAAGAGTTAATATAGATATGTGAAGAGAAAAAGATTAGTGAAATCAATTGTAGGTCCCTTGCAGTCAGAAGCGGGGAAGTTGTAATGGGGAACAAAGAAATGTCGAACCAATTAAATGCATATTTTGGTTCTGTCTTCCCAACGGAGGACACAAATAACCTCCCAGAGATGTTGGAGCAGATAAGGTCTGATGAAAGGGAGGAACTGAAAGAAATCAGTATTTGCAGGGAAATGGTGTTAGGGAAATTGAAGGGATTGAAGGATGATAAATGCCCAGGGCCTGATAATCTACATCCTAGGGTACTTAAGGAAGTGGCCCTAGAAATAGTAGATGCATTGCTGATCATCTTCCAACATTCGATGGAATCTGGAACTGTAGCCATGGATTGGAGGGTAGCTAATGTTACCCCACTATTCAAAAAGGGAGGTAGAGAGAAAGTGGGGAATTACAGACCGGTAAGCCTGACATCGGTAGTGGGGAAAATGCTAGAGTCCATTATAAAGGATGTAATAGCTGAGCACTTGAAAAACAGTGACAAGATCGGACAAAGTCAACATGGATTTACAAAAGGTAAATCCTGCTTGACTAATCTACTGGAACTTCTTGAGGATGTAACTGGGAAAATAGATAAGGGAGAACCAGTAGATATGGTGTATTTGGACTTTCAAAACGCTTTCGATAAGGACCCGCATAAGAGATTAGCGTGTAAAGGTAAGGCACATGGGATTGGGGGCAAGGTATTGACTTGGATAGAGAACTGGATGGCAGACAGAAAGCAAAGAGTAGGAATTAATAGGTCTTTTTTCCGAGTGGCAAGCAGTGACTAGTGGGGTACCGCAGGGATCGGTCCTTGGACCACAGCTATTCACAATATACATTAATGATCTAGATAAGGGAACTAAATGTAATATCTCCAAGTTTGCAGATGACACAAAGCTGGGTGGGAGTGTGTGCTGCGAGGAGGATACCGAGAAACTCCAGGATGATTTGGACAGGTTGGGTGAGTGGGCAGAAGCGTGGCAGATGCAATATAACGTGGCTAAATGCGAGGTTATCCACTTTGGTGTCAAAAACAGAAAGGCAGACTATTATCTGAATGGCAATAGATTGGGAGAAGGGGAAGTGCAACGAGACCTGGGTGTCCTTGTGCACCAGTCGCTGAAGTTAAGCATGCAGGTGCAGCAGGCGGTGAAGAAGGCAAATGGTATGTTGGCCTTCATAGCGAAAGGGTTTGAGTATAGGAGCAGGGATGTCCTGCTGCAGTTGTTAAGGGCCTTTGTGAGACCACACCTTGAGTATTGTGTGCAGTTTTGGTCGCCTTATCTGAGGAAGGATGTTCTTGCCATGGAGGGAGTTCAGCGAAGATTCACAAGGCTGATACCTGGGATGGCAGGAATGACATATGAGGAGAGATTGGGTCGATTGGGCTTATACTCGCTGGAGTATAGAAGAATGAGAGGGGATCTCATCGAAACATATAAAATTCTGACAGGTCTGGACAAACTAGATGCAGGAAGAATGTTCCAGTTGGTCGGAGAGTCCAGAACCACGGGTGATAATCTAAGGATAGGTGGTAAGTCATTTAGGACATAAATAAGGCGGAATTTCTTCACTCAGAGAGTGGTGAACCTGTGGAATTCTCTACCACAGAAGGTAGTTGAGGCCAAGTCATTAAATATATTCAAGAATGAGTTAGATATATTTCTTAAAGCTAAAGGTATCAAGGGATATGGGGAGAAGGCAGGTACAGGGTACTGAGTTTGGATGATCAGCCATGATCTCATCGAATGGCGGAGCAGGCTCGAGGGGCCGAATGGCCTACTCCTGCTCCTATCTTCTATGTTTCTATGTTTGCTGGAAATACTCAGCAGGTCAGGCAGCAACTGTGGAGGGAGAGAGAAACAGAGTTAATTCAGCTTGATGACCTTTCGTCAGATTCTGGCAAGGTTCTGACGAAAGGTCATCGACCTGAAACGTTAACTCAGTGGTGGGGAAAGTTTCAGAAACAATAATCAAGGAAAAATTATTGGGCACTTAGAGAGGTTTAAGCTCATTAAGGAGAACCAACACGGATTTGAAAAAGGCAGATCGTGTTTGATAAATCTATCTGAAATTTGTGATGAAGTAACAGAGAGGATTGATGAAGGGAATGCAATGGATGTTTACTGCATGTATTTTCGGAAGGCGTTTGACAAAGTACCACTTAGAAGGGTAGTTAACAAAATTGAGGTTCATGGAATAGGTGTGTCAGTGGCAGCTTGGATAATGAATTGGCTTAAGGACAGAAAACAGCGAGTTTTGGTGAATGCCTGTTTTTCAGACTGCAGTATGGTAGACAGTGGTGTTCTCCAAGGGTCGGTGATGGAGCCACTGCTTTTTTGATATATATAAATGACTTGGATATTGGAATACAGAGTAGAGTTTCTACATTTGCCGATGACACCAAATTTGGTGGCGTGGCTAACAGTGAGGGTGCTATCAATCGACTGCAAAAGGATGTAGAAATGCTGGCAGAATGGGCGGACAAGTGGAAGATAGAATTTGATACAGAGACGTGTGAGGTGATGCATTTTGGCAGAAGGAACAAGGAGAAGCAATATACACGGAATGGCACAGTTTTGAAGAATGTGCAGGGACAGAGGGACCTAGGAGTTAACGTGCATAGTTCCATGAAGGTGTAAGATCTTATTGTGAGCGTGGTGAGCAAAGCATATGGAATCGTGTGCTTCATAAAAAGAGGTTTTGAGGGCAAAAGTAGAGAAGTTGTGCTGAACAGTTATGAAGCGCTGGTTAGGCCACAACTGGAGTATTGCGTCATGTTCTGAACACCACATTTGAGGAAGGATGTAAAGTCCTTTGAGAGGGCGCAGAGGAGATTTACCAGAATGGTTCCGGGGATGGGGGATCTTAGCTACAAGGACAGGTTGGAGAAGCTGCACTTGTTTTCATTAGAGCAAAGAAGGTTGAGGGGTGATTTGATAGAGGTGTACAAGATTATGAAGGGTTCGGATAGGCTAGACGGGGAAAGGCTGTTCCCACTAATTGGTGGTACAAGGACTAGGGGACACAGATTTAAGGTTTTGGGCAAGGTATGCAGGGGGGATGTCAGGAAAAACATTTTTCCGCAGCGAGTGGTGAGTTCGTGGCATTCACTGCCGACGGAAGTGGTGGAGGCGGCGACACTCAATGTTTTCAAGGGAGACTGGATAAGTACTTGAGGGAAATAAACTTGCAGGGGATAGCGCGGGGGAATGGGACTGACTGAATTTCTCTACAGAGAGGCGGCACGGACTCGTTGGGCTGAATGCTCTCCAGCTGTGCCGTATGAGTCTATGAATATGACTCTATGACTCTATGACTCTATGAATCCTGCATCTAAATATTTTTTTCTTATGTAGAGTAGGGTTATCATCAGAAATGTTAAAGTGTCGTAATGAACTGGAAAGTTAATGTATAGTCATCAACAATAATGTTAGAATAGGGTTACCATCAAAAGTGCTAGAGTTTGCTGACCACCAGTAATGAGAGTGTAGACTCGCCATCGGTAATGTAACTGTACCATCACCAAAAGTAATTTTAGACTAAGGTCACCACCAATGACATTACAATATAGTCACCAGAAGCAATGATAGAGAGGTGTCACTACCAGTAACGATACAGTATAGTCCTCACCAGTAGGATAACAACCAGCAATGCTAGAAGAAAGTCCTCAAAACTTATGTCAGTGTATGGCCATTACCATTAATGTTAGAGTCGGGGGATCACCAGCAAATTTACAATAAGGCTACGACCAATTATGTTAGAGTAGGGTGACCACCAGTAATGTTAGATTAGAGTCACCACCAGTAATGGTAGACCAAAGTCACCACCAGTAATGGTAGAGTAGAGTAACCATCAGTAATGTTGGAGTAGGGTCACCACCAGTAATGTTAGAGTAGCGTCACCACCAGTAATGCTATACTGGGGTCACCACCAGTAATGTTTCAGTAGAGTCACCAACTTTAATGTTAGAGTAGGGTCACCACCACTTATGTTAGAGTAGGGTCACCGCCAGTAATGTTAGAGTAGGGTCACCGACAGTAATGGTATACTTGGTTCATAACCAGTAATGTTTGAGTGGGGTCACTGCCAGTCATGTTTGATTAGAGTCACCACCAGTAATGTTAGAGTAGGGTCACCACCACTTATGATAGAGTAGGCTCACCACCACTTATGTTAGAGTAGGGTCACCGCCAATAATGTTAGAGTAGGGTCACCGCCAGTAATGTTATACTTGGTTCATAAACAGTAATGTTAGAGTAGGGTCCCCGCCAGTAATGTTAGACTGGCGTCACCACCAGTAATGTTATAGTTGGTTCACCTCCAGTAACGTTACAGTAGGGTCACCGCCAGTAATGTTAGAGTAGGGTCACCGCCAGTAATGTTATACTTGGTTCATAAACAGTAATGTTAGAGTAGGGTCCCCGCCAGTAATGTTAGACTGGCGTCACCACCAGTAATATTATAGTTGGTTCACCTCCAGTAACGTTACAGTAGGGTCACCACCAGTAATGTTAGAGTAGAGTCACAACCAGTAATGTTAGCTTAGAGTCACCACCAGCAATGTTACAGTAGATTCAACACCAGTAATGTTAGAGTAGGGTCACCACCATTTATGTTAGAGTAGGGTCACCACCAGTATAATTACAGTAGAGTCGCCACCAATACTGTTACAGTAGGGTCACTACCAGTAAAGTTAGTGTACGGTCACCCCCATTACAGTTATATGTTGCTCCACCTGCAGTAATGTTAGAGCAGGGTCACCACCAGTAATTTTAGAGTAGAGTCACGACCATTAATGTTAGAGTAGGGTCTTCACCATTAATGTCGGAGTAGAGTCACCACCAGTAATGTTAGATTAGGGTCACCATCAGTAATATTAGCGTAGGGTCACCACCAGTAATGTTAGAGTAGGGTCACCCCCAGTAATAGTAGCATAGGGTCACCACCAGTAAAGTTTGAGTAGGGTCACCACCAGTAATGTTAGAGTCGGGTGACCAACAGTAATTTTAGAGTAGTGTCACAACCAGTAATTTTAGAGTAGGGTCACCACTAGTAATGTTAGTGTAGGGCCACCGCCAGTAATGTTAGGATAGGGTCACCACCAGTATTGTAAGAGTAAAGTCACCAACAATAATGTTAGAGCAGAGTCACTACCAGTAATGTTACAGTATAGTGACTACCATTAATGTTAGGGTATGGTCACCACCAGTAATTTCAGAATAGAGTCAACTCCAGTAATGTTAGCGTAGGTTCGACACCAGTAATGTTAGAGTAGGGTCACCACCAGTAATGTTAGAGTAGGGCCAAGGCCAATAATGTTAGAGTAGGGTCATTACCAAAGTCAGCACTATTAATGTTAGAGTAGGGCCACCGCCAGTAATGTTAGAGTAGAGTCACCACCAGTAAAATGTGAGTAGATTCACCACCAGTAATGTTACAGTAGGGTCACTACCAATAAAGTTCGGGTACGATCAACACCAGTACCGTTAGAGTTGGTTCACCTCCAGTAACGTTAGAGTACGGTCACCACCATTAATGTTAGAGTAGGGTCTCCACCAGCAATGTTAAAGTAGAGTCACCACCATTAATTTCAGATTAGGGTCACCACCAGTAATGTTAGAGTACAGTCACCTCCAGTAGTGTTAGAATAGTGTCACCACCAGTAATGTTTGTGTAGGGTCACCATCAGTAATGTTAGAGTAGAGTGACCACCAGTAATGTTAGAGTAGGGTCACTGTAAGTAATGTTAGTGTAGCGGCAGCAGCAGTAATGTAAGAGAAGAGTCAACACAATAATTTTAAAGTAGGGCCACCGCCAGTAATGTTAGAGTACAGTCACCTTCAGTAATGTTACAGTAGAGTCACCACCATTAATGTTAAAGTAGAGGCACCACCAGTAATGTTAGAGTAGAGTCACCACCATTAATGCTAAAGTAGGGTCACCATCAGTAATTTCAGAGTAGAATCACCTCCAGTAATGATAGAGTAAAGTCACTGCCAGTAATGTTAAAGTATGGGCACCAACAGTAATGTCAGAGAAGAGTCACCACCATTAATGTTAAAGTAGGGCAACCGCCAGTAATGTTAGAATAGTGTCACCACCAGTAATGTTAGAGTAGAATGACCACCAGTAATGTTAGAGTAGGGTCACTGTATGGTCACCACCAGTAATGTTAGAGTAGAGTCACCACTAGTAATGTTGCATAGGGACACAACCAGTAATGTTAGATTAGAGTCACCACTATTAATGTTAGTGTAGGGCCACTGCCATTATGTTTGAGTAGAGTCACCACCAGTATAATTAGAGTAGAGTCACCACCAGTAATGTTACAGTAGAGTCACTACCAGTAAAGTTATTGCACGGCCACCACCAGTATTGTTTGATTTGGTTCCCCAACAGTACTGTTAGAGTAGGGTGACCACCAGTAATGTTAGAGTAGGGTGACCACCGGAAATGATAGAGTAGGGTTACCGCCATTAATTCTAGAGTAGGGTCACCACCAGTAATGTTGGAGAAGAGTCACAACTATTAATGTTAGAGTAGTGCCACCGCCAGTAATGTTAGAGCAGAGTCACCACCAGTAATGTTAGAGTAGGGTCAGCACTAGTAATGTTAGAGTAGGGTCACCGTCAGTAATGTTTGAGTAGGGTTACCATCATTATGTTAGAGTAGAGTCAGCACCAGTAATGTTAGATTTGGGTTACCATCAGTAATGTTAGAATACGATTACCAGCAACAATGTCAGAGTGGGTCTTCGCCAGTATTTTTTGGTTGCGTTACCAGCGGTACTGTTAGAGTATAATCACCACCAGTAACGGTAGAATATTATCACCACCATTAATGTCAGCGTAGCATCATCAAGATTAATATTAAAGTAGGGTAACCGCCAGCAATGTTAGAGAGGCGTCATCACTAGTGATGTTAGCGATGAATCATTGCCAGTAATGTTAGCGATGAATCATTGCCAGTAATATTAAAGTGGAGTCATCACTACGTATCATTACAATAAAAAAACAAACTTAGGTTATGCAATGGATGAGTGAAGTTTTCACCGAATGAATTTGAGGCGTCAAGAGCCTAACGCAGAGTGCAGGAGGGATGTTCCATTCAGCGTTCAGGGTCCAAGCGCAGGGGACATTCCCTCTGGGATTACTTTCCATACAATTTCCCCATTGGCGGCCCGGCGCACTGAAGCGGAAAATCGCCCCTTGTTTGTTAAGTGACTGTAACTAACGCCACTTATTGTGTAACATGGTTTTTTTCTGACCGGGGCACGGATTGTTCTATAAATGGGGAGTATTTGCCGAACTCAGTAACACTCCAGTCCGCACCGTAAAGCTGGACAGATTTCGCACATTTTTTAAAAATGGAACTGCCAACAATTTTACAGATAAAGCAAATGTACTACCCAGTTCTCGCAACCTTTGGGGCTCCCGGTAAGTCAATGTATTCTGTTCTCGAATAGCTGTTGTTTATCTTAGTGCTAATGTAACAGATTCCGAGCATGTCCTCATTGCAGAGTCATTGATCCACCGGGGTCAGTCGGTGAATATCAGCGGGAATCCGACCAGTCCGCGCGGCCGCTGAGGCCTGTTCTGGTCGCTCGATCGTGGCCACCGGAAGCTCAACCTTCCTCCCTATACTGAGGGAGGGCGAGGCTGATTCCCCGGCCCCTCCAACAGTACATAGATCACTAAAGAATGTGTTGCTTAGTGTCCATGATAACGATTTTATCAGTACCGTTGTTCCCTGTCTACATTAAGTTGATAATTCCTTGTACTGCAGCCACCTCCACCCATCAGAGGACTGTGGAAGATATTTGGAGCAATAATTGCTGCTCAGGGAGCTGCTCCCCTCCCCTCGGCTGCAAAGAACCTGCGCGGCTCCACCAGCTCCCGCTCTGTTAACGAGCAGCTTCCTCGGGGCCATTATAAATAGAAAAAGCGCAGAGTTTCGACCTACAGCGAATGTTTGTGTTCCACCTGAATGTATTATTTGAATTCATATCTTTCCAGTAATTGTTTGTAAATTCTGTTGAATACAGCTGACATCTGATGCCGCTCCCGAGATCACCCTCGCCAATTAAACCGATGAGATTAAATGTAAAATTCCATCGATTGCTCCCTGGGGCCGCTGTAGTAACTCATCAAATTGGCTCGGTGCATCACATGGTCCCAGCCTCATGGTGGGATGTTTTCAGCGCTCCACACTGCAGTGGAATGTGTGTTTGTGTGTATGTAAGGCAATCCGCTTCTTTATTGGCTCGGTATATGAACAAGTTACAGAACCATCCAAGGTTGCCCTGTAGTGGACTTTAATCTGTAACTGTACCATTCCTGCGAGGTATTGCGGCTTGACCATAACCGCAGCGTTGAAGTGTGATTTTTTAAAATTCGTTTATGGGATGTGGTAAGGCCAGAATTTATTGCCCATCCCTATTTGCCCTTGAGAAGGTGGTGCTAGCCGCCTTCTTGAACCTCTGCAGCCCGTGTGGTGAAGGTATTCCCTGAGTGCTGATAGGTAGGCAGTTCCAGGATTTTGACCCAGCGACAATGAAGGATCGGCGATATACTGAATGGAGCCTCAATGAATTCTAAACATAAGCTTTCAACATGAAACGTTAACTTTGTTTCCCTCTGCAAAGATGATTCATATCCTGCTGAGTATTTCCAGTATTTTCTGTTTTTATGCATGAATATAGTGTCAGTGGCGATAGCGATGGCGATTCATTCGGAAGAGATGGATCATGAACGGCTGATCCGAGATCCCCCGTTTCACACTGTCGCCCAAAGTAAAAATTCCCCTCCGTTGATCTATCATTGTCTGTCTGTCGGTGCTGTTGGGGGTCGCTATCCGATACCATTGCCGATACTGAATACGAGTGACCTTCCCAGCACCAACCTCCACCCACCGGCTTGACACAGTCTGACTGAAGTGTGCTCGATATTGAGTGTTTAATGATTACTTTCGTTTGAAACATATATTGTCAACGCTCGCCTATATTATGAAAAGAATCCGGGTACATAACCCTCAGTAGGAACACATCGGTTCATCTCCCCACAATACGCTGTAAGATTTAGCCGAGTTTCCCCATTACTTACTCTTGTTCCTCTTTCTTACAGCGAACTTATTGACAATGGTGATTCTCTCCAGAGGAAAATGCAGTCTTTCCAAATGTATCTCTGTCTACATGGTGGCCATGGCAACAGCAGATCTACTGGTCATGATCCTCAATGTAATCCTATATCACATTTTGAGTAAACACTTCCCATATTCATTCCTGTCCTACACTGCCGTTTGTAAGTTCATGATGTACATGTCTTGTACCAACCTGGATATGTCGGTGTGGTTTACCGTCTCCTTCACATTTGACCGATTTGTAGCTATATGTTGTCAGAAGTTTAAAACAAAGTATTGCACAGTGAGAACTGCGGCCTCGGTTATAACAACGGTCTCTGTCCTGAGCTATTCAGAGAACATCCCCTATTTGTTTGCCTTTGAACACAAACAAATAATCAACAATGTTCCCTGGGGTTTCCGCCCCAGTGCGGCCTTTTATTCATCGCCTGCAGGTGTAGCCTACTTCCGCTTACAAAACATTTTAAACCCATATCTTCCTTTTGTTTTGATATTACTGTTTAATTGTTTGACAGTCAGGCGTATTTTAGCTGCCAGTAGAGCCCGCAGGGATCTCCGGGGTCACAGCAGTGAGAATCAGAGCGATCCAGAGATGGAGAACCGAAGGAAATCCATCATTTTACTGTTCACTGTATCGGGCAGTTTTGTATTGTTGTGGCTGACAGCTGCCGTGAGTTTTGTATTTAACTCCCTGGCCGTGCATCACCGATCCGATTATACAGACCCTGCATACATCGCCACTGAAACCGGATATCTACTCATGTATTTGAGTTCCTGTACAAACACGTGTATTTATGCAGCTACACAAACTAAATTCAGGGAAGAGCTGAAGAAGGTGGTGAAATCTCCTTGGACATTTATTCGGATGTTGATTAAAAAAATGAAAAATTAAACTAAAGCTTCCTTTAACTGGAGTAATATTACAGCCCGTGTTCCATTTTAGAATGGCCGTCTTACCGTTCGGACGAAATCCGATTGTTGCTGTTAAAATGAACAGGTATCAGAAAACCTTTCTTCCTTTTTGTGCCGTGTGTTTTGTGTCTGCTGCTTTCCCTGGGTCAGCCGTGGCTCAGCTGGTAGCAACCTCGTGGGAAGTTTGTAGCTTCAAGTCCCGCTCCAGAGACTCAATAACTTACCATAATCTAGGCTGACACACCAGGCTGAGGGAGTGCTGCACTGTCGGAGGTGCCCTCTTTCGATGAGACGTTAAATCGAGACTCCGTCTGGCCTCTCAGGTGGACGTAAAAGATCATTTGCAATATTTCGAAGAGGAGCAGGGTGTAATCCGGGGTGTCCCAGCCAATATTTATCCCTCAATCAACAGCACTAAAAAACTAATTATCTGGTCATTATTACATTGCTGTTTGTGGGGGCTTCGTGTGCGTAAACCATGTGTGCGGGAGGTGTATTCAGCTGCAGCTACTGACAGACCGCATTGCGGCGCTGGAGCTGCGGATGGATGCATACTGCAGCATTCGCGATGCTGAGGAGATCGTGGATAGCACGTTTAAGGAGTTGGTCACACCGCAGGTAAAGGGTGTACAGGCAGGAAGGGAATCGGTGACCACCAGGCAGAGTAATAGGCGTAGGCAGGTAGTGCAGGGGTCCCCTGTGGCCATCCCCCTCTCAAACAGATATACTGCTTTGGATATTGTTGAGGGAGATGGCTTATCAGGGGAAGACAGCAGCAGCCAACTTCCTAGCACCGTAGGTGGTTCTGCTGCACAGGATGTGAGTAAAAAGAGTGGGAGAGCTATAGTGATAGGGGATTCTATTGTAAGCGGAATAGATAGGCGTTTCTGCGGCCGCAAACGAGACTCCAGGATGGTATGTTGCCTCCCTGGTGCAAGGCTCAATGTTGTCTCAGAGTGGCTACAGCGCATTTTGGAAGGAGAGGGTGAACAGCCAGTTTTCGTTGTGCATATAGGTACCAACGATATAGTTAAAAAACGGGATGAGGTCCTAAAAGCAGAATATAGGGAGTTAGGAGGTAAATTAAAAAATAGGACCTCTAAGGTAGTAATTTCAGGATTGCTACCAGTGCCACGTGCTAGTCAGAGTAGAAATAGAAGGATATTTCAAATGAATACGTGGCTAGAGGAATGGTGCAAGGGGGAGGGATTCAAATTCCTGGGGCATTGGAACCGGTTCTGGGGGAGGTGGGACCAGTACAAACCGGACGGTCTACACCTGGGCAGGGCCAGGACCGATGTCCTAGGGGGAGTGCATGCTGCTTGTGCTCTGGGGGAGGGTTTAAACTAAAGTGGCAGTGGGTTGGGAACCTGAGCAGGGAGACAGAGGAAAGGGAAGCAAGGATGAAAGCAAAAGACAGAAAGGAGAAAAACAAAAGTGGCAGTCAGGGAAAATATCGTTTGAAATCAAACATGGCCACAGTAAATATTAATTCTAATAGATCTAAGAGCGTTAAAAAAACAAGCCTGAAGGCTTTGTGTCTTAATGCAAGGAGCATTCGGAACAAGGTGGATGAATTAGCTGCGCAAATAGAGGTAAACGAAAATGATTTGATTGGGATGACCGAAACATGGCTCCAGGGTAGCCAAAGCTGGGAACTCAACATCCAGGGGTACTCAATATTCAGGAAAGATAGGCAAAAAGGAAAGGGAGATGGGGTAGCATTGCTGGTTAAAGAGGGGATTAACACAATTGAAAGGAAGGATATTAGCTCTGATGATGTGGAATCTGTATGTGTTGAACTGAGAAATAACAAGGCGCAGTAAACGTTAGTGGGAGTGATATACAGACCTCCAAACAGTCACATGGAGGTTGGGGATGGCATTACAAGGGAAATTAGAGAAGCGTGCAATAAGGGCACAGCAGTCATCATGGGTGACTTTAATGTACATATAGATTGGTCTAACTAAATTAGTAACAATACTATGGAGGAGGAATTCCCGGAGTGTTTACGGGATGGTTTCCTGGACCAATATGTCGAGGAACCAACCAGAGATCAGGCCATCTTAGACTCGCCATCTTATGCAATGAGAAAGCATTAATTAGCAATCTTGTTGTGCGAGGCCCCTTGGGTCGGAGCGATCATAATATGATATAATTCTTCATTAGGATGGAGAGTGAGGTAGTTGACTCAGAGACTAGGGTCCTAAATTTAAATAAAGGAAACTACGATGGTATGAGGTGCGAGTTGGGTAGGATTGATTGGGGAATGTCACTCAAAGGGTTGACGGTGGAAAGGCAATGGCAAACTTTAAAAGACCGCATGGACGAACTTCAGAATTTGTTCATCCTAGTTTGGCATAAGATTAACACAAAAAGGGTCACTCAACCGTGGCTAACAAGGGAAATTAGGGATAGCATAAGATCCAAGGAGAGGGCCAGAAAAAGCAGTAACCCTGAGGACTGGGACCAGTTTAAGATTCAACAAAGGACGTCAAAGGGATTAATTAAGAAGGGGAAAATAGAATACGAGAGTAAGCTTGTAGGGAACATAAAAACTGACTGTAAAAGTTTTTATAGATATGTGAAGAGAAAAAGATTAGTGAAATCAAGCATAGGTCCCTTGCAGTCAGAATTAGGGGAACTTATAATGGGGAACAAAAAATGTCAGACCAGTTAAATACATATTTTGGTTCTGTCTTCACAAAGGAGGACACAAATAACCTCCCAGAGATTTTGGGGAACATAGGGTCTGATGAAAGTGAGGAACTGAAAGAAATCAGTATTTGTAGGGAAATGGTGTTCGGGAAATTGAAGGAATTGAAGGCCGATAAATCCCCAGGGCCTTATAATCAACATACTTGGGTACTTAAGGAAGTGGCCCTAGAAATAGTAGATGCATTGCTGATCATCTTCCAACATTCGATGGAATCTGGAACAGTACCCATGGATTGGAGGACAGCTAATGTTACCCCACTATTCAAAAACGGTGGCAGAGCGAAAACGGGGAATTACAGACCGGTAAGCCTGACATCGGAAGTGGGGAAAATGCGAGAGTCCATTCTAAAAGATGTAATAGCTGAGCACTTGTAAAATAGTGACGGGATCGGACAAAGTTAACATGGATTTACAAAAGGTAAATCATGCTTGACTAATCTACAGGAATTTTTTGAAGATGTAACTGTTAAAATAGATAAGGGAGAAGCAGTGGATGTGGTGTATTTGGACTTCCAAAAGGCTTTTGATAAGGTCCCGCATAAGAGATTAGCGTGTAAAGTTAAGGCACATGGGATTGGGGGCAAGGTATTGACTTGGATAGAGAACTGGTTGGCAGACAGAAAGCAAAGAGTTGGAATAAACGGGTCTTTTTCCGGTTGGCAGGCAGTGACTAGTGGGTTACCACAGCGATCGGTCCTTGAACCCCACCTATTCACAATAGAAATTAATGATCTAGACAAGGGAACTAGATGTAATATCTCCAAGTTTGCAGACGACACAAAACTGGGTGGGCGTGTGTTCTACGAGGAGGATGCCCAGAAACTTCAGTATGCTTTGGACAGGTTGGGTGATTGGGCAGAAGCGTGGCAGATGCAATATAACGTGGATAAATGCGAGGTTATCCACTCCGGTGTCAAAAACCAAAAGGCAGATAATTTTCTGAATGGCAATAGATTGGGAGAAGGGGAAGTGCAACGAGACCTGGGTGTCCTTGTGCACCAGTCGCTGAAGGTCAGCACGCAGGTGCAGCAAGCCGTTAAGAAGGCAACTGGTATGTTAGCCTTCATAGCGAGAGGTTGTGAATACAGGAACAAGGATGTCTTGCTGCAGTTGTACAGGGTCTTGGTGAGACAACACCTTGAGTACTGTGTGCAGTTTTGGTCGCCTTATCTGAGGAAGGATGTTCTTGCCATCGAAGGAGTTCAGCGAAGATTCAACAGGCTGATGCCTGGGATGGCAGGAATGACGTATGAAGAGAAATTGGGTCGATTGGGCTTATACTCGCTGGAGTTTAGAAGAATGAGAGGGGATCTCATTGAAACTTATAAAATTCTGACAGGACAGGACAAACTAGATGCAGGAAGGATGTTCCCGATGGTCGGGGAGTCCAGAACCAGGGGTCACACTCTAAGGATAAGGGGTAAGCCATTTAGGACAGAAATTAGGAGGAATTTCTTCACCCAGAGAGTGGTGAACCTGTGGAATTCTCTGCCACAGAAGGCAGTAGAGGCCAATTCATTAAATAGATTCAAGAAGGAGTTGAATATATTTCTTAAGGCTAAAGGGATCAAGGGATATGGGGAGAAAGCAGGGACAGGGTACTGAATTTGGATGATCAGCCATGATCGCATTGAATGGCGGAGCAGGCTAGAGGGGCCGAATGGCCTACTCCTGCTCCTATCTTCTATGATTCCATGATTCTATAAACCTGCTGACAAGGATGGTGCTGATGTTGTTTGGCGAACCGACCTCTACCTAGTGGAGGGTGAACGCCAACTCTCCGACACCTCCTCTTACCTCCAGCTGGACCATGACCCCACTACCGAACATCAAGCCACCGTTTCCAAGACCGTCACTGACCTCATCTCCTCTGGAGAACTTCCGTCCACGGCCGCCAACGTCATAGCTCCCCAACCCCGCTCAGCTCGCCTCTACCTTATTCCCAAGATCCACCAACCGGACTGCCCTTGCAGATCCATCGTTTCAGCCTGTTCTTGCCCCACGGAACATATCTTTTCCTATCTCGACTCTATCGTTTCTCCCCTTGACTAGTCTCTTCCCAGCTACATCCGTGAATCTTCTGACCCACTCCGCCACTTTAACAGCTTCCAGTTTCCTGGCACCAACTGTCTCCTTTTTACTATGGACGTCCAATCCCTCTGCACCTCCATCCCCCACAAGGATAGCCTGAGGGCGCGCCGCTTCTTCCCTGAACAGAGGCACAAACAGTGGCCATCCAACACCACCCTCCACCGCCTGGGTGAACTTGTTCTCACATTGAACAACTTCTCCTTTGACTCCACTCACTTCCTCCAAATTAAAGGTGTTGCTATGGGAACCCGCATGGGTCCCAGCTATGCCTGCCTTTTCGTGGGATATCTGGAACATTCTTTGTTTTATTCCTGGTTAGGTCCCCTCCCTCACCTCTTTTTCCGATACATTGATGACTTTATCCGTGCTGTTTCCTGCTCTCGCCCTGAACTAGAAAATGTAATTCACTTTGCTTTCAATTTCCACCCCTCCCTCACCTTCACATGGTCCATCTCCGACTCTTCCCTTCCCTTCCTCGACTTCTCTGACTCCATCTCTGGGGATAGGCTATTGACAAACTTTCACTAGAAGCCCACTGACTCCCACAGCAACCTGGGCTACACTTCCTCTCACCCCGCTTCCTGTAAGGACTCTTTTCCAATCTCCCAGTTTCCCCATCTGCGCCGCATCTGCTCTGGCGATGCCACCTTCCATACTAGTGCTTCCGACATGTCTTCCCTTTTCCTTAACCGAGGATTCCCCTTTACTGTGATTGACACGGCCCTTGACCGTGTCTGTTCTATTTCCCGCACTTCCGCTCTCACCCCTTCCCCTCCCTCCCGGAACCACGATACGGTTCCCCTTGTCCTCATCTTTCACCCCACCAGCCTCTACATTCAACGGATCATCCTCCACCATTTCCGCCACCTCCAGCATGATCCCACCATCAAACACATCTACCCCTCACCTCCCCTTGCAGCAGCCCGAAGGGACCACTCCCTCCGCGACACCCTGGTCCACTCCTCTATCACCCCCAGCACCAATTTCCCGTCGCCCGGCACCTTCCCATGCAAGCGCAGGAGATGCAACACATGTCCTTTTACCTCCACCCTTCCCACTATCCAGGGCTCCAAACACTCCTTCCAGGTGAAACAGCGTTTTACTTGTACTTCTTGCAAATTTGTGTACTGTATTCGCTGCTGACGATGTGGTCTCCTCGACATTGCGGAGACCAAAGGCAGATTGGGTCACCGCTTTGCAGAACACCTCCGTTCAGTCTGCGAGGTTTACTCCGAGCTTCCGTTCACCTGTCACTTTAATTCTCCGCTCCACTCACACTCAGACCTCACCGTCCTCGGCTTATTACAGTGTTCAAATAAAGCTCAGTGTAAACTCGAGGAACAGCACCTCATCTTTCGATTAAGCACTTTACAACCTTCTGGACTCAACTTGGAGTTCAACAATTTCAGGCCATAACCTCTGCCCCTATCCTTTTCCTTCCATTTATTTTATTTTACCTAATTTATCATTTAAAAAAAAATTCACTCCCAAATGGCAGCTGTCTTTCATTCTGCCAGTGCCATTTACAATTCATCCAGAGCCATCTTTTGTTTCTTAACATGTCGCATTACCATCTCCTTTTGCCTTGCACCATCTCTTAATCTCTCTTAATCTCTCTTAATCTCTCTTGCCTTCCATCCTACACCAGGCCTTCCCTTTTGTTTTTTCCTCCCCTCCCCCCTTTCCCTGCCCCTGAACTTGCTTAAAAACTTGTTCCTTCTCCAGCTTTTTTCAGTTCTGACGGAGGGTCATCGACCTGAAACGTTAACTCTGTTTTTCTCTTCACAGATGCTGCCTGACCTGCTGTGTATTTCCAGCATTTGCTGTTTTTATTACATTCTTAACAGAGCTTTGCATAGCTGTAGCATAACTTCTCCCCCTTATATTGTAGTCATCTAGATATAAATACCAGCATTCCAACAGTCTTTTTTGATTATATTCTGTATCTGCCCATGACATTTTAATGATATATGCACATGGACCCCTAAGGCTATTTGGACCTCCACTGTTTCTAGTCTTTCACCATTCAGAAAGTATCCTGATCTATCCTTCTTAGGTCCCATGTGGATGACCTCACACTTGCTTATATTTATAAGCATTTGCCACAGTTCACCCAATCACTTAATCTATGAATATATCTCTGTAATTTTATGTTTCCATCTACACTGCTGACCATGCCGCATATCTTTGCATACTCCAGACACTTGAGCACATAAATCCAGGCTGAAAATCTAATGCGGTACTGAGCGTGTGTTGCACGGTCGGAGCTGCCATCTTCCGGATGAGACGTTAAACCGAGGCCCCGTCTACTCTCTCAGGTGGACGTAAAAGATCACGTGGCACTATTTCGAAGAAGAACAGGGAGTTATCCCCGGTGTCTTGGCCAATATTTATCCCTCAATCAACAGCATTGAAACATATTATCTGATCATTATCACGTTGCTGTTCATGGGAGTTTGCTGTTCGCAAATTGGCTGCCGCGTTTCGTACCTTAACACCGTAACCATACTTGAAAAAGGACTTCATTGTCTAGAAAGCTCTTTGGGACGTCTGATGGTCATGAAAGGCGCTCTATAAATGCAAGTCTTTCTCTCCTTATAATCGTCAAACCTGGATATGTGCCTTATTAAAAAGATGGAAACACATGGATTTGAGTGGAATTTGGCGGTATTGATACAAAATTGGCTCAGTGACAGAAAGCAATTGGTGATAGTGGATGGATGTTTTCTTTACTATTTCACGATAAACAGAAACTTGCTTTACAGTCTGTCTCACTAGTTCCCCAGTGTCAGGGAGAGAAGCGCAAGATGCCCTCATTTATTTACTGTAACAAAATGACACCACCGTTCTCACATCTGAGGCCGCTGTTAAAGAGCGTGTCCTTTGTGGGAGGGAGACTGTTCCTGAAGTGAAGCCGGCGGGGGCAGTCAGTCTGGGTGTGTGAGAGAAATGCGCTGTACAGGCGGGATTACTGGAGAATCAAATGCAATTGGTTGAGTGTGTAATGCAGCAGGTGAGCCAGTGAAAACCGTTGTATGGCCCACCGCAAGGAGAGCCCGGATAGCTCAGTCGGTGGAGCATCAGACTTTTAATCTGAGGGTCCAGGTTTCAAGTTTCCTTGCTGTTAAATCGCGATTCTTATCTCCACTTGCGTGTAGCACCCTGAAACACGATCACTTCACACTCATTATAGGAACAGGAGTGAGCCATTTAACCCCTAGAGCCTGTTCCGCCATTTAATTAGATCATGGCATTATCTGTGACCCAACTCCTTTTATATCCCTTTTCCATATATCACTTAGGTTAACAAAAAAACACCCTCGTGTGCATAATCTCTCCTCATAATTTAACTCTTGGAGTCTACGTAAAATTCCGGTAAATCTACGCTGCACTCCCTCCAAGGCTAATACACCCTTCCAGAACTGAGCACAGTCTAACTAGGTCTTTGTATAGATGTAGCATAACTTCTCCCCTTTATATTGTCGTCCTCTGGATATAAATACCAGCATTCCATTCGGCAATTTTGATTAAATTCTTTGGGAGGACGAAAATGGAAAGACATACATCGCACAATTCTGAAAATGTTAAATGATCAGAGATACCTTGATGTCCACATCAACAAATCCTTAAATGTGGCAGGAAAAGTTGGCAGGTTTGTTAAAAATCAAATGATTTATTTGGGTTTATAAATGGAGGGATAGAATATAACATCAAAGCGATAATGCTCGAACTTTATAAAACACTGGTAAAGCATCAGCTGGAGCATTGTTGACAATTCCAACACCACCCTTCAGGAAATATGTAAAGGTCTTGGAAAGGGAACAGAGGAGTTTTAACAGGATGTTACCAGGGATGAGGGTCTTCAGTTATGAGGAGAAGTTGGTAAAGTCAGGACTGTTTTCCTTGGAACAGGGAAGTTAAGAGGTGACCTAATAGAGGTATTCAAGATGATGTGAGGTTTGATAGAGTAGATACTGAAATACTATTCTCTCTGGCGAGTGGGTCAATAACTAGAGATATTGGCTAGTTTTATATACCAGAGAATTCCCAGTCAAATTAATGCATGAAAGGCCAGGTTTGATGCCAGATGCTAAACTTCTCCCAATAGCTTGTTAGACTCTCACTTCAGCAAAATCATCGACTGAAGAGATTCTCAGTAAACATCCTCACATTTCCAATCATTGTTGAAAATCCCGTTTCTGGTCTTCGACACTGGGGATCTTGAAACCAAATTAACGACCGTTCTCCAGTCCCAGTTAATGTAGTGATGGTTCTAATTCTCTATCTCCACCTTCATGTGATACTGATCAATCAAAGAAACTTTTAAGATAAATATGATTCATCTTGATCATAGAAGCTGTTAAAGGAAAACCATGGGACTGTGTTGGTAATTATTAATATATTTAATTTGATAATATTTACAACGTATTTGAATTACTTACTTTAATGTTAAAACGTACTGTTGATTGCCCCTATTTCTGGGCAATAAAATCACTCGCAATACCTGCTGCCAATTCCAGCACCGACCACAGTGACATCCCACTGATAGTGTTCAAAAAGGGCACAAACCTGTCTCTAGGTGACTTCACAAATCAGACAGGAGCCAAACACACAGCGTCCAGGAGTAATGTTCACTATGGAGAAGGACGATGTAGGCATAGAAATTTGGCAGGGGGATTGTGATATACATGAACAAATTAGTATTGAGATGGAGGAGGTACGAGCGGTTTTAGTGGGCTTAAAAGTGGATAAATCCCCAGGCCCAGACGAGATGTATCCCAGGCTGCTGTGTGAGGCAAGGGAGGAGATTGCAGGGGCTCTGACACAAGTTTTCAGAAACTCTCTGGCCACAGGGGAGGGGCCAGAGGACTGGAGGACAGCTAATGTAGTAACATTATTCAAGAAGGGTAGTAGGGATAAACAAGGGAATTACAGGCCAGTGAGCCTAACATCAGTGGTAGGGAAATTATTGGAAAAATTCTGAGGGACAGAATTAGTCTCCACTTGTCAAGGATAGACACTATCAAGGATAGTCAGCATGGCTTTGTCAGGGGGAGATCATGTCTAACCAAATTGATTGAATTTTTCGAGGGGGTGAAAAGGTGTGTGGATGTGGGTAGTGCAGTTGATGTGGTCTACATGGACTTCAGTAAGGCTTTTGACAAAGTCCCGCATGGGAGACTGATCAAGAAGGCCAGAACCCATGGGATCGAGGGCAATTTGGCACATTGGATCCAAAATTGGCTTAGTGGCAGGAGGCAGAGGGTGATTTTCGAAGCTCGTTTGGTGACTGGAATCCTGTGTCCAGTGGTGTACCGCAGGGATCGGTGCTGGGTCCTTTGCTGTTTGTAGTGTACATTAATGATTTAGATATGAATGTCGGAGGTATGATCAGCAAGTTCGCAGATGACACGAAAATTGGTGGAGTGGTAAATAACGAGGAGGGAAGCCTCAGGCTACAGGAGGATATAGACGGGTTGGTCAGATGGGCAGAACATTGGCAAATGAAATTTAACCCTGAAAAGTGTGAGGTGATGAATTTTGGGAGGATTAACAAGGAAGGTAATACATAATGAATGGTGGAATCATAGGGAGGAATGAGGATCAAAGGGACCTTGGTGCGCATGTACATAGATCCCTGAAGGTAGCAGGAGAGGTAGATAAGGTGGTTATAAAGACATATGGGATACTTGCCTTCATTAACCTATGCGGCGATGCCGGTGTTGGACTGGGTGGACAAAAATGAGAAGTCGCACAACACCAGGTTATAGTCCAACAGTTTTATTTAAAATTACGAGCTTTCGGAGCTCTGCTCCTTCTTGAGGTAAAGGTACAGTAACCTGAATATCGGAATACAGAGTAGAATTTCTAAATTTGTTAATGACACCAAACTTGGGGGTGTGGCAAACAGTGAGGATGATACCTACCGATTTCAACAAGACATAGAAAGGCTAGCAGAATGAGCAGACAAGTGGTAGATGGAATTTAATACAGAGAAGTGTGAGGTGATGCATTTTGGCAGAAGGAACAGGGAGAAGTAATATGCACTTACTGGCACAGTTTTAAAGATTGTATAGGGACAGAGGGTCCTGGAAGTTAATGTGCATAGTTCCCTGAAGGTGGCAGAACATAAGGAGAGAGTGGTTAACAACGCATATCGGATCTTGGGCTTCATAAATAGAGGTATTGAGTACACAAGTAATGAAGTTATGCTGAACCTTTATAAAGCACTGGTTAGGCCACAACTGGTGTATTGCGTTCCGTTCTGGTCACCACACATTTAGGAAGGATGTGAAAGCCCTTGAGAGGGTGCAGATTAGATTTACCAGATTGGTTTCGGGATTGGGAGATTTTAGCTACAATGACAGATTGAAGAAGCTGGATTTTTTTACATTAGAGTAAAGGAGGTTGAGGGTTGATTTGACAGAGGTGTACACGATTATGATGGGTTTGGAAAGGCAAGACGGGGAAAGGCTGTTCCCACTAGTTGATGGTATACTGGCTAGCGGACACAGATTTAAGGTTTTTGGCAAGAGATTCAGGGGGCCTTTTTGGAAAAACATTTTTACACAGCGAGTGGTGAGGACCTGGAGATCGCTGCCGACGGAAGTGGTGGAAGCGGAGACACTTAATGTTTTCAAGGGGAGACTGGATAGGAGTTGAGGGAAATAAACTTGCAGGGCTACGGGGATAGAGCGGGGGAATGGGACTGACTGGATTGCTCTACAGAGAGCCGGCACGGACTCGCTGGGCCGAATGGCCTCCTTCTGTGCCGTTATGACTCTATGACTCTATGTGGTCCAAATTGATTTCTGTTCCCAGAATTCAGTCTATGATCATTTTACGAAGGAACTTCGTTTGATATTGAACCTCCTGAGTCCCACACATCAACAAACTTTCGCTGGGCCATCAGCGTCCCTCTCCACAGGAGCCAGTGACCTAAAGTATCACAGGGCGAATGGATCAAATTCAAAGAATTGGAAGTCTCTCTCACGCACACAGGGGCACGCTTTTGCTCCAACTTTTGTCTATATATTTCAGTCTATTTCTGTCTCTTTCCTTGTATCTCCCTCTCACTTCCGCTCTTTCGCCCTGTTGCTCTGCTTCATAAAAGCAACAACAATTTGCATTCATATAGCGTTTTAACGTAGTGAAACGTCACACGGCGCCTCACAGGAGCGAGAGCGGACACAATTTGACACCGAGCAACGTATGGAGACGTTAGGACAAGTGACCAAAAGCTTGGTCAAAGAGGTAGGTTTGAAGCCGCGTCTTCAATGCGGAGAGAGAGGTGAAACAATGGAGAGGTACAGGGAGGGACAGCCAGAGCTGGGGACCCAAACGGCTGAAGGCACGGCCGCCAATGTTGGAGTGAAGGAAATCGGGATTCGGAAGGTGGCAGAATCTGAGGAATGCAGAGTTCTGAGAAGATTTTCGGGCTGGAGGAGGTGACAGAGATAGGGATAAGCGATCCATGGATGGATTCAACACAAGAAATGTAAATCGAGTTGTTGCTGGACCGGGAAACAATGTAGGCCAGCGAGCACAGGGGGTGAACCGGATGTGGTGCGAGTTAGGACACGGGCAGCAGAGTTTTGTAAGAGCTGATGTTTATAGAGGGTGGAAGATGGGAGGACGGCCAGGTGAATATTGGAATAATCGAGTCTGGAGGAAACAAAAGCAAAGATGTAAAAAAAATTCCTGTCTGTCAATCCATCTCACTCTGTCTGTAAAGACAGATTCAATCACCACCTGGGCGGAGCAGAGACGGGAAACTCTGCCAGGGAAAAGACCTTACAGAGAAGTGATCGAGAGCATCTATCAACGGGAGTCTTAAGAATGGGTAGAGGGGCCGTGTGAAATACTTGTGCTGAGGTTCTTGATGAGCTGGACGACGGTAACAAAATATATTTATAGTAGACAGCAAATAGAAGTCTGAAAATAATGGCGAACTTTGCATCCGGAGAAGGGTCGGGTCCATCCAGTGAGCGAGGGCGGCAATGTGGAGCAGTTTAACGTGGTTTAAGGGTCTCATGTTATGCAATTTTGTCAAAGGCAGTGTGAGTGAGTGTAAAATGAATACAGGATCTGTCTGGATTGCTCTGTATGTCAATGTAGTTGCTGCTGTGTTTGTCGATGAGATCTTAATAACAATGTGGGAGTTTTTACAATTCACTCTTGTCACAGGCTGAGCAGAAACACAGGGCCTGGGAGGGAAGGACAGCGGACCCTTTAAAGTTTGGGTTTTGCAGCTTTAAGGAGTTCCATTGGGGATCATTATCCCGCAGTGTATTTGCTGTTAATAAGCCGGTCACTATTAATCATTCTGGAGACTGGTACTTCTGTGAGGGCAGGAAGGATCCCAATGGTTTATGACCTCCTGCCGAGCGCCTGCACTGTCTGCGCCCTGTTGTTCAACAGTTTTCGGTTTGTCGGGTTTAACAATTGGTAACCTGGTATTCAATTATAAGGTGAGTTTTGCAGTCCATCCCATTTACACGTCCCAGGCCAACACCAGGTCCCCCCAATACCCCCCACCCTTAACCCACACAACCCAGTCGCGATTCCTGTCATGGCCGAGCGCCGGCAGTAGGGGAGGAAAATTCAGGTGTAGTTCCGGACCTCGCAGGTGATCGAGACCTTGTGGCTTCATTCCAACCTGACCTCACTCGCAGCATCAATCATTTCTTCAATGCTTCCAGAGTTTCCCCTCCACTGATCTACCTGGGAGTCCGCTCCAAGTGTCAGCATCAATCATTTCTTCAATGTTTCCAGAGTTTCCCCTCCACTGATTTACCCGGGAGTCCGCTCCAAGTGTCAGCATCAATCACTTCTTCAACGTTTCCAGAGTTCCCCCTCCACTGATTTACCCGGGAGTCCGCTCCAAGTGTCAGCATCAATCACTTCTTCAATGTTTCCAGAGTTCCCCCTCCACTGATTTACCCGGGAGTCCGTTCCAAGTGTCAGCATCAATCACTTCTTCAATGTTTCCAGAGTTCCCCCTCCACTGATTTACCCGGGAGTCCGCTCCAAGTGTCAGCATCAATCATTTCTTCAACGTTTCCAGAGTTTCCCCTCCTCTGATCTACCTGGGAGTCCGCTCCAAGTGTCAGCATCAATCATTTCTTCAATGTTTCCAGAGTTTCCGCTGCACTGATGTACCCGGGAGTCCGCTCCAAGTGTCGGTCACTCTTTGTTTCAAAATTGGTGGAGCCCAAAATATAAGTGCATAAGAGAAGGCAGAAGCGTTTGCTGCAATTTTTAGCCAGAAGAGCCGAGTGGATGATTCATCTCGGCCTCCTCCTGATGTCCGCACCTTCACAGAAGCCAGTCTTCAGCCAATTCGATTCACTGCACGTGATATCAAGAAACGGCTGAGCGCACTGGATACAGCAAAGGCTATGGGCCCCGACAACAGCCCGGCTGTCGTGCTGAAGACTTGTGCTCCAGAACTAGCCACGCATCTAGCCAAGCTGTTCAAGAACAGCTACAACACTGGCATCTATCCGACAATGTGGGAAACTGTCCATGTGTGTCCTGTCCAAAAAAAGCAGGACAAATCAAACCCGGCCAAATACCGCAACATCAGTCTACTCTCAATCAGTAGCAAAGTGATGGAAGGTGTCGTCGACAGTGCTATCAAACGGTACTTAGTCACCAATAACCTGCTCACCGATGCTTAGTTTGGGTTCTGACAGGACCACTCGGCTCCCGACCTCATTACAGCCTTGGTTCAAACATGGACAAAGGAGCTGAATTCCAGAGGTGAGGTGAGAGTGATTGCCATAGATATCAAGGCAGCATTTAACCTAGTGTGACATCAAGGTTCTCTCGAAAAATGGAGGTCAATGGCAATCAGGGGAAAACTCTCCACTGGCTGGAGTCGCACCTAGCACAAAGGAAGATGGTTGTGGCTGTTGGAGGTCAATCATCATAGCCCCAGGACATCGCTGCAAGATTTCCGCAGGGCAGTGTCCTAGGCCCAAACATCTTCATCCGCTTCATTAATGTCCTTCCCTCCATCATAAGGTTAGAAGTGGGAATGTTAGCTGAAATTGCACAGTGCTCAGCTTCATTCGCAACTCCTCAGATAATGATGCTATCCTTTCCCGCATTCAGCAACACCTGGACAACTTACAAGTTTGGGCTTGTAACTAGCAAGTAACACTTGCGCCAGCAAATGCCAGGCAATGACCATATTCAACAAGAGAGAGTCTCACCACAGCCTCTTGACATTCAACGGTTTACCATCGCTGATTCCCCCTCCATCAACATCTAGCGGGGTCACCATTGACCAGAAACTTAACTGGACCAGCCACATAAATACAGGACAGGACAGAGGCTGTGTATTCTGTGACGAGTGACTCAACTCTTGACTCCAAAGCCTTTCCACCATCTACAAGGCACAAGTCAGGAGCGCGAAAGCATACCGGCCATTTGCCTGGATCAGTGCAGCTCTAACAATAGTCAGGAAACTCGAAACGATCCAATATAAAGTAACCCGCTTGATTGGCACCCCATCCACCACATTAAAGATTCACTCCCTCCACCAGCGTCGCACCATGTGTACCACCTACAAGATGTACTGCTGCAACTCGCCAAGGCTTATTTAAAGCACCTCCCAAACCTCAAGGCAGCAGGCGAATGGCAACACCACCAGCTCCAAGTTCCCCTCCAAGTGACAGGCCATCCTGACTTTGAAATATATCGCCGATCCTTCAACGTCATTGGGTCAAAATCCTGAAGCTCTCTCATTAACAGCACTGTGCAATTACCTTCACCTCACGGACTGCAACAGTTCAAGAAAGCTGCTCACCACCACCTTCTCAAGGGCAATCAGGGATGGGCAGTAAATGCTGAATTAGCCAGCTATATTTCTGACGATGTGTCTGTTTTACTGAACTTCTATGTAACAAGAAGAAATATAGTAAAATGTATAACTAACTAATCAGTTTGATATGAGCAGGAAGTTCTCAGAATAATGAGGATGCTTAAGTATCACATTGGACGGATTTTCCGGGGTCTCTGACCGCAGACGCGCCCCGCATATTCCGGGTTTCCACAGGCCACGTCCAGTTTCAGCTTGACAGATCGTACCAATCCCGGGGAAATGGACATTCACTGGCGGAGAGTGGGTTTTTTGCCCAACCAATGACCAGCAAATGCCTGAGAAACTCTTCCGCCTGGTAAAAGCAAGCGTAAGCCCTTCTTTTAACAGCAAAAGGATTTCAATAAATATTTCAGCAATTATTTAAACAGAAAAAACCTTAAAAATTAGGTTAGGTTATTTTAGGAAACGTTAAAAATGTTTAAATTTATTTTTCAAAAATAAAATTTTTCTATAAATTTGTATTTTGTATCAAAAAAGGTGGCACTTTTATTAATTTTAAAGATGCATCGTTTATTTTTATTTCAGTTTTGTGAAAAATTATTTTGGATGATTTCTATTATGTTTATGGAGATTTCGTATGGAAATGTATCCCCATGAGCATAAGGGGAATCCCCCTTTTTGATTGGTTGGGCCGGCCCACATAATCCCAGAGACACTTGCGAACCACATGCGCTACTGGGATATGCCGACCTTTATGTAGACGTTCGCATAATGACCCAGGAGCGCAAGTGTGCGTAGGTCCCGAGGCAGTGGTTAGGTGCGTATTTTACTTGTAGTTCAGAGGCTTTTGCCCGCAGGAAGTCTCCAACAGCAATATCAGGCCCAATATATTCACTCTCCACCCTATCCAAAACCACGGGAGCTCTTGTGAGAGGCGAAAATCCAAATCGAACCCAGGGCTCTTTCGGGAGAATAATGTGGGATTATTCTCCCTAATTCAGCGAGAAGGCGTCCATCGCACGAGACGTGGAGGAGCAGAGGGATCTGGGGGTTCATATCCACAGATCTCTGAAGGTTGCCACTCAAGTGGATAGAGCAGTAAAGAAGGCCTATGGTGTGTTAGCGTTTATTAACAGAGGGTTTGAGTTTAAGAACCGTGAGGTTATGCTGCAACTGTACAGGACCTTGGTGAGACCACATTTGGAATATTGTGTGCAGTTCTGGTCACCTCACTATAGGAAGGACGTAGAAGCATTGGAAAGAGTGCAAAGGAGATTTACGAGGATGCTGCCTAGTTTGGGGGGGAGGTCTTATGAGGAAAGATTGAGGGAGTTGGGGCTTTTCTCTTTAGAGCGGAGGAGGATGAGAGGCGACTTAATAGAGGTTTATAAGATGATGAGGGGGATAGATAGAGTGGATGTTCAGAGACTATTTCCTCGGGTAGAGGCAGCTGTTACAAGGGGGCATAACTATAAGGTGCATGGGGGGAGATATAAAAGGGATGTCCGAGGTAGATTCTTTACTCAGAGAGTGGTTGGGGTGTGGAATGGACTGCCTGCTGTGATAGTGGAGTCGGACACTTTAGGAACTTTCAAGCGGTTATTGGATAAGCACATGGAGCACACCAGAGTGATAGGGAGTGTGATAGCTTGATCTTGGTCTCGGACAATGCTCGGCACAACATCGAGGGCCGAAGGGCCTGTACTGTGCTGTACTGTACTGTTCTATGTACTGTTTCCCAGAGTTCCACCATCTCAGGGATCAGGACAAGGCAAGGATCAGCTCAAATTTCAAATTCGCGTTTGCTAAAATAAATCACTGCAATTCTACCTCTTTTTTGCAACGAAGTAACCTGGGTATAAATATGAAAATTTACACCGATTTTTGAATTAATTTTTCGGATACAGGCTTCGCTGACAAGGCCAGCATTTATTGCCCAAAGCTAGTTGCCCTTAAGAAGGTGCTGTGAGCTGTCATCTTAAGCCGCTGCAGTCCATATGGTAAACGTGCTCCCTCAGTGTTGTTATTTAGGGTTTTCTTGGATTTGGACCCAGTGAGGATGAAAGTTCGGTGATATATGTTCCAGTCAGGATGCTGCATGACTTGAATTGGAAGCTGGCCGTTCCCACGCGTCTGCTGCCCTTGTCCTACTCGCTGGCAGTGATTGCAGTTTCGGGAGGTGCTGTCCCAGAAGCCTTAGCGAGTTGCTGCAGTTCATCTTGTAGTTAGTACCCATTGCAGAAACGGTGCACCAGTGGTAGAGGGAGTGTGTGTTTAACAGAGAACCATAGGAACAGGAGTAGACCAATCTGCCCGTTGAGCCTGCTACACCATTCAATTAGATCAGGGATGAACTTTAACCTAACTATATGTATCCGCCTTCACTCCATATACTTTAACAACCTTGGCTAGCAAAAACCTATCGATCACCGATTTAAAATGATTAATTTCGCTAGCATCTACTGTTTTTTGTGGGAGGGAGTTCCAAACTTCCACCACCATTTTCGAGACGAAGTATTTCCTAACTCCTCTCCTGAAAGGCCTTGCTCTAATTTAATGGTTATGTTTCCTGTTCTAGACTCGCCAGACAGCGGATAACCTTTCTCTCCACCCTCTCTTAGATTCATCTAATCGTTATAGCACAGAAAGAGGCCATTCGGCCAGTCGAGCCAGTGCTGGCTCTCTGCAAGAGCACTTCAGCTGGTTCCACTTCCCCGCCCATTCCTCGTAGCCCTGCAATTAGTTTCCCTTTAGGTACTTATCAAATTTCCTTTTCAAAGCTACGATTGAATCTGCCTCCACCACCCGTTCAGGCAGTGCATTACAGATCATAACCAGTCGATCATAACCTCTATGATTTTGCGCACGAAATCTCCTCTCAATCTTCCCTGCTCTAACGAAAACAACCCCAGATTCTCCAGTCTATCCACGTAACTGAAGTCTTTCATTCCTGGAACCATCCCTGTAAATATTTTCTGAACCCTCTCTAAAACCTTCACATCCTTCCTAAAGTGCGCTGCCCAGAATTGGACACAATGCTCCAGTTGTAGCCGAACCAGTATTTTATAAAGCTTCATCATAACTTCCTGGCTTTTGTACTCTATACCTCTATTTTAAAAAGCACAGGATGCCGTAGGCTTTTTTAACCGCTTTCTCAACTTGCCCTGCCAACTTCAACGTTTTGTGTACATATATCCCCATGTCTCTCTGTTCCTGCAAAAACTTTAGAATTGTACTCTTTAGTTCATATTGCCTCTCCTCGTTCTTCTTACCAAAATATATCACTGCACACCTTTCTGTGTTAAACTTCATCTGCCATGTGTCAGCCCATTCCACCAGCCTGTCTAAGTCCTCTTGAAGTCTATCCCTGTCCTCGTAACTGTTCACTATACTTCCAAGTTTTGAGTCATCTGCAAAATTTGAAATAGTGCCATTTACACCCAAGTGCAAATCATTAATATATATCAGGAAAGCACTGGTCCTAGTAGAGACCTGACCCCTGGGAACACCACTGTGTACCTTCCGCCAGTCCGAAAAACAACCATTCACCACTATTCTCTGTTTCCTCTCACTTAGTCAATTTCGTATCCATATTGCCACTGTCCCTTTTATTACATGGGCTTCAACTTTGCTGGCAAGCCTATTATGTGGCACTTTATCAAACGCCTTTTGTAAGTCCATGTACACCACATCAAGCGCATTGGCCTAATCAAGCCTCTCTGTTGCCTCATTAAAAAAATTCTATCAAGATAGTAAATCACAATTTGCCTTTAACAAATCCGTGCTGCCTTCCCTTAATTAATCCACACTTGTCCACGTTACTGTTAATTTTGTCCCGGATTATTCCTTTCAAAATTCTAAAAAAAACTTAATTTATTTCACCTGTTAAACTTCTATATTTCAATAAAAAAGTTTATGGGTGAAATAAATAGTTCATTTAATCTCTCCTAATAGTCTAACCCTTGCAGACCTGGAAACATTCTGGTGAATCTGCACTGTAATCCTTCCAAGGCCAATATATCCTTTCTGAGGTGCGGTTCCCAGAACTGTAAGCAGTATTCCAGATGTGGCCTAAGCAGCGTTTTGTATAGCTGTAGCAACATTTTCTACTCATTACCTGATAGCCCTCTAGTTATAAATGCTAATATTCCATGAGCCGTTATGATTATTTTGTATCTGACTAATAAATTTTAATAATCTGCGTACATGGACCCCTAAATCAGTTTGGACCTCCACTGTTCCTATCTTTCCACCATTCAAAATACTCAGATCTATCCTTTTTTTGGTCCAAGTTGTATATCCACACATTTACCTGTATTGAACTCCATCTGCCACAGTTTTGCCATTCACTTAATCTATCAATGAATCTTCGTAATATTATGTCCCCTTCTATATTACTTACTGTACCACCAACCTTTGTTTCATCGGCAACATTTGATATATGACTTCTATTATTTTATGGAAGACATTAACAAATGAAGTGAATTGTTTCAGTCCCAGCACAGTTCCTTGTGGGACACCAATAGTCCCTTCCTGCCAATGCGAGTATATACTCCTTAACCCTACTCTCTCTTCTGCCGCCTAACCAGTATCCTAACCACGTCAATAATTTCCCTTCAACTCCATGAACTTTAATTTGAGCGAACAGTCGCTTATGTGGAACCCTATCGAATGCCTTCTGGGATTCCATATGAACTATATCAATATACATTTTCCTCACTACCACTTTAGTTATCTCCTCAAAAAAAATCAAATAGGTTCGTTAGACATGACCTCCCATTTACAAATCCATGTTGGCTCTCTCTAATCAGCTCGATATTGTCGAAGTGCTCAGTCACGCTGTCTTTAATTATAGATTCCAATAACTTCCCTACAACAGATATTAGACTAAAGGGTCTATAATTTCCTGGTTTCTCTCTGACACATTTCAGTAGAATCTTAAAATTGTGTTACGTTTCTCCTTTTAGAACCTATCATTGCATTTGATCATATTTTGCTCACTGTTAGATAGTAGTTCTCTTAGTGTTTGATTAATACTAAGACTGGCTCATTATTCATTACTAAATCTACTATGGCCTGCCCTCCTGTTGGTTCTTCAACATATTGCTCCAGAAACTATCTTGAATGGACTCAATAAATTCACTACCTTTCCGACTTGAGCTACTCTGCTCTTCACATTCTATCTGAAAGTTAAAGTCTCAAAATAAAACAACCATGCTTTTGCTATAATCCTCTCTAATCTCTGAATTAACATATTCTGTATCGTCATTCCTGCTATCGGGAAACCTGTAGACAACTCCCGTTAAAGCTTTAAGTACAAGCGTATTCCTCAATTCCCACCACAGAGTCTCAGCAGATTATTAACCCTTACCTGTATCCTCTCTTACTAAAGCTCTAATATACCTTTAATCATTAAGGCTATCCCTCCTCATCTTACAGATTCCCTATCCTTTCTACAGAATAGATACCCTCGAATATTTATCTCCCAATCATGATCAGATTACAGCATGTCCCAGTAATAACTACGATTAGTGCCCTCAAAGCTGTATTTAAGAACACAAGCAATGGGAGAAGGAATAGGCCATACGGGCCCTCGAGCCTGCTCCGCCATTTAATAAGATTATGTCCGATCATTTACCTCAACTCCACCCTCCCGCACTAATTTCATATCTCTTGATTCCGTTAATATCCAAAAATCTACTGATCTATGTCAACGACTGAGCACCAACAATCTTCTGGTGTAGAGAATTACAAAGATTCCCAAACATCTGATTGAAGAAATTCCTCCTCAGCTCAGTCCTAAATTGCCGACCCCTTATTCGGAGACGGTGTTCTCTAGTTCTAGACTCCCCAGCCAGTGGAAACCTCTCCCAGCATCTAACCTGTCAAGCCCTGTAATAAGGTTATATGTTTTAATGAGATCACCTCTGATTCTTCTAAATTCTCTAGAGAATATGGCCCTAGTCTCTTCAATCTCTCCTCATAGGACAATCCCCTCATCCCAAGCAATCAGTCTGTTGGACCTTCGTTGCACTCACTCTAAGACAAGTATATCCTTCCTTTGGTAAGAAGACCAAAACTTTACACAGTACTCCAGTTGTGGACTCATCAAGGATGATATAATTGCAGTACGACTTATTCACTCTTATACTCCAATTTTTATTTTAAATTAAAGCTAACATATCATTTGATTTCCTAATTGCTTGCTGCACCTGCATGCTAACTTGCAGTGTATAAGGACACCCAGTTCCCTCTGAATCCCAACATTTCACGATCGCCCCCATTTAAGAATATTCTGTCTTTCTCTTTTTCCTACCAAAGTGGATAAGCTCACATTTAAACACGAGTTATTCCATCTGCCATGTTACTTACCAATCGCTTAACCTGTCTGTATCCCTTTGAATCATTTTTGCAACCTGCCTCACAACTTATTTTCACACCTATCTTTGTATCATCAGCAAACGCGGATCCATTTGACAAACTTGAGCCTCCAATTCACTAAATTTATTTCTCATACCCCGTACCTTAGTATATAAAACTCTTATTTGGGAAAGAGACCTAAGCTGAACTTTTGTCCTGATGCTGTCTTTCTTACACCGTTTAGCAACCGTTGGTTGTGGTGGTTGAAGGTCAATCATCAAAGCCCCAGGACTACGCAGCAGGAGTTCCTCAGGGCGGTGTCCTAGGCCCAACCATTTTCAGCTACTTCATTAATGAACTTCCCTCCAACATACGGTCAGAAATGGGGACGTTCGCTGATGACTGCAACGTGTTCAGTGCCATTCACAACTCCTCAGATAATGAAGCAGTTCACGCCCGCCTGCAACAAGAACTGGACGATATACAGGCTTGAGCTGATATGTGCCAGGTAAGTTTCGCGCCACAAAAGTGCCAGGCAATGACTATCTCCAACAAGCGTTTTTATCGCTCAATTATCATTTTTACTGTTGTTTATGACTGAGCCCTGCCCCTACCACATTTAATAGTTTAATGTTCATTTTTGCCACGCTATTTATCCTTTCCACTAGGACTTTGGTTTTAGCCCGGTTCAGGTACAGCCTTGGCCCAGCACTGGTACCAGTGTCCCATGAAATGGAGTCCCTCCCTCCCACAACATTAACCCAGGCACGTGTTCCTCTCCCTGGTCTGTTTGACTCTGTGGCAATTAGCCCGTGGTTCGGGTAATAATCCTGAGATTAGCACCCTTGAAGACATGGTTTATAATGTAGCTCCTCACTCCGCATACTCCCTCAGCAAGAACTCCTCACTTTTTTACCTTTTGTCACTAGTGCCGACATGAACCACGACTAACACCGCTTTCCAAATTCCTTTGCAACCGCAAGCTTTTGGGTAAACGGAGGTAATGAACACTGACATTTCCGATAATCCTCCCTCTCTGTGTGAGGCCACGCTCGGGGAGGGAACTTCTGTAACCTCCACAAAAACGGTCGAGCAAGTTACAACTGAAATAGTTATCGACTCAGATCAATGGGAAATAAAGTGAGAGGCTCCTCTCTCCTATAAATTAGTTGTGCAGGAACATTTAAAACTTGTAACGGTGCAGAATAAACTCTCATTTTGTTCAAACCATCCGGTGGGACGGATTTTACAGCAGCAGTTATCGCCGTTTCCAATTCCCTTTCGCAATTTACAATTGAATCTGCCCCAACTATACTTTCAGGTATTGCATTCCCGATAACAACAACTGCTGTGCAAAAAAATGTTTGCTTATGTCGCGTCTGGTTCTTCTGTCAATTACCTTGAAATTCGCCAAAGTGTTTGAACAGGGCAGTTCAATATGATTGGAGCTATTTGCTCATGTGGAGGATAAAGAAAACCATTGACTGGTTGAGCGGAATGGATTGTTTCCGTGTTGTATCATCGATGTATTTCTGTGTACATTGAGGTCTCTCGGTTTCGCATTAGTATTAGGATCCTGGGAAAATGATTGGGGACATCAGGGTGTTAGAACACTGGGGCCAGACCTGGGATCAGGGAGCACTGCGGATGTGGCCTAAAGGTTTGTGAACAGAGAGAGCGGCTCTGGAGTTAGGTAGTTGGGGCAAATATGAAACGTGGCTGTTTGGGATCCAGAAATTCGAACAACTCGGAATGTACATATGTCTTTGAAAGATTTATTCAACTATTCTGACGTTAAAATATATTAATGTATACCCAGGTTTTGGAGACTTGCTGAGGCTTTGAAGTTAACCCTTCATGGAAGTCAATAAAATAAATATTAAAACAATGCAATCATTAGATTTAATGCTGTTGATGCGAAAATGCAATTTTTAAATTTTTACTCAGAACCTTATTTTGAAGATCAGACATTTTAGATACTGAAAAAAATGACAGAAATTATTTTCAAGTAGCTTTTTGATTAATTTGATTGGTTCATCAAGCAAGAATTCGTTCCTGTGTCGGCTCTTTGAAACAGCCTCCATTTAGTTCCAATCCTCTGCTCCTTCCCCATAGGCCTGCACATTTTCCCCTTCAAGTATTCATTCAATTCCCTTTTGAAAGTTACTATTGAAACTGCATCTACCACCCTTTCAAAGCACTGCATTCCAGATCATAACAACTCGCTGTGAGAGACAAATTCACCTCATCTTCTCCCTGGATCTATCGTTAATTATCTTACAAATATACATCTTTACATATCTTGATTTCATGTTATTATTTGTGGTGAGAAATCGAGGTAAATTGCAATTTGGGAACCGGAGGTGTGGATTTGGCTTCTCTGTGGTACAGGCGGAGGAGCTGGGAGACGTCAAACTGATGTTCTACAGCACCACCAAAGCAAGGAGCGTGTAATTACATCATGGCCTGTTCATGCAGGAGGTATCCTTAATAAAGGTGAAGAGATGGAGGAAATAAATAGAGATGCACAAATTCCTATAAAGGACAGATAAACCTAACACCTTGTCGCATCTCCCAGAATCATCCTAAAGCACTTGACACATGCTATTTTGGAGGTGCAGTGAGTATTATGCCTACACACCAGCAGCAGCAGTTAAGGTATCAGGTATGGGTGGAATGATGCTGCAAAATAAATGGATTGAGGCAAGTGGCATTTGGAGAGGCAAATGACAAGCCTCTTCAAGGTGGCCTCCTTCACGTATCTCCAGGGCAGTCCTCAGTTGCAGCATCTGCCAGTGCTTTCCAGTAGATTAGCAGCTCGGATGGGTTCACCCCGTGAGAGGTCACGATTTTCCGAAAGGTGCAAACAGAAAACGGGACCTTTGACATGTGGAACGTTGGGCGCGAGTGGATATCCACCGGTTCTATCTTCAACCATGCCAGGCAGAGAGCGACGAAAACATCCTCGGGTTTCAATTTGGGGAAGGTTTTCGAAACGGTCCAAACTCGGCAGGCGACATCAGTCGAGAGCACGTACCCAGTGCCGGAGCAGAATGGCGGATACGTTTCCAGTGGGTATTCCTGTTCACTCACGTACCATTTACTGGATTTGTCCCTGTTGGGTCTTAGGTGTCTCATTATGTGGCCGGTGAAGATATTCCTGCGACTGGTTCGTGACAGGAGTTCTCTCAGATAATCAGCGTTGACAAACATGTCTGAATCGGTTTTCATCACAAAGGAGGCGGATGGACAAAATCGGCTCACCCATTCCAGGACCATCAGCACCTTGGTGGTCAGATTGTAATAAGTGTCGCCGAACTCTTTCTGTATGATGTCTTTGTGCAACAAACCTTCTTCTAGCAGATGCTTCTGATGCTCCCGGCTGTACCCGAGCAGGAAGTAGGTCACTACCCTCTTGCCATGTGTTGTCTGCTCTCTCCCCCAGGTCTGGCGAATGGCCGAGCGAGCTTCGAACTGGTCCTGGGCGCTGGTGACGAGAAGGACCAGGAATGGGGGACTGACGTCACACTTACTGTCCGGTCGCATTAAGAAGGAGGCGTCATTTAACTCTGGGTAATGCCAATAGTCAGAAATATTGTGGCTTAAATATCCCAGTATAATAAGTATGATCAAAAGGGTCACACAAACAAATGAACTTTTCTTTGGACGTAAGTTGAAACAAGATATTGGCCCAGAAAATGTCTTCATGTTTTGAATCAGCTGTAAAACAAAATAAACAAATAGATTTTGGAGGATTCCTGCTAATGCAAGGGGAACCTCTTTCCAGTTTAAGATTATTTAGCTGGATTAGTAACATAGGAATAGGAGGAGGATATTCAGCCCGTCGAACATGTTCTGCCATTCATTTAGCTCATGTTTGATCTGTATCTGAACTCCATTTACCCACCTTGGTATTGTAATCCTTAATAGCCTTACCCAACGTAAAATCTATTAATCGCAGTCTTGAACGGTTCATTGACGCCAGCATCAACAGATTTTTGAGGGACAGCGTTCCAGATTTCCAACCTCCTTTTTGTGAAGAAGTGCTTCCTGACATCACTCCAGAACGGCCCAGCTCTCATTTTATTATTTTCCCCCTTCTCCTGGACTCCGCCACCAGAGGTATATATTTTCCCTCTACTGCCTACACTGAATCTACTGTAACCGGCTCTAGCAGATCAACTGTTAATTTTCTATACCCCAGGCAGTACAAGCCAAGTGTATGAAATCTGTCCTCACAATTTAACATTTTAGACTGAAAGTGAATGGAGCAAATTCATCACATCAACTTTTAACTTGTTGGCCTGGTGCTGTCCCATTTTAACATGTCCCCCGACAATAACTGGTTTATTTGAAATAAGTTGGAGTCGCCGCTAAAATTATCGAAGATGAAGGTCACAAAGACGAAGGCGGCTGTCGTCTTTTCAGCTGTGGAAACCAAATATGGAAAAAGAAGAAATGTATGAGGGTAGATACAGTGGAGGTCCAAAACTAGAAACAGTGGAGTTCCAAAGCTTGAAACGGTGAAGGTCAAAAGCTAGAAACTGTGGAGGTCCAAAGTTAAAAAGAGTGAGGTTCAAAGCTAGAAACAGTGAAGGTCCAAAGTTAGAAACAGTGCAGGTCCAAAGCTAGAAACAGTGAAGGTCCAAAGCTAGAAACAGTGAAGGTCCAAAGCAAGAAACAGTGGAGGTCCAAAGCTAGAGAGTGTGAAGGTCCAAAGCTAGAAACTGTGATGGTCCAAAGCTAGAAACCGTGAAGGTCCAAAGCTAGAAACCGTGAAGGTCCAAAGCTCGGAACATTGGAGGTCCAAAGATAGAAGCAGTCGCGATCCAAAGCTAGAAACAGTGAAGGTCCAAAGCGAGAAACAGTGAAGGTCCAAAGTTAGAAGCAGTGCCGATCCAATGCTAGAAACAATGAAGGTCCAAAGCTGGAAACAGTGAAGGTCCAAAGTTAGAAACAGTGGAGGTGCAAAGTTCGAAACTATTGAGATCCAATGCTAGAAAAAATAGAGATCCAAAGCTAGAAACTGTGAAGGTCCAAAGCTAGAAACAGTGGAGGTCTAACGCTAGAAACAGTGGAGATCCAAAGCTAGAAACAGTGAAGGTCCAAAGCTAGAAACAGTGATGGTCCAATGTTAGAAACAGTGAAGGTTCAAAGCTAGAAACAGTGAAGGTCCAAAGCTAGACACAGTGGAAGTCCAAAGCTAGAAACAGTGAAGGTCCAAAGCTAGAAACAGTGAAGGTCCAAAGATAGAAAGAGTGGAGGTCCAAAGCCAGAAATAGTGAAGGTCCAAAGCTAGAAACAGTGGATGACCAAAGCTAGAAACTGTGAAGATCCAAAGCTAGAAAGAGTGGAGTTCCAAAGCTAGAAACAGTGAAGATCCAAAGCTACAAACATTAGAGATCCAAACCTAGAAAGAGATGAGACCCGAAGATAGAAACAGTGAAGCTCCAAAGCTAGAAACAGTGATGGTCCAATGTTAGAAACAGTGAAGGTTCAAAGCTAGAAACAGTGAAGGTCCAAAGCTAGAAACAGTGGAAGTCCAAAGCTAGAAACAGTGAAGATCCAAAGCTAGAGACAGTGAAGTTCCAAAGCTAGAAACAGTGAAGATCCAAAGCTAGAAACAGTGGAGGTCCAAAGTTAGAAACTATGAAGGTCCAAAGCTAGAGACAGTGAAGGTCCAAAGCTATAAACAGTGAAGATCCAAAGCTAGGAACAGTGGAGGTCCAAAGTTAGACACACTGAAGGTCCAAAGTTAGAAACTGTGAAGGTTCAAAGCTAGAAACAGTGAAGGTCCAAAGCTAGAAACAGTGAAGGTCCAAAGCTAGAAACAGTGGTGGTCCAAAGTTAGAAACAGTGAAGGTCCAAAGCTAGAAACAGTGGAGATCCAAAGCTAGAAACAGTGGAGGTCCAAAGCTAGAAACATTGGTGGTCCAAAGCTAGAAACAGTGGAGGTCCAAAGCTAGAAACAGTGATAGTCCAATGTTAGAAACAGTGGAGATCCAAAGCTAGAAACTGTGGAGGTCCAAAGTTCGAAACTATTGAGATGCAATGCTAGAAAAAATAGAGATCCAAAGCTAGAAACTGTGAAGGCCCAAAGCTAGAAACAGTGGAGGTCTAACGCTAGAAACAGTGGAGATCCAAAGCTAGAAACAGTGAAGGTGCAAAGCTAGAAACAGTGAAGACCAAAGCTAGAAACAGTGATGGTCAATGTTAGAAACAGTGAAGGTTCAAAGCTAGAAACAGTGAAGGTCCAAAGCTAGAAACAGTGCAAGTCCAAAGCTAGAAACAGTGGAGGTCCAAAGAGAGAAACAGTGGTGGTCCAAAATTAGAAACAGTGGAGATCCAAAGCTAGAGACAGTGAAGATCCAAAGCTAGAAACTATTGAGTTCCAAAGCTAGAAACTGTTGAGTTCCAAAGCTAGAAACTGTGAAGGTCCAAAGCTAGAAAATAGAGACCCGAAGCTAGAAACACTGGAGGTCGAAAGCTAGAAAAAATGGCGATCCAAAGTGACTTCGGAGTCCATGTACATAGATCGTTAAAATTTCATGGGCAGGTATAGACACGAATCAACAAGGCTAATGTATTGCTGGCCTTTATTTCTAGAAGACTAGAATACAAGGGGTTAGAAGTTATGCTACATCTATACGAAGCCTTCGTTAGGCCACACCTGGAGGACTGTGTTCAGTTCTGGGCAACACACCTTAGGAAGGACACATCGGCCATGGAGGGATTGTTAATGTTAATTTTAAATCAGAAATTGACCGATTTTTATTATATGGGGAAAAGGCGGGTGTATGGAGTTAGCTTACAGATCAGCCATTATCTCATTGAATGGCGCAACAGGCTCGAGGGGCCAAGTGATCTACTCTTGCACCTATGTTCCTAGTAGGAAGCCGAAAACGTTCTTATAACCATGATTACTGTTTAGACGTAACAATTGAGGAAATATTGTAACATGGATTGTCATTTGAGCAGTACGTAATCAAAGCAAATTTCCATTCACTCATAGGATCATAGAATCATAGAATAGTACAGCACAGAAGGAGGCCATTCGGTCCATCGCATCTGTGTCGGCTCTTTCGAAAAGCAATCAAGTTATTTCCATTCCCCCGCTCTTTCCCGATATCCCTGCAAATATTTCTCCTTCAAGTATTTTTCCAATGCGATTTTGAAGGCTACTATTGAATCTATATCCACACCCTATTAGGCAGTACATTCCAAATCCAAACCACTCGTTGCAAATAAAGGTTTTTCCTCAAGTAGATTCTATTTTTTTCGAATCACATTTAATCTGACCCCTCTGGTTATCGACCCTTCAGCCATTGTAAATAGTTACTTTCTATTTACTCTATCGGAACCCTTCAGGATTTTAAACACCTCTATGAAATCTCCTCTTGTTCTTCTCTGCTCCAAGGAGAACAAATCCAGCTTCTACAGTCTAACCATGTAACTGTCTATCGTTTATCCCTAGAGCCGTTCTACTAAATCTCTTCTGTATCCTCTCCAAATCCCTCACGTCATTCCTAAAGTGTTGTTCCCAGAATTGGATACAGTTCTCCAGCTGCGGCCGACCTGATGTTTTATACAGGTTTAGAATAACTTTTTGACTTGTGTACTCCATGGCTCTATTTATACAGCTAAGGATCCCATGTGCTTTATTGACTGCTTTGACAACCTGTCCAGCCATCCTCAAACTTTTGTGAAAACTACCCCAGGTCTCTCTGTTCTTGCACCTCCTTTAACATTGTACCGTTTAGTCTGTATGGTCTCTCATCATCTTCGTACCAAATTGTTTCACCTCAGACTTTTTTCCGCTGAATTTTATCTTTCATGTTACCGTCCATTCCACCAGTCTGTCTATATTCTCTTGTAGTCTATTGCTATCTTGCTCACTGTTTACTACACTTACAAGTTTCGTGCTATCTGAAAATTTCGAAATTGTGCCCAGTACCTCCAAATCCAAGTCATTAATGTGAATCAAAAACAACAGTTGTCCTAATACTGAACCTTGGGGAACGTCATTCTATACCTCCCTTCAGTCCTAAAAACAAGCATTCACCACAACTCTCTGCTTTCTGTCTCTTAGTCAGTTTTGTTATTCATGCTGCTAGCGTCTCTTTTATCCCTTGCCTTCATTTTTGCTAACAAGCCTAATTGTTGGTATTTTTTATCAAACGCGATTTGGAAGTCCATATACACAACTGCACTGTCCTCATCAACCCTCTCCTTTACCTTTTCAACCAACTAAATCAAGTTGGTAAAACACGATTTGCCCTTAATAAGTCGGTGCTCGGGCTCCTTTATTAGTCCACGCTTGTCTAAGTAGCTACTAATTTTCTCCTGGATTATTGTTTCTAAAAGCTTCCCCGCCATCGACCTTAAACTGACTAGTGTGTAATTGCCAGGTTTATTTTTCTCCCCTTTTTTGTACAATGGTGTAAGATTTGCAATCGTCCAGTCCTTTTTGGCAGCAGCCCGTCTCTAAGAAGGATTGGAAGATTGTGGCGAGCTCCTCCGCAAAACCTACCCTTACTTCCCTCAGCATCCTAGGATGCATCCCACACGAACCAGGTCACTTATCCACTCTAAGTACCGCCAGCCTTTCTAGTACCGCATCTTTATCTAGTTGTATGTCACCCAGTGTTCCAGCAGCCTCCTCGTTTACCATTTCTTTGGGAAATCCCTCTTACTTGGTAAACACCGATGCAAAGTATTAATTTACTACCTCAGCCATGCCTTCTGCCTCCACCGATAGTTCTCCGTTTTGGTCTCTAATCGGACCCACCGCTCCTCTGACAACGCTTTTACTGTTAATATGCCTATAGATGACCTTTGCATTCCCTTTTATGTTAGCCGCCATTCGTTTCTTGTACTGTCTCTTTGCTCCTCTTATACACTCTTTCAATGCTCCTCTGTACTTTTTTTATATTCAGCCTCAATCCCCTTGTATTATCAAGCTGAGCTCTGTCATACGCCCCCTTTCTCTGCTCCATACTACTCTCTAACACCTTCGTCATCCAGTGAACTCTGGCTTTGGTTGTCCTTCCTTTCCCCCTTGTAGGAATGTATCTAGACTGTTTCCGAACCATCTCCTCTTTAAAGACCGCCCATTGCTCCATTACATTTCTGCCTGCCAATATTAGACTCCAATTTACCCGGGCCAGATCCCTCCTCAGTTCTCTGACAGTAGCCCTTCTGCAGTTAAGTTTTTTTCAATCCTAGCTTGTACCCTGTCCTTTTCCATAACGAATCTACTCCTTACGATATTATTATCACTCTTTGCGAGATTCACTCCAACTGTGACAATTTCCACTTGAACCATTTCAATCCCCAGTAACACAACCAGCAATGCCTCACTTTCATTGGGCAGGAAACATACTGATCAATAAAATTCTCCTGAACACAATTCAGAAATTCCACCACTTCTCTGCCCTTAACACAATCACTGCCCCATTCAATATTGGGTTAGTTAATGTCTCCTATTATCACTTGGGTATAGTTCTTGCACAGCTGAGTAATTTATTTTTCAAATCTGCTCCTCAAATTCACTCAGCCGAAACTCATTCCTTGTTCTACCTATGTCGTTGCTTCCTTCGTGGAACATGTCAACTGGATTCTCCCCCTCTCAATCCAAATTCGTCTCCAGCCGCGAGGAGATATTCTTAACCTTGGCACCGGGCAGGCAACAAAGCCTTTGGAACTCACGGTCGCGCCTACAGAGAAGAGTAGCTATCCCCCTGACTATACTGTGCTCTAACACTGCAACATTCCTTTTCACTCCCCCCCGCCACACTTGAATGGCCTCCTATACCACGGTGTCTTGGTCAGTTTGCTCAACCACGCTGCAGAATTTGCCCTCATCCAAACAGGCAGCAAGAACCTCATACCTGTTGGAAAAGGGCAAAGGCTGACGCACCTCCAGCACTGCACCTGGCGTCCTCTTACCTGCCTGAGTTGCAGTCACACACTCCCGTCATAAGTGCTTTTGCCTCCTGGATCAAAGTATCCATATAACTCTCCCCCTCCTTGATGCCCCGCAATATCTGCACTTCAGACTCCATCTCAACAACTCTGTGTATCTCAGTCTGCAGGCACTTACTGCAAACGTGGTTGTCCGGGATAACAATGCTCTCGACAAACTCCCACATGCTGTAGTTGCGTCACACCTCCTGCATAGCACTGCCTTTATATCCTTGTTTTATTTATTTAGTGAAATAAACATTACATTTTTAATTAACTTAGATTATAGTTTTGTTTTAGCTAATTGCTAGATCTACTTTTAGTTCTAGGTAGATTAAATTAAATATTTACCACAATGCACTCGAAGTATTGGAGGCAAAAATCAGCACCTCCTTCCCCCTCTGCTCCGAATTCCCAAATTCTCCAAATTCCCAAATTTAACACTCTGATTAGAAACGCTCTGTTTAAGCACATCCTGTACAGACCACTTAGAAAGAAAAAGGTAACTTTCTAATAGAGATTGATTTCTTAGTGCAGGGCGACTTTCCCTCACAACTGTTATCTCTGGTTCCATTAGTGACATAGGAACAGGAGTAGGCCATTCAGCCCCTCGAGCCTGTTCCACCATTCAATGAGATTAAGGCTGATCTGCGACCTAACTCCACATACCCGCCTTTTACCCATATCCATTATACCGTTGGTTCACAAAAAGCTATCAATCTCCAATTTAAAATTACCAATTGATCTTGCATCAACTGCCATTTGCGGAAGAGAGTTCCAAACTGTTACCACCCTTGGTGTGTAGAACTGTTTGCTAATTTCACTCCTGAAAGGTCTGAACATATTTTTTAATATTCCCATTTACACCTCCTCTAGACCCAACTATTTTTCCACATTACCATCTCCTTTCGCCATGCACCATCATCCCATTTGTCATTCAGTCTATCCTGCCTTCCACCCTATCACAGACCTTCCCTTTTGTTTTTTGCTCACCTCCCCCTTTCCCTCCTCTGTACTTGCCTGAAACCTGTTACATCTCTAACCTTTTCCAGTCCTGACGCATGGTCATCGACCTCAAACGTTCACTTTGTTTCTCTCTCCAGAAATGCTACCTGACCGAGAGTATATCCAGCATTTAGAGTTTTATTTCAGATTTCCAGGATCTGCAGTATTTTGCTTCTGTCCTTCTCCATTTTAGTCTATATCTGTGCCTTTCTCAATTTTTATCTCCGGGTTCCTGTCTCCCGTTCATTTCCCCCTTTTTATGTGGCAGATGACATTGCAGACGAGGATGCATGAGGCGCAGGTTCTCAGATTGAGGGTCACCACCTCTCTCACAAACTGAAAATGAGAGGGACATAAAAGGAACTGGCCCAAAGATATGTCTGCCTCTGTCCTATGTCAAATCAGTGAATCAAAGAACGGCGAGCCCGTCTAATTGCTCAATGCGCAAATTCTCCAGGTTTATAGAGAGAGATTGTCACAGGAGGTGGGTCAGGAAAAATAGAGCGGCTGGACAAGAAAAAAGCTGCTCGGAAAAATAACGTCCACAATAGGACAGACAGAGAGGAGGTTCTAACTCACGCTCTTCAATTCAAAAGACCAATGTTTTACCTTTGGCCCACCACGCCCACTCGACGCAGCATCTGCGCTGCCGGGTGTGACAATCCTGATGTGACATTCCAGTCACACTCTAGATGTCATACTCCTTAGGTCACGTTCCGAATGTTCCTCTCCGGATGTCACACACTAGATGTCACACTCTAGAAGTCACTCTCTAGACGTCACACTGCAGATGCCACACTCCATATGTCACACTCCTGATGTCACACTCCAGAAGCCAAACATTTTTCAATGTTACTTTCGAAATTTCCCTTTCCCCATGCGGAGCCGGAGTTCTTACACATAGTCGGACCTCCAGCTGACCGGACATTGGCCACGGTTTCGCGTTTCATCCGACAAAGCGGCTCCTCGGACAGTGCAGCACCCAAAGTGTCAGCCTGGATCGGGTGTTCAATGTCTGCCACTGACACTAGGATCGCATTGAGTTTAATGTTGACAGTTCCACTTGGTATCAACAGGATGTAACCAAATGCTTCATTTATATCACAACATTTTCTATATCTGTTACCAAATGCTTCATTTATAGCACCAAATTTTCTATGTCATTCACCAAATGCTTCGCTGGAAAAGCCAGCATTTATTGCCCGTCCCTAATTGCCCTCGAGAAGGTGTTGTTGAGCATCCTTCTAGAACCGCTGCAGTCCCCGAGGTTACGGTATTCCAAAGTGTTCTTTGGGAGGAATTTCCAGGAATTTGATCCAGCGACGATGAAGGAAAGGTGATGTGTTTCCACGTCCGGATCATGTGTGACTTCGAAGTGCACTTGGAGCTGGTGGCGCTCCCTTGCGCGTGCTTCCCTTGTCCTTCTAGGTGGTACAGGTCGTGGGTTTGGGAGGTGCTATGGAAGAAGCCTTGGCAAGTTGTTGCAGTGTAGATTTTGGGTGGTACACACTGCAGCCAATGTGCGCCGGAGGTGGAAGGTGTGAATGTTTAATGTGGTGGATGAGGTGCCTATCACGCGAGCTGCTTTATCCTGGATGGTGTCGACCTACTTGAGTGTGTTTGGAGCTGCACTCATTCATGCAAATGGACTGTGTTCGATCACACTCCTGAATGATGTTGTGTAGGTGGTGAAAGACTTTGGGGAGTCAGGAGGTGAGTCGTTCGCTACAGAATACCCAGCCTGCTCATGTAACCATAGTATTCATGTGGCTGGTACAGTTAATTGTGTTGATACCCAATATGTTGATGTGGAGGGATTGGACGATGGTAATGCCGTTGAATGTCAAGGTGAGGTGGTTAGACTTCCTCTTGTTGGAGATGGTCATTGTCTGGAACTTGTGTGGCGCGAATGTTACTTGTCAGGTAGCAGCCCAAGCCTGAATGTTGTCCAGGTCCTGATGCATGCGGGCACTGACTGCTTCCTTATCTGAGGAGTTGCGAATGGAAGTGATCACGGTGCAATCATCTGCAAACATCCCTACCTCTGACCTTATGATGGATGGAAGGTCAATGATGAAGCAGTTGAATATGATTAGGCCCAGGACAATGTCCTGAGGAACTCCTGCAGCGATGTCCTAGGGCTGAGATGAATGGACTCCAAGAACCACAAGATTCTAGCTTTGTGCTATGTATGACTTAAACCAGTGGAGATATTTTCCCCCTGATACCCATTGACCTCCATTTTACTCGGGTTTTTGATGCCACAATCAAAGGACAGTCATTCTCACATCACCTTTGGAATTCTGCTCTTTTGTCCATGTTTGGACCAAAGCTTCAATGAGGTCTGGAGCTGAGTGGTCCTGTCGGAATATAAACTTAGCCTCGATGAGTGGGTTATTGGCGAGTAATTGCCGCTTAATAGCGCTGTCGACGACCACTTCCATCACATGGTGTGACTGAGAGTGGACTGACGGGCGGTAATTGGCCGGATTGGATTTGTCCTGTTTTTTGTAGGCATGTCAGACCTGGGCAGTTTTTCTCATTGTCGGTTAGATGCCAGTGTTGTATCTCTACTGCAACATCTTGCCGAGAGGCGTGGCTAGTTCTGGAGCACAAGGCTTCAGCACGATAGCTGGGATGTTATCGGGGCCGAAAACTTTTGCTGTATCCAGTCCGTTCAGCCGTTTCTTGATATCACGTGGAATTAATTGAATTGGCTGAAGACTGGCTTCTGTGATGGTGGGGACCTCACGAAGTGATCGAGATGGATCATCAACTCGGCACTTCTGGCTGAAGATGATTGCTGGGCTCCGCCATCATTAAGGATGGGGTTGGAAACGGGGCATCCTCCTCCCGTTATTTGTTTAATTGTCCACCACCATTGGTGCAGGTGGGACAAGATATACTGAAGGATGGTGCATATATGATTCTGCGAGTGTGGCTATACTAGGCTGTTGCTTGACTAGTCTGTGGAACACCTCTGCTTATTTTGGCACATGTCACCAGATGTGAGGGGAAGTTTGCAGGGTCGACTGGGGCGTGTAAGCCTTTATCAATGCCGAGGCCAATGCCGTGTTCTCCGTCTGGTTTTATACTTATTAGATCTTTTCGTAGCAGTTTGACACAACAGAGTGACTTTCTAAGACATTTCAGAGAGAAGTTAAGTGTTAATCACATTTCTGGAGCAACGTATAGATCAGACCAGGAAAGGATGGTAGGTTTCCACTAGGTGGAGCCCCACACTAAACTGACCAAACCCCACACCTCACTGACACGGCCCCACACCTCACTGACCCAGCCGCACACACCACTGACCCAGCCCCAAACTGTCACCCCACTGACCCAGCCCCAAACTGAGACCCCACTGAACCAGCCAGACACCGACTCACCACTGACCCAGCCCCACACCCACACTCCATTGACCCAGCCCCACATCGACTCCCCACTGACCCAGCCAGACACCGACCCCCCACTGACCAAGCCCCAAACTGAGACCCCACTGGACCAGCCAGACACCGACTCCCTACTGATCCAGCCCCACACCCACACACCACTGACCCAGGCAGACACCGACTCCCCACTGAACCAACCCTAAACTCAAACTGACACCCCGCTGTTCCAGCCCCAGACAGACATCACTGACCCAGCCCAACACTGGAACTCCACTGACACCGTCATAAATTGGCACTCCACTGATACGGTCTTGCACGATATTCAACTGACCAAACCCTGCACCGAGAGAGCTGTGACCCCTTAATACACCGACACCACACTGAGCCATCCTTAAACAGACATCTCACTAACCCAGACCTACAAGGAAACTCCATTGATCCAACCCGACATCGGTCACCCAAATGACACGCCCCACACCGAAAACTCAGTGAACCAGATTTATATAGATACTCCACTGAACCAAACCTACACTGACACACCACTAAACCAGCAATATAGCGACACCCACTCACCGAACCCTGCACTGTACCTACACTAGCCCAGTAATATACCAAGACCTAACTGCTGAGACCCGACACCGACACCCAACTGACCCATACCTATACCGGCATAGCTCAAACCCTGTTCAGCACCGAAACTCCATTGACTCACACCCGATAACGATACCCCACTGAAGCAGCCGTACACCGACACCCACTGACACAGACCTACAAAGACACTCCACTGGCCGAGTCCAAACATATCGATTCGTGACCCAGAATATCTTGAAACCGCAATGAACCATTCCTATACAGACACTACACAAAAACCGCAATCAGCAAGTCCTAAACTGACACCCCACTGAGCAGCCCTACACCGAAATCCCACTGATCCAATCCTGACCGACAACTCACTGACCCAGCCATTCACCAAAATCCCAATGACCTAGCCCCACACCGACACCGCACTGACCCAGCCCTACACTGAAATCCCACTGACCCACCCTGACCGACACCCCACTGACCCAGCCCTACACTGAAATCCCACTGACCCACCCTGACTGACACCCCACTGACCCAGTCATATACCAAAATCTCACTGACCCACCCTGACCGACACCCCACTGACCCAGTCATACACCGAAATCCCACTGACCCACCCTGACCGACACCGCACTGACCCAGCCCTACACTGAAATCCCACTGACCCACCCTGACTGACACCCCACTGACCCAGTCATATACCGAAATCCCACTGACCCACCCTGACTGACACCCCACTGACCCAGTCATACACCGAAATCTCACTGACCCACCCTGGCCGACACCCCACTGACCCAGCCCTACACTGAAATCCCACTGACCCACCCTGACCGACACCCCACTGACCCAGTCATATACCGAAATCCCACTGACCCACCCTGACTGACACCCCACTGACCCAGTCATACACCGAAATCTCACTGACCCACCCTGGCCGACACCCCACTGACCCAGTCATACACCGAAATCTCACTGACCCACCCTGGCCGACACCCCACTGACCCAACGCTGACCGAGACGCCACTGATCAGCCCTACACCGACACTTCACTGACCCAGCCCTTACAGACACCCCACTGACCCAGCACTTACCGACACCACACTGACCCAACCCTTACCGACACCGCACTGACCCAGCCCCACACCAAAACCACACTGGCCCAGCTCTACTCCGACGACCCACTGAAGAACCCCAGCAATCCACTGACCCATCCCTACACCGACAACCCACTGACCCCGCCTTAGTCCGACAACTCACTGACCCCGCCCTACAACAATACCTCACTGACCCAGCCCCACAATCCGCTGACCCAACCCCACAATCCACTGACCCAGCCCGACACCGAAAGCACACTGGCCCCGCCCTACTCCGACCACCCACTGACGAACCCCCACAATCCACTGAACTCGCACTACAACAATACCCTACTGACCCAGCCCCAGAATCCACTGACCCAACCCCAGAATCCACTGACCCAGCCCAACACCGACATCAGACTGAACCAGCTCTTACCGACACCCCACTCACCCAGCCCTACACTGATTCCACACTGACCCAGCCTCACACCGACACCCCACTGACCCAGCCCCACACCGAAACCCCACTGACCCAGCCCCACACCGACACTCCACTGACCCAGCCCTACTTTGACACCCCACTGACCCAGCCCCCCACCGGCACCCCACTACCCAGCCCCACACCGACACTCCACTGACCCAGCCCTACACAGACACACCACTGACCCAGCCCCACACCGACACTCCACTGACCCAGCCCTAGACAGACACACCACTCACCCAAACCTACACAATCACCTCGCTGACCCAGCCCTACACCATCACCTCACTGACCCAGCCCTACACCATCAGCACACTGACCCAGCCCTACACCATCAGCTCACTGACCGCACTCTAAACCATCAACTCACTGACCCAGCTCTACACCTTCAGCTTACTGACCCAGCCCTGCAACAAAATCCCACTGATCCAGCCCTACACCATCACCTCACTGACCCAGCCCTACACCATCAGCTCAATGACCCAGCCCTACCCAAACACCTCACTGACCCAGCCCTACACAGACACATCACTGTGATGACTGCGGCCTTTCCTTCATCTCTGGTTCCAGAGAAGTTCAGTAAAATAAAGAGATTTGCAACAGGCTCCGAGTCCCTCCCAGCTGTTGGTGATTTCAGTAGTTAGTTATTACATCAAGAATGGCAATTCGTTTCCTCCGATCTGTGAGAAAGGTGCTTTCAGGCCTGACACCGCTTTCCGTCTAAAACATTCCTGAAGTCTGTTTCTCTTTAAATGGAGCAGCTTCTCCGATTGTGAATTCAGCCGGATTGACAATATCCACCTCATTAACATGAACATTTTCCCATCAAAAACAAAAGTCCCTGCTCCATTCTCCCACCTAATTCACCAGCTTTTCCAACTGGCTGAAACTGACATTTCTCGGTTATATAGCAATTCATTATTATTATTCAGTGGGGTCAAGCTTATCTCCGAAGTTTGTCCTATCCCGTGATTGGATCGCCATTAGACCGGCCTCAGGTCACCAGAGGCTGATTTATCAGCTGCTCGGCAGAGAGTGATAATCGCCCAGTGCGAATGTGTTCACCCTTTCATGAACTCCACTAAGTGTTCGGTCTCAACTGGTGGTTCCACCTTTGATCAGTTAAATTAAAATGTACTGGGCACCAAACAGTTCAGTGAGTGATATAATAAAACAAATCACACCGAGTTAGAAGGACACAGATTCCTAACTCTTTCTGTCTGAACTGTGAATTCTAACATGGGAAGGAGGCACCGCTGGACGAGGATGGGGGGAAATTCTCAGAGTTCGTGTTCCTGCTTTCATTCCCGCAATCGCTTTAAAATGTGTCTGTGGGGAGACTGGTGGAGACCAGGAGTGGGTTTAGCCCCGAAATCCCCGGTGTTAAATGGACTGTCCTCAGTCACAGTCTGAGCCAACAATCACAGAATAGCCGCATCCCCACCGCTGGGGAATATAGCAGACCGCGGGCAATAGGTATTAGAGAGGAAGAATAAAGGGAGAAGTTAAAGAATAAAACACAGAAATGAAGCTCAGAAGCTCCATCAACCTTAACCTGATCCCGCAAGGATTTTCTGTCTTTTTATTTCCGTGTAGATTTTGCAGTTATATCCTTGTTATTTCACTACAACCAATCAGGTAGAAGTTGCTTGTTTAATTTAGCAAGTCACGAATATTTAAATTTTATCTGATCCTTGTTCTGTGAGACTCAGAGCTCCGTCCTCTGTGTGAAAGCTGCTCCCTGACCTCAGGGTGGATTTCAACTCAAACATTCATCATTGGCTTCAGAACAGGGAGCTGCCTTTCTGGTCAAATCAAGTCCAACCGTTTACCACAATTCGCTGTCACTTTAACCGTTAAAGTTAGTTATAAATTTTCCTTCAACTCTTCTACCGGGGAAGTGCAGTAAAACAGGTGCATTTGCTAAAAGTCCCGGGGCCTTCCTACCTGTTGGTGATTTGAGTAGTTCATTTGCATATAAATATTACCTGTTGGTAATCTGAATAGTTGCTTTCTATATAAAGATCAGTGATTGGGTTCCTCCTGCCTGTGAGAAAGTTGCTTTCAGCCCTGAAACCTGCTTCAGTCTTAAATATTCCTGAAGTCAGTTTCTCTCTAAAGGGAGCGGGTCTCTGATTTTCTGTTCAAACAGTTTGATAAAAATCGCCTGATTAACATAAACTTTTTTTTCCAGCAAATACAGAAGTTCCTGCTCCACTCTCCCCATAATTCACATTCGTTCCTGATTGAGTTAAGCTGACATTTCTCGGTTATCCGGCATTTCATTATTATAATTTATCGGGGACAGGTTTTATCTCCGATGTTCCTACGATGCTGTTACTGGTAAGCATTCAGTCCGGCCTCAGGCAACCAGAGGCTGATTTTCCAGGTGCTCGGCACAGAGCGATAATCGGCCAGTGCGAACGTGTTAACCTTTTACTGAGCTAAACTGTGTGTTCGGTCTGACCTGCTGGTCCCGCCTTTTTCAGTTAAATAAAACTATACTGGTCACCAAACGGTTTAGAAAATGCAGCAAACAAATTAAAAATTCACATGGAGTTAGAAGGACACATTTTCCCAACTCTGGCTGTCTGAAGTGTGAATTCTAAAACAGGGAGGAGACACCTCTGGACCAGGCTCAGGTAAAGCCCCAGAGTTCGAGTTCCTGCTTTCTGTCCCGCAACTGCTTTAAAATGTGGCTGTGGGGAGACTGTTGGAGATCAAGGATGGGTTTAGCCCTGAAATCCCCGGTGTAAAATGGACTGCCCTCAGTCACTGTCTGAACCTACACTCGCAAAAGGACCGCATCCCCGCCGCTGGGGAATATATCAGACCGCGGGAAATAGGTTTTACAGAGGAAGAATTAAGGAAGAAAATAAATAAAACACAGAAATGAGGCTTAGGAGCTACTTTAAGCTTACCTTGATCCCGCAAGCTTTTTCTGTCTCTCTATTTCCGTGTAGATTTTGCAAGTTATATCCTTATTATTTCACTACAACGAAACAGGTAGAATTTCCTTGTTTGATTTTAGCAAGTCAAATATTGTGAATTTGATCTGCTCCTTGTTATGTGAGATTCAGAGCTCCGCCCTCTGTGTGAAAGCTGCTGCCAGCCCGCAGGATGGATTTCAACTCGAACATTCTCATTTGCTTCTGAACTGGGAGCGGCCAGTACAACCAAATCAAATGGAATAAGGTTGACAATTCGCTGCCACTTCAACTGTGAACAAAGTTAGTGATATATTTTTCTAGGTCCCTTCTTGTTCAAGGGGGGTTCAGTAAAACAGGCACATGTTTAGAAAGAAATTGTTACATTTTCACCTGGGACACCACGAAACGGCCAATCGATTGACTGATGTTTGCGCTTTTTAGGCCAGGGTCCAAGAGCCACTGTCTTGTCAGTGAGCTGAGAGGAGGCTGTTTCTGTCCGTGAGGACATCAACCATTTAACCGCCGAATTAAACTATCCCTGAGCATCAACCGCCTCGGCTACTGGGGGAATGAGTACTGACTTTCCACAGTTACATGTATCATTGCGAATCTGCAGCAGACACACTCGTTACATTGTTAGATACTTTAAAGATCAGCCATATGCTGTAATTGTTATGGAGGTTACCTTTTCCTCATTTTCAGGGTGGTTGTCAGACAGGAATAAATATCCCCTTCCCGGGATGGAAATGTCCGAGAGAAAGCATTTGAAGACAGATTGTGGTGATAATCCGAGGGGCAGATTGCGATCTTTCCCTTTTACTCTCTCATTTCTCCTCTGCTTTTTTTGACCACGATTAAAGATTCAATCGGGCCCGAAACACAGCCTGTTGCAGGCACCAAACATCCCCCAATATTCATGTTCAAGTGAACTCTCCCGCCACAGACCTTCTCTTTCTTGCTTGTTTCAAACTTTCTTTTTTTAAGCGGAGTGTTTTCCATTCCAATAAAATAATATTAAAATGAACAATCCCATCTCATTAAATTAACTATTAAATTGACAGTTCCAGTACATTGCAGGTTCGAAGCAGCCGTAGGAAATTAATTGATATGTTTAGAATTATAAAATGATTCGATGTAGCAGTTACAGGGAATCCATTTCCTCTGGTGGCAGAATCGAGAACAAAGGGGAAGAATATCACGATCAGAAATAGGCCGTTAAACAGTGAAATCTGGAAGCACCTGTCACACAAAGCGAGGTGGAACTGTGGAATTCTCTCCTCAGAAAGTATGTGGATTCTGGTTGAAAGGAAGCTTTCAAGACTGATAGCGACATTTTTATTAGGTAAGGGTATCAAGAGATATTGATCAAAGGCGGGAATGTATAGGTGTGGTACAGATCAGCCATGCTCTGATTGAAATGGCGGAACAGACTCGACGGCCTGAATGGCCTCAACTCCTGTCCCTCCATTGAATGATCAGCTGGGTGATAAATTCCAGCATTTGTTACATGTGAAGCTTTATCGGAGTTTCCGAACAATTACTTCAGCAGCCTTGGGTTTGAAAGTCCCTTTTAGTCGGATGTGATTGGCAGTTTTTTTCAGGCTGAGATCCATCTGTTGTGAACTTCAAAGAACTCCAGTGGAGTAAAGGTCAGATAATCGGTGCCAGAAAATCGAGGTCAATATTGGAAAAATATCGTTTAGAAAAAAAACCACGGACAGTTCCCAACTGTGTCCAATCAGAATTAAACAGTGAAGCCCTGGATCACTGAAAGTTTCCTCACATAATGAAGCAGTCCATACGCAACAAGACCTGGACGACGTTCAGGCTTGGGCTGATAATTGGCAGGTAACATTCATGCCACAAAAGTGTCAGGCAATGACTATCTCCAACAAGCGAGAGACTAACCATCTACCCTTGATATTCAATGGTATTTTCATCGCCAAATCCCCCACCATCAACATCCTGGGGGGGTCACCATTGACCAGAAACTTAACTGGACCATCCAGATAAATACTGTGGCAACAAGAGCAAGTCAGAGGCTGGGTATTCTGCGGCGAGTGTCTCAGCTCCTGACTCCCCAAAGACTTTCCACTACCAACAAGGCACAAGTCAGGAGTGTGATGGAATACTCTCCACTTGCCTGGATGAGTGCAGCTCCATCAACACTGAAGAATCTCGACACCATCCAGGACAAAGCAGCCCGTTTGTTTGTCACCCCATCCACCACCTTAAACATTCACTCCCTCCACCACCGGCGTACCTTGGCAGCCGTGTGTACCATCTACAAGATGCAATGCATCAACTCGCCAAGGCTTCTTCTGCAGCACCTCCCAAACCCGCGACCTCTTCCACCTAGAAGGACAAGGTCAGCAGGCGCATGGGAACACCATCACCTCCAAGTTCCCCTCCTAGTCACCCACCATCCTGACTTAGATGTATAGCGCCGATACTTCATCGTCGCTGGGTCAAAATCCTGGAACCCCGTCCCTAACAGCACTGTGGGAGTACCTTCACCACACAGACTGCAGCGGTTCAAGAAGGCGGCTCACCACCACCTTCTCAAGGACAATTGGGGATTGGCAATAAATTCTGGTCTTGCCAGGGACGCCCACATCCCATAATCGAATAAAAAAGAGATCCACATCAATGTGGTTGACTCTTAACATCCCTCTGATATGGCCTTTCAAGCCACTTATGGGCAATTGCCCCGAAACTCCGGTTAAAGTTCACATTCACCAAATGCTGGAATTCATCATCCAGCCGATGATTAAATGTCGGAGAACTGGAGGTCATTCAGCCCCTCGAGCCCGTCCCTCCATTTAATTACATTGTGGCTGATCTGTATCTTAACTCCATCTACCTGCCTTTGATTCATTTCGCTTGAGTCCCTTAACTGATAAAAATCTGTCCATCTGAGTCATGAGAATTTCAATTGAAAGAGAATCCACAATCTTTGGGAGGAAATTTCATATTTCCTCGAACCTTTGTATGTAAAAGTGCTTCCTGATTTCACGCCTGAACAGCCTACCTCTAATTTTAGGATTGCCCCCACCCCCCACCCCTGTTCTGGATTCCCCCACCAGATGAAATCTCTCTCTGTATCTACTCTATCGAATCCTTTTATCATTTTAAACAGTTCAATGAATGCTCGCCGCCTGCAGCACACCCACCAGTTACCCTCACTGTCCATTTAACAGTGAATTTACTGAGAGAGACTTGTTCATGTGAATGATTTTTTTATAATAGAAAACTCTCGACTTAAAGCAACAATAGTTTGATACAGGCAAGAACGACAAAGTGTGTGGCGGGACAGTTCACTTGAAGACGAATACTGGGTGATGTTTGGGGCCGCCGCTTCAGGCTGTGCCTCCGGCCCTCGTTAATCCTTAAGAAAACAGAGAGGAAATTAAAGACAAAAAGGAAATTCCTCAATCCTTTCCTAGGATTTATCCCCACAATCTGTCCTCAAACATCTTCTCTCTTCAGGCATTCCCATCCCAGGAGAGTGGATATTTATTATTGTCTGATAGCCATTCTGATAATGAAGAGAATCCAAACTTTATACCGACTACAGCAAAGGAATAATCCTTTCTGTGTCTAACAATGTAACGGGCGTATCTGTTGCAGATTTACAATGATAAATGTAACTGTGGAAAGTCAGAACTCATTCCCCCAGTAGCTGAGGCGTTTGATGCTCAGGGATAATTTAATTCAGCGATTAAATGGTTACGTACAGAAACAGCCTCCCCTCAGCTTAATGACAAGACACTGGCTCTGAGACCCTGGGGTCAAAGCACAAACATCAGGAAATCGATGGGACTTTTAGCAAACCATTTCCCAGCTGGAAATGTAACAATTTATTTCTAACCATATGTCTGTTTTACTGAACTTCCCTGGAAAACGAAGGGATACAATTTTATAACTAACTTTGTTCACAGGTGAAGTTGCAGCGAATTGTAAAACCGCTTCGATTTGATTTGGTTATACTGGCCACTCCCTGTTCTGAAGCAAATGAGGAATGTTTGATTTGAAATCCATTCTGCGGGCGGGCAGCAGCTTTCATACAGAGGGCGGAGCTCTGAGTCTCACAGAACAAGGATCAGATCAAATTCACAATTTGTGACTTGCTCAAATCAAACAAGGAACTCCTATCTGATTGGTTGCAGTGAAATAACAAGGACATAACTCGCAAAATCTGCACGGAAATAGAGACAGAAAATCCTTGCGGGATCAAGGTAAGGTTAATGTAGCTTCCGAGCTTCATTTCTGTGTTTTATTCTTCAATTTCTTCCTTCACTCTTCCTCTCTAAAACCTATTGCCCGCGGTCTGATATGTAACCCAGTGCGGGGATGCAGATATTTTTTGATTGTGGGCTCAGACTGTGATTGAGAGACGTTCCTTTTATACCGGGAGTTTCAGGGCTAAAGCCACTCCTGATCTCCACCAGTATCCCCACAGACACAGTTTAAAGCGGTTGCGGGACAGAAAGCAGGAACACGAACTCTGGGGATTTGCCCCATTTTGGTCCAGCGGTGCCTCCTCCCTATTTCAGAATTCACAGTTCAATCAGACAGGGGTGCGAATGTGCTCGATTCTCACTCCTTATGCTTTTATTGTTTACAGTAACGCGCGATGTTTTCACTCAATGAACCGTTTGGTGCCCAATACTATTTAATTTAACTGACAACGGCGGGGCCCGCAGTTCAGACCGAACACACCGTTCAGCTCAGTAAAGGGTTAACTCATTGGCACTGACCGATTATCGTTCTGTGCCGAGCATCTGGAAAATCAACCTCTGTTTCCCTGAGGCCGGACTGAACGCGATCCAGCCTCTGGATCGGAGCAACTTCGGAGATAAAACTTGTTCCCGACTAATTCTAAAAATTAATCACTGTTAACGCGACGATATCCGATTAAATCAGTTAGAAACGGATGCGAATTAGGAGGAGAAATGGAGCCGAGATTAGTGTTTTTGGTGAAATAAATTCACGTTAATGAGGCGGTTATTGTCAAACCTGCTGTGTAAACAACAGAGGCCGCTCACTGTGGAGAGAAACAAACGTCAGGAATGTATTAGTTCGAAACTGACCACCGGGCAGAAATCACCTTTCACACAGAGAGGAGTATCCTGATCGCTCGACTTTATATAATCAACCACTCAAATTAACAACAGGTAGAAAGAATCATTAATCCGTATTTAAAATGTAAATGTTGAAATGAATCTTGTGTAACTAATGTCATTAATGTGGCGGAAATGCAAGTTGGTGCTGTTGCGTGTTTATTATAATAGTGACAGCCTGACTTAAGCAGCAAATAATTGAATTTTACAATTCTGAAACTTGGTTATAAATTAAAGCCGGAAAATAACTTGAATTATATTTTGGAGAAATTACTGACCCGAGACTGAATCACTTTTACATTTCCCCAGTGGGGAAAGGAAACGACGCTGACTGCGATTTTTTTTGGACGCACGGACTGCAGCGGTTCAAGAAGGCGGCTCACCACCACCTTCTCAAGGACAATTAGGGATGGGCAATGAATGCTGGCCATGCCAGCGACGCCCACATCCCATAAACGAATTAAAAATAACGTGCGTGGGCACACGCAGCGAGACACACGCATAAGTGGAGTATTACGACTGTAAAACAGCAATCAATCTAACACTTGTATATGTATGGTCATTCTTGAAATTAACAGGCCCGAGAGATTCCAAACATAAATGCTGTGCATCACCTCACTATATAAAGTTAAATGATTCATGACATTATACATTACGTTACTATTAGCGGTAAATGTCCTCACCTCCTACAGTGCTCATTAGTCAGAAACACCAACCAGGACACATCTCTATGAACACACCGATAATGTCACATTCCATAAAGACCAGAGGAATCACACTCAGCTATATATATTGTAAATGCGGATAAATATCATGTTCTTAAAATACCAGAATTTACAATAAAACTCAAAATCTAAAATATTCAACACAAATCTGTGATTAAAAATAATGCAATACTATCAGACTGTGTAAAACCGAGTGAAGGATCATTTAATTCATCAATGATCACTCGTTCCATATTTCCATCCAGAATATTCCCGAACACAGTTATAAGGTTGGTTTTGACAAGCAGCTTGTCAGTAAATCTGAACAATTGTTGCACTTGCGAAACCCCAAGCACACCTGGAAAAATCCTGATATGAAATGAATCCATATGTACACCTGGACGGATCATGATGCACTGTGAGACGCTAAACACACCTGACAGGATCCTGATACACTGTCAAACCCCATACACACCTGGCAAGATCCTGATCCACTGTGACACCACACACACAGCTGGCAGGATCCTGGTACACTGTGAAACCTCATAAACACCTGGCAGGATCCTGATACACTGTGAAACCCCATACACACCTGGCAGGATGCAAATATACTGTTAAACCCCAAATAAACCAGGCAGGATTCTGATACACTGTGAAAACCCGTACATACCTGGCAGGATCCTGGTGCACTGTGAAACCCCATACACACCTGGCAGGATCCTGAGACACTGCGAAAACCCATACATACTTGGCAGGAACCTGATACACTGTGAATCCCCATACACACCAGGCAGGATCCGGATACACTGTGTATCCCCATACAAACCTGGCAGGATCCTGGTACACTGTGAAACCTCATAAACACCTGTCAGGATCCTGATACACTGTGAAACCCCATACACACCTGGCAGGATCCAAATATACTGTTAAACCCCAAATAAACCAGGCAGGATTCTGATACACTGTGAAAACCCGTACATACCTGGCAGGATCCTGGAGCACTGTGAAACCCCATACACACCTGGCAGGATCCTGAGACACTGTGAAGCCCCATACACACCAGGCAGGATGCTGATGCACTGTAAAATCCCGAAAACACCTGGCAGGATCCTGGTACATTGTGAAACCCCATAAACACCTGGTAGGATCCAGATACACGTTGGAACCGCATAATAACCAGTAAGGATACTGATTCACTTTGATACGCATTGCACACCTGGCAGTTTCCTAATTCACTGTGGAACCCCATAAACACCTTGCAGGATTCTGATACACTGTGAAACACCATAAACACTTGGCAGGATCCTGATAGACTTGAAAAACTATACACACCTGGCAGGATCCTGATAAACTGTGAATCTCCATATACACCTGGCAGGATCCTGAAACACTGTGAAACCCGATACACTCCTGGCAGGATCCTGATACACTGAGAACACACACACACACCTGGCAGGATCCTGATGCACTGAGAAACCCATACACACCTGGCAGGTGCCTAATACACTATGAAACCCCATACACACTAGGCATGATCCCGATACACTTTGAAACCCCATACACACCTGGCAGAATCCTGATACACTGTGAAACACCATAAACACCTGGCAGGATCCTGATATACAGCGAGACGCTTTACACACCTGGCAGGATCCTGATACATTCAGAACCCCAATACACACCTGGTAGGATCCAGATACAATTTGAAACCGCATATTAACCTGGAATGATCCTGATTCACTTTGACACGCATTAGACAAATGGCAGGTTCCTGATACACTGTGAAACCCCATAAACACCTGGCAGGATCCTGATACACTGGAAAACACCATCAAAGCTTGCCAGGATCCTGATAAACTGTGAATGCCCATACACACCTGGTAGGATTCAGATACACTGTGAAACCCTATACACACCTGGCAGAATCATGATACACTGTGAAACACCATAAACACCTGATAGAATCCGGAAACACTGTGAAACACCATACACACCTGGCAGAATCTGGATACATTGTGAAACACCATAAACACCAGGCAGAATGCTGATACACTGTGAAACCCCATACATACCTGGCAGGATCCTGAAACAGTATGTGAGCCCATTCACACCTGGCAGGATCCTGATACACTGTGAAATCTCATACACCCTTGAAGGGACCCTGATACACAGAGAAAACCCATAAAAAACGGATAAGATCCTGATACACTGTGAAACCCCATCCACACCTGGCAGGATCCTAATAAGCCTTGAAAGCCAATATACACCTAGCAGGATTCTGATGCGCTGTGAAACCCCATACACACCTGTCAGGACCTTGAAACACTGTAAATCTTCATACTGGCCTGACAGGTTCCTGTTTCATCGTGAAACCTCTTATATACCTGGCAGGATTCTCATACACTGTGAAACCCCATACACAGCTGGCAGTATTCTGATAAATTGTGAACTGCCATAAATTCTTGGCAGGATCCTGATACACTGTGAATCCCCATACACACCTGGCAGGCTCCTGATACACTGTGAATCCCCATACACACCTGGCAGGATCCTGATACACTGTGAATCCCCATACACACCTGGCAGGCTCCTGATACACTGTGAAACACCATACACACCTGGCAGGATCCTGATGCACTGTGAAACCTCATACACACCTGGCAGGAACCTGATACATTGTGAATCCCCATACACACCTGGAAGGATCCCGATACACTGTGAATCCCGAGACACAACTGGCAGGCTCCTGATACACTGTGAAACACCATACACACCTGGCAGGATCCTGGTGCACTGTGAAACCCATACACACCTGGCAGGATCCTGATTCACTGTGAACCCGCATACACACGTTGTAGTATCCAGACACACTGTGAAACCGCGTATACAATTAACAGGATCCTGATACACTGTGAGACGCATTGCACACCAGGCAGGCTCCTGATACACTGTGAAACACCATACACACCTAGCAGCATCCTGATACACTGTGAAACCTCATACACGCTTGAAGGGATCCAGATACACCGAGAAACCCCATACAAACCTGACAGGATCCTGATAGACTATGAGCGCCCATACACACCTGGTAGGATCCAGATACACTATGAAACCCTATACACACCTGGCAGAATCCTGATACACTGTGAAACACCAAACACAGCTGGCAGAATCCGGATACACTGTGAAACAACATACACACCTGGCAGAATTCGGATGCACTGTGAAACACCATACACACCTGGCAGAATCCGGATACACTGTGAAACACCATACACACCTGGCAGGACGCTGACACACTTTGAAACCCCATACATACCTGGCAGAATCCGGTAACACTGTGAAACACCATAAACAGCTGGCAGAATACGGATACACTGTGAAACACCATGCACACCTGGCAGGATCCTGAAACAGTGTGTAATTGCATTCACACCTGGCAGGGTCCTGGTACACTGTGAAATCGCATACACCCTTGAAGAGACCCTGATACTCCAAGAAACCCCATAAAAAGCGGATAAGATCCTGATACACTGTGAAACCCCATCCACACCTGGCAGGATCCTAATAAACCTTGAAAGCCAATATACACCTAGCAGGATTCTGATGCGCTGTGAAACCCCATACACACCTGTCAGCAAATTGAAAAACACTGTAAATCCTCATACTGGCCTGACAGGTTCCTGTTTCATGGTGAAACCTCTTATGCACCTGGCAGGATTCTCATACACCGAGAAACCCCATACAAACCTGACAGGATCCTGATAGCCTATGAGCGCCCATACACACCTGGAAGGATCCAGATACATTATGAAACCCTATACACACCTGGCAGAATCCTGATACACTGTGAAACGCCATAGAAACCTGGCAGGGTCCTGATACACTGTGAAACCCCATACTCACTTAGCAGGATCCTGATGCACTCTGAAACTCCATCCACACCCGACAGGATCCTTATAAATTTTGAAATCCCATGCACACCTGGCAGAATCATGATGCACTGTGCAACCCCATACACACCTGTCAGGACCTTGAAACACTGTGAATCCTCACACATGCCTGACAGGTTCCTGTTTCATGGTGAAACCACAGACACACCTCGCAGGATCCTGATACATTGTGAGACCCCATTCAAACTTGGCAGTTTCCTGATACACTATCAAACCGAATAAAAACCGGGGAGGATCCTGATACACGGGCTGACCTCAATCACACCTGGCAGGATCCTGATACACCGTGCAAAATCATATACGACTGGAAGGATCCAGATGCACTGTGAAACCCCATACACACCTGGCAGAATGCTGTTACACCGTGACACCCCATACACATCTGGAAGGATCCAAATGCACTGTGAAACCGCATAAACACCATGGAAGGACTCTGATAAACTGTTAAAAACAGCATACACACCTGGCGGGATTCTGATACACAGTGAAACCGCATACACACCTGGCAGGATCCTGATATAATGTGAATCACCATACACACCTGGCAGGATCCTGATGCAGTGTGAAACTCATAAACACCTGGCAGGAACCTGAAACACCGTGAAATCCCATACACAGCTGGCAGGATCCTGATAAACTGTGAAACAACATACACACATGGCAGAATCCTGATAAACTGTGAAACAACATACAGACCTAGCAGAATAAGGATACACTGGGAAACACCATACATAGCTGGCAGGATCCTGATACACTGTGAAACACCACACACAGCTGGCAGAACCCTGATACCCTGTGAAACACCATACACACCTGGCAGGATCCTGGTACACTGTGAAACCTCATAAACACCTGGCAGGATCCTGATACACTGTGAAACCCCATACACACCTGGCAGGATCCAAATATACTGTTAAACCCCAAATAAACCAGGCAGGATTCTGATACACTGTGAAAACCCGTACATACCTGGCAGGATCCTGCAGCACTGTGAAACCCCATACACACCTGCCAGGATCCTGAGACACTGTGAAGCCCCATACACACCAGGCAGGATGCTGATGCACTGTAAAATCCCGAAAACACCTGGCAGGATCCTGGTACATTGTGAAACCCCATAAACACCTGGTAGGATCCAGATACACGTTGGAACCGCATAATAACCAGTAAGGATACTGATTCACTTTGATACGCATTGCACACCTGGCAGTTTCCTAATTCACTGTGGAACCCCATAAACACCTTGCAGGATTCTGATACACTGTGAAACACCATAAACACTTGGCAGGATCCTGATAGACTTGAAAAACTATACACACCTGGCAGGATCCTGATAAACTGTGAATCTCCATATACACCTGGCAGGATCCTGAAACACTGTGAAACCCTATACACTCCTGGCAGGATCCCGATACACTGAGAATACACACACACACCTGGCAGTATCCTGATGCACTGAGAAACCCATACACACCTGGCAGGTGCCTAATACACTATGAAACCCCATACACACTAGGCATGATCCCGATACACTTTGAAACCCCATACACACCTGGCAGAATCCTGATACACTGTGAAACACCATAAACACCTGGCAGGATCCTGATATACAGCGAGACGCTTTACACACCTGGCAGGATCCTGATACATTCAGAACCCCAATACACACCTGGTAAGATCCAGATACACTTTGAAACCGCATATTAACCTGGAATGATCCTGATTCACTTTGACACGCATTAGACAAATGGCAGGTTCCTGATACACTGTGAAACCCCATAAACACCTGGCAGGATCCTGATACACTGGAAAACACCATCAAAGCTTGCCAGGATCCTGATGAACTGTGAATGCCCATACACACCTGGTAGGATTCAGATACACTGTGAAACCCTATACACACCTGGCAGAATCATGATACACTGTGAAACACCATAAACACCTGGCAGAATCCGGAAACACTGTGAAACACCATACACACCTGGCAGAATCTGGATACATTGTGAAACACCATAAACACCAGGCAGAATGCTGATACACTGTGAAACGCCATACATACCTGGCAGGATCCTGAAACAGTGTGTGAGCCCATTCACACCTGGCAGGATCCTGATACACTGTGAAATCTCATACACCCTTGAAGGGACCCTGATACACAGAGAAAACCCATAAAAAACGGATAAGATCCTGATACACTGTGAAACCCCATCCACACCTGGCAGGATCCTAATAAACCTTGAAAGCCCAGATACACCTAGCAGGATTCTGATGCGCTGTGAAACACCATACACACCTGTCAGGACCTTGAAACACTGTAAATCTTCATACTGGCCTGACAGGTTCCTGTTTCATTGTGAAACCTCTTATATACCTGGCAGGATTCTCATACACTGTGAAACCCCATACACAGCTGGCAGTATTCTGATAAATTGTGAACTGCCATAAATTCTTGGCAGGATCCTGATACACTGTGAAACCTCATACACACCTGGCATAAACATGCGACAATGTGAAAAACCATACACACCTGGCAGGATCCTGATACACTTTGAAACCCCAAAAACATCAGGCAGGATCCTGATACAGTGTGAATCCCCATACACACCTGGCAGTATCTTGATACACTGTGAATCCCCATACACACCTGGCAGGATCCTGATACACTGTGAATCCCCATACACACCTGGCAGGCTCCTGATACACTGTGAAACACCATACACACCTGGCAGGATCCTGATGCACTGTGAAACCTCATAAACACCTGGCAGGAACCTGATACATTGTGAATCCCCATACACACCTGGAAGGATCCCGATACACTGTGAATCCCGATACACAACTGGCAGGCTCCTGATACACTGTGAAACACCATACACACCTGGCAGGATCCTGGTGCACTGTGAAACCCATACACACCTGGCAAGATCCTGATTCACTGTGAACCCGCATACACACGTTGTAGTATCCAGACACACTGTGAAACCTCATATACAATTAACAGGATCCTGATACACTGTGAGACGCATTGCACACCAGGCAGGCTCCTGATACACTGTGAAACACCATACACACCTAGCAGCATCCTGATACACTGTGAAACCTCATACACGCTTGAAGGGATCCAGATACACCGAGAAACCCCATACAAACCTGACAGGATCCTGATAGACTATGAGCGCCCATACACACCTGGTAGGATCCAGATACACTATGAAACCCTATACACACCTGGCAGGCTCCTGATACACTGTGAAACACCATACACACCTGGCAGGATCCTGATACACTGTGGCACACCTTATGTTCTGGCAGAATCCTGATACACTGTGAAACCCCAATCACACCAGGCAGGATCCTGATATACTGTGAATCCCAATACACATCTGGCAGGATCCTGATACAGTCTGAATCCCCATAAACACCTGGCAGCATCCTGATAAACAGTGAAACCCCATACACTCCTGGCAGGATCCTGATACACTGTGAAACCCCATACCTTCCTGGCAGGATCCTGATACACTGTGAATCCCCATACACACCTGGCAAGATCCTGATACACTGTGAATCCCCATACACACCTGGCAGGCTCCTGATACACTGTGAAACACCATACACACCTGGCAGGCTCCTGATACACTGTGAAACACCATACACACCTAGCAGCATCCTGATACACTGTGAAACCTCATACACGCTTGAAGGGATCCAGATACACCGAGAAACCCCATACAAACCTGACAGGATCCTGATAGACTATGAGCGCCCATACACACCTGGTAGGATCCAGATACACTATGAAACCCTATACACACCTGGCAGAATCCTGATACACTGTGAAACACCATACACACCTGGCAGAATCCGGTTACACTGTGAAACAACATACACACCTGGCAGAATCCGGATACACTGTGAAACACCATACACAGCTGGCAGAATTCGGATACACTGTGAAACACCATACATAGCTGGCAGGATTCGGATGCACTGTGAGACACCATACACACCTGGCAGAATCCGGATACACTGTGAAACACCATACACACCTGGCAGGACCCTGACACACTTTGAAACCCCATACATACCTGGCAGAACCCGGTAACACTGTGAAACACCATAAACACCTGGCAGAATCCGGATAGACTGTGAAACACCATGCACACCTGGCAGGATCCTGAAACAGTGTGTGATTGCATTCACACCTGGCAGGGTCCTGGTGCACTGTGAAATCGCATACACCCTTGAAGGGACCCTGATACTCCAAGAAACCCCATAAAAAGCGGATAAGATCCTGATACACTGTGAAACCCCATACACACCTGTCAGCAAATTGAAAAACACTGTAAATCCTCATACTGGCCTGACAGGTTCCTGTTTCATGGTGAAACCTCTTATGCACCTGGCAGGATTCTCATACACCGAGAAACCCCATACAAACCTGACAGGATCCTGATAGCCTATGTGCGCCCATACACACCTGGAAGGATCCAGATACATTATGAAACCCTATACACACCTGGCAGAATCCTGATACACTGTGAAACGCCATAGAAACCTGGCAGGGTCCTGATACACTGTGAAACCCCATACTCACTTAGTAGGATCCTGATACACTCTGAAACTCCATCCACACCCGACAGGATCCTTATAAATTTTGAAATCCCATGCACACCTGGCAGAATCATGATGCACTGTGCAACCCCATACACACCTGTCAGGACCTTGAAACTCTGTGAATCCTCATACATGCCTGACAGGTTCCTGTTTCATGGTGAAACCACAGACACACCTCGCAGGATCCTGATACATTGTGAGACCCCATTCAAACTTGGCAGTTTCCTGATACACTATCAAACCGCATAAAAACCGGGGAGGATCCTGATACACGGGATGACCTCAATCACACCTGGCAGAATCCTGATACACTGTGAAAAATCATATACAACTGGAAGGATCCAGATGCACTGTGAAACCCCATACACACCTGGCAGAATGCTGTTACACCGTGACACCCCATACACATCTGGAAGGATCCAAATGCACTGTGAAACCGCATAAACACCATGGAAGGACTCTGCTAAACTGTTAAAAACAGCATACACACCTGGCGGGATTCTGATACACAGTGTAACCGCATACACACCTGGCAGGATCCTGATATAATGTGAATCACCATACACACCTGGCAGGATCCTGATGCAGTGTGAAACCCATAAACACCTGGCAGGAACCTGAAACACAGTGAAATCCCATACACAGCTGGCAGGATCCTGATAAACTGTGAAACAACATACACACCTGGCAGAATCCTGATAAACTGTGAAACAACATACACACCTAGCAGAATAAGGATACACTGGGAAACACCATACATAGCTGGCAGGATCCTGATACACTGTGAAACACCATACACCGCTGGCAGAACCCTGATACCCTGTGAAACACCATACACACCTGGCAGGATCCTGATACACTTTGAAACCCCATACACACCTGGCAGGATCCTGATACACTGTGAAACACCATACACAGCTGGCAAAATCCGGATACTCTGAAAAACACCATACACAGCTGGCAGGATCCTGATACAGTGTGAAACCCCATACACACCTGACAGGATTCTGATACAGTGTGAAACCCCATACACACCTGGCAGAATCCGGATACACCGTGAAACACCATAAACACCTGGCAGGATCCTGATACACTGTGAAACACCATACACAGCTGCCAGAACCCTGATACCCTGTGAAATACCATACACACCTGGCAGGATCCTGATACACTTTGAAACCCCATACACACCTGTCAGGATCCTGATACACTGTGAAACACCATACACAGCTGGCAAAATCCGGATACTCTGAAAAACACCATACACAGCTGGCAGGATCCTGATACAGTGTGAAACCCCATACACACCTGACAGGATTCTGATACAGTGTGAAACCCCATACACACCTGGCAGAATCCGGATACACCGTGAAACACCATAAACACCTGGCAGAATCCGGAAACACTGTGAAACACCATACACACCTGGCAGAATCCGGATACACTGTGAAACACCATACACACCTGGCAGAATGCTGATACACTGTGAAACCCCATACGTACCTGGCACAATCCTGATACACTGTGAAACACCATAAACACCTGGCAGAATCCGGATACACTCTGAATAACCATACACACCTGGCAGGATCCTGAAACAGTATGTGACCCCATTCACACCTGGCAGGATCCTGATACACTGTGAAATCTCATACACCCTTGCAGGGACCCTGATACACAGAGAAACCCCATAAAAACCGGATAAGATCCTGATACAATGTGAAACCCAATCCACACCTGGCAGGATCCTAAAAAACCTTGAAAGCCCATATATACCGAGCAGGATTCTGATGCGCTGTGAAATCCCATACACACCTGTCATGACCTTGAAACACTGTAAATCCTCATACTGACTTGACAGGTTCCTGTTTCATCGTGAAAGCTCTTATACACCTGGCAGAATTGTCTTACACTGTGAAAGCCCATACACAGCTGGCAGTATTCTGATAAATTGTGAACTGCCATAAATTCCTGGCAGGATCCTGATACACTGTGAAATGCCATACACACCTGGCAGAAACCTGCGACAATATGAAAAGCCATACCAACCTGGCAGGATCCTGATACACTGTGCCACACCTTATGCACCTGGCAGAATCCTGATACACTGTGAAACCCCAAAAACACCAGGCAGGATCCTGATGCACTGTGGATCCCCATACACATCTGGCAGGATCCTGATACAGTGTGAATCCCCATACACACCTGGCAGGATCCTGATACCCTGTGAAACCCCATACACACCTGGCAGGATTCTGATACACTGTGAAACCCCATACACACCTGGCAGGATCCTGATACACTGTGAAACACCATCCACACCTGGCAGGCTCCTGATACACTGTGAAACACCATACACACCTGGCAGGATCCTGATATACTGTGGCACACCTTATGTTCTGGCAGAATCCTGATACACTGTGAAACCCCAAACACACCAGGCAGGATCCTGATACACTGTGAATCCCAATAAACATCTGGCAGGATCCTGATACAGTGTGAATCCCCATAAACACCTGGCAGCATCCTGATAAACAGTGAAACCCCATACACTCCTGGCAGGATCCTGATACACTGTGAAACCCCATACCCTCCTGGCAGGATCCTGATACACTGTGAATCCCCATACACACCTGGCAGGATCCTGATACACTGTGAAACACCATACACACCTGGCAGGATCCTGATACACTGTGAAACATCATGCACACATGGCAGGATCCCGCTACACTGTGAGACGCATTGCACACCAGGCAGGCTCCTGATACACTGTGAAACACCATACACACCTAGCAGCATCCTGATACACTGTGAAACCTCATACACGCTTGAAGGGATCCAGATACACCGAGAAACCCCATACAAACCTGACAGGATCCTGATAGACTATGAGCGCCCATACACACCTGGTAGGATCCAGATACACTATGAAACCCTATACACACCTGGCAGAATCCTGATACACTGTGAAACACCATACACACCTGGCAGAATCCGGTTACACTGTGAAACAACATACACACCTGGCAGAATCCGGATACACTGTGAAACACCATACACAGCTGGCAGAATTCGGATACACTGTGAAACACCATACATAGCTGGCAGAATTCGGATGCACTGTGAAACACCATACACACCTGGCAGAATCCGGATACACTGTGAAACACCATACACACCTGGCAGGACCCTGACACACTTTGAAACCCCATACATACCTGGCAGAATCCGGATACACTGTGAAACACCATGCACACCTGGCAGGATCCTGAAACAGTGTGTGATTGCATTCACACCTGGCAGGGTCCTGGTACACTGTGAAATCGCATACACCCTTGAAGGGACCCTGATACTCCAAGAAACCCCATAAAAAGCGGATAAGATCCTGATACACTGTGAAACCCCATCCACACCTGGCAGGATCCTAATAAACCTTGAAAGCCAATATACACCTAGCAGGATTCTGATGCGCTGTGAAACCCCCATACACACCTGTCAGCAAATTGAAAAACACTGTAAATCCTCATACTGGCCTGACAGGTTCCTGTTTCATGGTGATACCTCTTATGCACCTGGCAGGATTCTCATACACCGAGAAACCCCATACAAACCTGACAGGATCCTGATAGTCTATGAGCGCCCATACACACCTGGAAGGATCCAGATCCTTTATGAAACCCTATACACACCTGGCAGAATCCTGATACACTGTGAAACGCCATAGAAACCTGGCAGGGTCCTGATACACTGTGAAACCCCATACTCACTTAGCAGGATCCTGATACACTCTGAAACTCCATCCACACCCGACAGGATCCTTATAAATTTTGAAATCCCATGCACACCTGGCAGAATCATGATGCACTGTGCAACCCCATACACACCTGTCAGGACCTTGAAACACTGTGAATCCTCATACATGCCTGACAGGTTCCTGTTTCATGGTGAAACCACAGACACACCTCGCAGGATCCTGATACATTGTGAGACCCCATTCAAACTTGGCAGTTTCCTGATACACTATCAAACCGCATAAAAACCGGGGAGGATCCTGATACACGGGATGACCTCAATCACACCTGGCAGGATCCTGATACACTGTGAAAAATCATATACAACTGGAAGGATCCAGATGCACTGTGAAACCCCATACACACCTGGCAGAATGCTGTTACACCGTGACACCCCATACACATCTGGTAGGATCCAAATGCACTGTGAAACCGCATAAACACCATGGAAGGACTCTGCTAAACTGTTAAAAACAGCATACACACCTGGCGGGATTCTGATACACAGTGAAACCGCATACACACCTGGCAGGATCCTGATATAATGTGAATCACCATACACACCTGGCAGGATCCTGATGCAGTGTGAAACCCATAAACACCTGGCAGGAACCTGAAACACCGTGAAATCCCATACACAGCTGGCAGGATCCTGATAAACTGTGAAACAACATACACACCTGGCAGAATCCTGATAAACTGTGAAACAACACACACACCTAGCAGAATAAGGATACACTGGGAAACACCATACATAGCTGGCAGGATCCTGATACATTGTGAAACACCATACACAGCTGGCAGAACCCTGATACCCTGTGAAACACCATACACACCTGGCAGGATCCTGATACACTTTGAAAGCCCATACACACCTTGCAGGATCCTGATACACTGTGAAACACCATACACAGCTGGCAAAATCCGGATACTCTGAAAAACACCATACACAGCTGGCAGGATCCTGATACAGTGTGAAACCCCATACACACCTGACAGGATTCTGATACAGTGTGAAACCCCATACACACCTGGCAGAATCCGGATACACCGTGAAACACCATAAACACCTGGCAGGATCCTGATACACTGTGAAACACCATACACAGCTGGCAGAACCCTGATACCCTGTGAAATACCATACACACCTGGCAGGAACCTGATACACTTTGAAACCCCATACACACCTGGCAGGATCCTGATACACTGTGAAACACCATACACAGCTGGCAAAATCCGGATACTCTGAAAAACACCATACACAGCTGGCAGTATCCTGATACAGTGTGAAACCCCATACACACCTGACAGGATTCTGATACAGTGTGAAACCCCATACACACCTGGCAGAATCCGGATACACCGGGAAACACCATAAACACCTGGCAGAATCCGGAAACACTGTGAAACACCATACACACCTGGCAGAACCCTGATACCCTGTGAAATACCATACACACCTGGCAGGATTCTGATACACATTGAAACCCCATACACACCTGGCAGGATCCTGATACACTGTGAAACACCATACACAGCTGGCAAAATCCGGATACTCTGAAAAACACCATACACAGCTGGCAGGATCTTGATACAGTGTGAAACCCCATACACACCTGACAGGATTCTGATACAGTGTGAAACCCCATACACACCTGGCAGAATCCGGATACACCGTGAAACACCATAAACACCTGGCAGAATCCGGAAACACTGTGAAACACCATAAACACCTGGCAGAATCCGGATACACTCTGAATAACCATACACACCTGGCAGGATCCTGATACACTGTGAAATCTCATACACCCTTGAAGGGACCCTGATACACAGAGAAACCCCATAAAAACCGGATAAGATCCTGATACAATGTGAAACCCAATCCACACCTGGCAGGATCCTAAAAAACCTTGAAAGCCCAGATACACCGAGCAGGATTCTGATGCGCTGTGAAATCCCATACACACCTGTCATGACCTTGAAACACTGTAAATCCTCATACTGACTTGACAGGTTCCTGTTTCATCGTGAAAGCTCTTATACACCTGGCAGGATTGTCTTACACTGTGAAACCCCATACACAGCTGGCAGTATTCTGATAAATTGTGAACTGCCATAAATTCCTGGCAGGATCCTGATACACTGTGAAATGCCATACACACCTGGCAGAAACCTGCGACAATATGAAAAGCCATACAAACCTGGCAGGATCCTGATACACTGTGCCACACCTTATGCACCTGGCAGAATCCTGATACACTGTGAAACCCCAAAAACACCAGGCAGGATCCTGATGCACTGTGGATCCCCATACACATCTGGCAGGATCCTGATACAGTGTGAATCCCCATACACACCTGGCAGGATCCTGATACCCTGTGAAACCCCATACACACCTGGCAGGATTCTGATACACTGTGAAACCCCATACACACCTGGCAGGCTACTGATACACTGTGAAACACCATACACACCTGGCAGGATCCTGATACACTGTGGCACACCTTATGTTCTGGCAGAATCCTGATACACTGTGAAACCCCAAACACACCAGGCAGGATCCTGATACACTGTGAATCCCCATACACATCTGGCAGGATCCTGATACAGTGTGAATCCCCATAAACACCTGGCAGCCTCCTGATAAACAGTGAAACCCCATACACTCCTGGCAGGATCCTGATACACTGTGAAACCCCATACCCTCCTGGCAGGATCCTGATAAACTGTGAATCCCCATACACACCTGGCAGGATCCTGATACACTGTGAATCCCCATACACACCTGGCAGGCTCCTGATACACTGTGAAACACCATACACACCTGGCAGGATCCTGATACACTGTGAAACATCATGCACACATGACAGGATCCCGATACACTGTGAGACGCATTGCACACCAGGCAGGCTCCTGAGACACTGTGAAACACCATACACACCTAGCAGCATCCTGATACACTGTGAAACCTCATACACGCTTGAAGGGATCCAGATACACCGAGAAACCCCATACAAACCTGACAGGATCCTGATAGACTATGAGCGCCCATACACACCTGGTAGGATCCAGATACACTATGAAACCCTATACACAGCTGGCAGAATCCTGATACACTGTGAAACACCATACACACCTGGCAGAATCCGTTTACACTGTGAAACACCATACACAGCTGGCAGAATTCGGATACACTGTGAAACACCATACATAGCTGGCAGAATTCGGATGCACTGTGAAACACCATACACACCTGGCAGAATCCGGATACACTGTGAAACACCATACACACCTGGCAGGACCCTGACACACTTTGAAACCCCATACATACCTGGCAGAATCCGGTAACACTGTGAAACACCATAAACACCTGGCAGAATCTGGATACACTGTGAAACACCATGCACACCTGGCAGGATCCTGACACACTTTGAAACCCCATACATACCTGGCAGAATCCGGTAACACTGTGAAACACCATAAACACCTGGCAGAATCCGGATACACTGTGAAACACCATGCACACCTGGCAGGATCCTGAAACAGTGTGTGATTGCATTCACACCTGGCAGGGTCCTGGTACACTGTGAAATCGCATACACCCTTGAAGTGACCCTGATACTCCAAGAAACCCCATAAAAAGCGGATAAGATCCTGATACACTGTGAAACCCCATCCACACCTGGCAGGATCCTAATAAACCTTGAAAGCCAATATACACCTAGCAGGATTCTGATGCGCTGTGAAACCCCATACACACCTGTCAGCAAATTGAAAAACACTGTAAATCCTCATACTGGCCTGACAGGTTCCTGTTTCATGGTGAAACTTCTTATGCACCTGGCAGGATTCTCATACACCGAGAAACCCCATACAAACCTGACAGGATCCTGATAGCCTATGAGCGCCCATACACACCTGGAAGGATCCAGATACATTATGAAACCCTATACACACCTGGCAGGCTACTGATACACTGTGAAACACCATACACACCTGGCAGGATCCTGATACACTGTGGCACACCTTATGTTCTGGCAGAATCCTGATACACTGTGAAACCCCAAACACACCAGGCAGGATCCTGATACACTGTGAATCCCCATACACATCTGGCAGGATCCTGATACAGTGTGAATCCCCATAAACACCTGGCAGCCTCCTGATAAACAGTGAAACCCCATACACTCCTGGCAGGATCCTGATACACTGTGAAACCCCATACCCTCCTGGCAGGATCCTGATAAACTGTGAATCCCCATACACACCTGGCAGGATCCTGATACACTGTGAATCCCCATACACACCTGGCAGGCTCCTGATACACTGTGAAACACCATACACACCTGGCAGGATCCTGATACACTGTGAAACATCATGCACACATGACAGGATCCCGATACACTGTGAGACGCATTGCACACCAGGCAGGCTCCTGATACACTGTGAAACACCATACACACCTAGCAGCATCCTGATACACTGTGAAACCTCATACACGCTTGAAGGGATCCAGATACACCGAGAAACCCCATACAAACCTGACAGGATCCTGATAGACTATGAGCGCCCATACACACCTGGTAGGATCCAGATACACTATGAAACCCTATACACAGCTGGCAGAATCCTGATACACTGTGAAACACCATACACACCTGGCAGAATCCGTTTACACTGTGAAACACCATACACAGCTGGCAGAATTCGGATACACTGTGAAACACCATACATAGCTGGCAGAATTCGGATGCACTGTGAAACACCATACACACCTGGCAGAATCCGGATACACTGTGAAACACCATACACACCTGGCAGGACCCTGACACACTTTGAAACCCCATACATACCTGGCAGAATCCGGTAACACTGTGAAACACCATAAACACCTGGCAGAATCTGGATACACTGTGAAACACCATGCACACCTGGCAGGATCCTGACACACTTTGAAACCCCATACATACCTGGCAGAATCCGGTAACACTGTGAAACACCATAAACACCTGGCAGAATCCGGATACACTGTGAAACACCATGCACACCTGGCAGGATCCTGAAACAGTGTGTGATTGCATTCACACCTGGCAGGGTCCTGGTACACTGTGAAATCGCATACACCCTTGAAGTGACCCTGATACTCCAAGAAACCCCATAAAAAGCGGATAAGATCCTGATACACTGTGAAACCCCATCCACACCTGGCAGGATCCTAATAAACCTTGAAAGCCAATATACACCTAGCAGGATTCTGATGCGCTGTGAAACCCCATACACACCTGTCAGCAAATTGAAAAACACTGTAAATCCTCATACTGGCCTGACAGGTTCCTGTTTCATGGTGAAACTTCTTATGCACCTGGCAGGATTCTCATACACCGAGAAACCCCATACAAACCTGACAGGATCCTGATAGCCTATGAGCGCCCATACACACCTGGAAGGATCCAGATACATTATGAAACCCTATACACACCTGGCAGAATCCTGATACACTGTGAAACGCCATAGAAACCTGGCAGGGTCCTGATACACTGTGAAACCCCATACTCACTTAGCAGGATCCTGATACACTCTGAAACTCCATCCACACCCGACAGGATCCTTATAAATTTTGAAATCCCATGCACACCTGGCAGAATCATGATGCACTGTGCAACCCCATACACACCTGTCAGGACCTTGAAACACTGTGAATCCTCATACATGCCTGACAGGTTCCTGTTTCATGGTGAAACCACAGACACACCTCGCAGGATCCTGATACATTGTGAGACCCCATTCAAACTTGGCAGTTTCCTGATACACTATCAAACCGCATAAAAACCGGGGAGGATCCTGATACACGGGATGACCTCAATCACACCTGGCAGGATCCTGATACACTGTGAAAAATCATATACAACTGGAAGGATCCAGATGCACTGTGAAACCCCATACACAGCTGGCAGAATGCTGTTACACCGTGACACCCCATACACATCTGGAAGGATCCAAATGCACTGTGAAACCGCATAAACACCATGGAAGGACTCTGCTAAACTGTTAAAAACAGCATACACACCTGGCGGGATTCTGATACACAGTGAAACCGCATACACACCTGGCAGGATCCTGATATAATGTGAATCACCATACACACCTGGCAGGATCCTGATGCAGTGTGAAACCCATAAACACCTGGCAGGAACCTGAAACACCGTGAAATCCCATACACAGCTGGCAGGATCCTGATAAACTGTGAAACAACATACACACCTGGCAGAATCCTGATAAACTGTGAAACAACATACACACCTAGCAGAATAAGGATACAATGGGAAACACCATACATAGCTGGCAGGATCCTGATATACTGTGAAACACCATACACAGCTGGCAGAACCCTGATACCCTGTGAAACACCATACACACCTGGCAGGATCCTGATACACTTTGAAACCCCATACACACCTGTCAGGACCTTGAAACACTGTGAATCCTCATACATGCCTGACAGGTTCCTGTTTCATGGTGAAACCACAGACACACCTCGCAGGATCCTGATACATTGTGAGACCCCATTCAAACTTGGCAGTTTCCTGATACACTATCAAACCGCATAAAAACCGGGGAGGATCCTGATACACGGGATGACCGCAATCACACCTGGCAGGATCCTGATACACTGTGAAAAATCATATACAACTGGAAGGATCCAGATGCACTGTGAAACCCCATACACACCTGGCAGAATGCTGTTACACCGTGACACCCCATACACATCTGGAAGGATCCAAATGCACTGTGAAACCGCATAAACACCATGGAAGGACTCTGCTAAACTGTTAAAAACAGCATACACACCTGGCGGGATTCTGATACACAGTGAAACCGCATACACACCTGGCAGGATCCTGATATAATGTGAATCACCATACACACCTGGCAGGATCCTGATGCAGTGTGAAACCCATAAACACCTGGCAGGAACCTGAAACACCGTGAAATCCCATACACAGCTGGCAGGATCCTGATAAACTGTGAAACAACATACACACCTGGCAGAATCCTGATAACTGTGAAACAACATACACACCTAGCAGAATAAGGATACACTGGGAAACACCATAAACACCTGGCAGGATCCTGATACACTGTGAAACACCATACACAGCTGGCAGAACCCTGATACCCTGTGAAACACCATACACACCTGGCAGGATCCTGATACACTTTGAAACCCCATACACACCTGGCAGGATCCTGATATACTGTGAAACACCATACACAGCTGGCAAAATCCGGATACTCTGAAAAACACCATACACAGCTGGCAGGATCCTGATACAGTGTGAAACCCCATACACACCTGACAGGATTCTGATACAGTGTGAAACCCCATACACACCTGGCAGAATCCGGATACACCGTGAAACACCATAAACACCTGGCAGGATCCTGATACACTGTGAAACACCATACACAGCTGCCAGAACCCTGATACCCTGTGAAATACCATACACACCTGGCAGGATCCTGATACACTTTGAAACCCCATACACACCTGGCAGGATCCTGATACACTGTGAAACACCATACACAGCTGGCAAAATCCGGATACTCTGAAAAACACCATACACAGCTGGCAGGATCCTGATACAGTGTGAAACCCCATACACACCTGACAGGATTCTGATACAGTGTGAAACCCCATACACACCTGGCAGAATCCGGATACACCGTGAAACACCATAAACACCTGGCAGAATCCGGAAACACTGTGAAACACCATACACACCTGGCAGAATCCGGATACACTGTGAAACACCATACACACCTGGCAGAATGCTTATACACTGTGAAACCCCATACATACCTGGCAGAATCCTGATACACTGTGAAATGCCATACACACCTGGCAGAAACCTGCGACAATATGAAAAGCCATACAAACCTGGCAGGATCCTGATACACTGTGCCACACCTTATGCACCTGGCAGAAACCTGATACAGTGTGAAACCCCAAAAACACCAGGCAGGATCCTGATGCACTGTGGATCCCCATACACATCTGCCAGGATCCTGATACAGTGTGAATCCCCATACACACCTGGCAGGATCCTGATACCCTGTGAAACCCCATACACACCTGGCAGGATTCTGATACACTGTGAAACCCCATACACACCTGGCAGGATCCTGATATACTGTGAATCCCCATACACACCTGGCAGAATCCGGATACACCGTGAAACACCAAAAACACCTGGCAGAATCCGGAAACACTGTGAAACACCATACACACCTGGCAGAATCCGGATACACTGTGAAACACCATACACACCTGGCAGAATGCTTATACACTGTGAAACCCCATACATACCTGGCAGAATCCTGATACACTGTGAAACACCATAAACACCTGGCAGAATCCGGATACACTCTGAATAACCATACACACCTGGCAGGATCCTGAAACAGTATGTGACCCTATTCACACCTGGCAGGATCCTGATACACTGTGAAATCTCATACACCCTTGAAGGGACCCTGATACACAGAGAAACCCCATAAAAACCGGATAAGATCCTGATACAATGTGAAACCCAATCCACACCTGGCAGGATCCTAAAAAACCTTGAAAGCCCAGATACCCCGAGCAGGATTCTGATGCGCTGTGAAATCCCATACACACCTGTCATGACCTTGAAACACTGTAAATCCTCATACTGACTTGACAGATTCCTGTTTCATCGTGAAAGCTCTTATACACCTGGCAGGATTGTCTTACACTGTGAAACCCCATACACAGCTGGCAGTATTCTGATAAATTGTGAACTGCCATAAATTCCTGGCAGGATCCTGATACACTGTGAAATGCCATACACACCTGGCAGAAACCTGCGACAATATGAAAAGCCATACAAACCTGGCAGGATCCTGATACACTGTGCCACACCTTATGCACCTGGCAGAATCCTGATACACTGTGAAACCCCAAAAACACCAGGCAGGATCCTGATGCACTGTGGATCCCCATACACATCTGGCAGGATCCTGATACAGTGTGAATCCCCATACACACCTGGCAGGCTCCTGATACAGTGTGAAATACCATACACACCTGGCAGGATCCTGATACACTGTGAAACATCATGCACACATGGCAGGATCCCGATACACTGTGAGACGCATTGCACACCAGGCAGGCTCCTGATACACTGAAACACCATACACACCTAGCAGCATCCTGATACACTGTGAAACCTCATACACGCTTGAAGGGATCCAGATACACCGAGAAACCACATACAAACCTGACAGGATCCTGATAGACTATGAGCGCCCATACACACCTGGTAGGATCCAGATACACTATGAAACCCTATACACACCTGGCAGAATCCTGATACACTGTGAAACACCATACACACCTGGCAGAATCAGGTTACACTGTGAAACAACATACACACCTGGCAGAATCCGGTAACACTGTGAAACACCATAAACACCTGGCAGAATCCGGATACACTGTGAAAAACCATGCGCACCTGGCAGGATCCTGACACACTTTGAAACCCCATACATACCTGGCAGAATCCGGTAACACTGTGAAACACCATAAACACCTGGCAGAATCCGGATACACTGTGAAACACCATGCACACCTGGCAGGATCCTGAAACAGTGTGTGATTGCATTCACACCTGGCAGGGTCCTGGTACACTGTGAAATCGCATACACCCTTGAAGGGACCCTGATACTCCAAGAAACCCCATAAAAAGCGGATAAGATCCTGATACACTGTGAAACCCCATCCACACCTGGCCGGATCCTAATAAACCTTGAAAGCCAATATACACCTAGCAGGATTCTGATGCGCTGTGAAACCCCATACACACCTGTCAGCAAATTGAAAAACACTGTAAATCCTCATACTGGCCTGACAGGTTCCTGTTTCATGGTGAAACCTCTTATGCACCTGGCAGGATTCTCATACACCGAGAAACCCCATACAAACCTGACAGGTTCCTGATAGCCTATGAGCGCCAATACACACCTGGAAGGATCCAGATACATTATGAAACCCTATACACACCTGGCAGAATCCTGATACACTGTGAAACGCCATAGAAACCTGGCAGGGTCCTGATACACTGTGAAACCCCATACTCACTTAGCAGGATCCTGATACACTCTGAAACTCCATCCACACCCGACAGGATCCTTATAAATTTTGAAATCCCATGCACACCTGGCAGAATCATGATGCACTGTGCAACCCCATACACACCTGTCAGGACCTTGAAACACTGTGAATCCTCATACATGCCTGACAGGTTCCTGTTTCATGGTGAAACCACAGACACACCTCGCAGGATCCTGATACATTGTGAGACCCCATTCAAACTTGGCAGTTTCCTGATACACTATCAAACCGCATAAAAACCGGGGAGGATCCTGATACACGGGATGACCGCAATCACACCTGGCAGGATCCTGATACACTGTGAAAGATCATATACAACTGGAAGGATCCAGATGCACTGTGAAACCCCATACACACCTGGCAGAATGCTGTTACACCGTGACACCCCATACACATCTGGAAGGATCCAAATGCACTGTGAAACCGCATAAACACCATGGAAGGACTCTGCTAAACTGTTAAAAACAGCATACACACCTGGCGGGATTCTGATACACAGTGAAACCGCATACACACCTGGCAGGATCCTGATATAATGTGAATCACCATACACACCTGGCAGGATCCTGATGCAGTGTGAAACCCATAAACACCTGGCAGGAACCTGAAACACCGTGAAATCCCATACACAGCTGGCAGGATCCTGATAAACTGTGAAACAACATACACACCTGGCAGAATCCTGATAAACTGTGAAACAACATACACACCTAGCAGAATAAGGATACACTGGGAAACACCATAAACACCTGGCAGGATCCTGATACACTGTGAAACACCATACACAGCTGGCAGAACCCTGATACCCTGTGAAACACCATACACACCTGGCAGGATCCTGATACACTTTGAAACCCCATACACACCTGGCAGGATCCTGATACACTGTGAAACACCATACACAGCTGGCAAAATCCGGATACTCTGAAAAACACCATACACACCTGGCAGGATCCTGATACAGTGTGAAACCCCATACACACCTGACAGGATTCTGATACAGTGTGAAACCCCATACACACCTGGCAGAATCCGGATACACCGTGAAACACCATAAACACCTGGCAGGATCCTGATACACTGTGAAACACCATACACAGCTGGCAGAACCCTGATACCCTGTGAAATACCATACACACCTGGCAGGATCCTGATACACTTTGAAACCCCATACACACCTGGCAGGATCCTGATACACTGTGAAACACCATACACAGCTGGCAAAATCCGGATACTCTGAAAAACACCATACACAGCTGGCAGGATCCTGATACAGTGTGAAACCCCATACACACCTGACAGGATTCTGATACAGTGTGAAACCCCATACACACCTGGCAGAATCCGGATACACTGTGAAACAACATAAACACCTGGCAGAATCCGGAAACACTGTGAAACACCATACACACCTGGCAGAATCCGGATACACTGTGAAACACCATACACACCTGGCAGAATGCTGATACACTGTGAAACCCCATACATACCTGGCACAATCCTGATACACTGTGAAACACCATAAACACCTGGCAGAATCCGGATACACTCTGAATAACCATACACACCTGGCAGGATCCTGAAACAGTATGTGACCCCATTCACACCTGGCAGGATCCTGATACACTGTGAAATCTCATACACCCTTGAAGGGACCCTGATACACAGAGAAACCCCATAAAAACCGGATAAGATCCTGATACAATGTGAAACCCAATCCACACCTGGCAGGATCCTAAAAAACCTTGAAAGCCCATATATACCGAGCAGGATTCTGATGCGCTGTGAAATCCCATACACACCTGTCATGACCTTGAAACACTGTAAATCCTCATACTGACTTGACAGGTTCCTGTTTCATCGTGAAAGCTCTTATACACCTGGCAGAATTGTCTTACACTGTGAAAGCCCATACACAGCTGGCAGTATTCCGATAAATTGTGAACTGCCATAAATTCCTGGCAGGATCCTGATACACTGTGAAATGCCATACACACCTGGCAGAAACCTGCGACAATATGAAAAGCCATACAAACCTGGCAGGATCCTGATACACTGTGCCACACCTTATGCACCTGGCAGAATCCTGATACACTGTGAAACCCCAAAAACACCAGGCAGGATCCTGATGCACTGTGGATCCCCATACACACCTGGCAGGATTCTGATACACTGTGAAACCCCATACACACCTGGCAGGATCCTGATATACTGTGAATCCCCATACACACCTGGCAGGATCCTGATACACTGTGAATCCCCATACACACCTGGCAGGCTCCTGATACACTGTGAAACACCATACACACCTGGCAGGATCCTGATTCACTGTGGCACACCTTATGTTCTGGCAGAATCCTGATACACTGTGAAACCCCAAACACACCAGGCAGGATCCTGATACACTGTGAATCCCAATACACATCTGGCAGGATCCTGATACAGTGTGAATCCCCATAAACACCTGGCAGCATCCTGATAAACAGTGAAACCCCATACACTCCTGGCAGGATCCTGATACACTGTGAAACCCCATACCCTCCTGGCAGGATCCTGATACACTGTGAATCCCCATACACACCTGGCAGGATCCTGATACACTGTGAAACATCATGCACACATGGCAGGATCCCGCTACACTGTGAGACGCATTGCACACCAGGCAGGCTCCTGATACACTGTGAAACACCATACACACCTAGCAGCATCCTGATACACTGTGAAACCTCATACACGCTTGAAGGGATCCAGATACACCGAGAAACCCCATACAAACCTGACAGGATCCTGATAGACTATGAGCGCCCATACACACCTGGTAGGATCCAGATACACTATGAAACCCTATACACAGCTGGCAGAATCCTGATACACTGTGAAACACCATACACACCTGGCAGGATCCTGATACAGTGTGAAACCCCATACACACCTGACAGGATTCTGATACAGTGTGAAACCCCATACACACCTGGCAGAATCCGGATACACCGTGAAACACCATAAACACCTGGCAGGATCCTGATACACTGTGAAACACCATACACAGCTGGCAGAAACCTGATACCCTGTGAAATACCATACACACCTGGCAGGAACCTGATACACTTTGAAACCCCATACACACCTGGCAGGATCCTAATACACTGTGAAACACCATACACAGCTGGCAAAATCCGGATACTCTGAAAAACACCATACACAGCTGGCAGGATCCTGATACAGTGTGAAACCCCATACACACCTGACAGGATTCTGATACAGTGTGAAACCCCATACACACCTGGCAGAATCCGGATACACCGTGAAACACCATAAACACCTGGCAGAATCCGGAAACACTGTGAAACACCATACACACCTGGCAGAATCTGGATACACTGTGAAACACCATACACACCTGGCAGAATGCTGATACACTGTGAAACCCCATACATACCTGGCACAATCCTGATACACTGTGAAACACCATAAACACCTGGCAGAATCCGGATACACTCTGAATAACCATACACACCTGGCAGGATCCTGAAACAGTATGTGACCCCATTCACACCTGGCAGGATCCTGATACACTGTGAAATCTCATACACCCTTGAAGGGACCCTGATACACAGAGAAACCCCATAAAAACCGGATAAGATCCTGATACAATGTGAAACCCAATCCACACCTGGCAGGATCCTAAAAAACCTTGAAAGCCCAGATACACCGAGCAGGATTCTGATGCGCTGTGAAATCCCATACACACCTGTCATGACCTTGAAACACTGTAAATCCTCATACTGACTTGACAGGTTCCTGTTTCACGTGAAAGCTCTTATACACCTGGCAGGATTGTCTTACACTGTGAAACCCCATACACAGCTGGCAGTATTCTGATAAATTGTGAACTGCCATAAATTCCAGGCAGGATCCTGATACACTGTGAAATGCCATACACACCTGGCAGAAACCTGCGACAATATGAAAAGCCATACAAACCTGGCAGGATCCTGATACACTGTGCCACACCTTATGCACCTGGCAGAATCCTGATACACTGTGAAACCCCAAAAACACCAGGCAGGATCCTGATGCACTGTGGATCCCCATACACATCTGGCAGGATCCTGATACAGTGTGAATCCCCATACACACCTGGCAGGCTCCTGATACCCTGTGAAACCCCATACACACCTGGCAGGATTCTGATACACTGTGAAACCCCATACACACCTGGCAGGATCCTGATATACTGTGAATCCCCATACACACCTGGCAGGATCCTGATACACTGTGAATCCCCATACACACCTGGCAGGCTCCTGATACACTGTGAAACACCATACACACCTGGCAGGATCCTGATACACTGTGGCACACCTTATGTTCTGGCAGAATCCTGATACACTGTGAAACCCCAAACACACCAGGCAGGATCCTGATACACTGTGAATCCCAATACACATCTGGCAGGATCCTGATACAGTGTGAATCCCCATAAACACCTGGCAGCATCCTGATAAACAGTGAAACCCCATACACTCCTGGCAGGATCCTGATACACTGTGAAACCCCATACCCTCCTGGCAGGATCCTGATACACTGTGAATCCCCATACACACCTGGCAGGATCCTGATACACTGTGAATCCCCATACACACCTGGCAGGCTCCTGATACACTGTGAAACACCATACACACCTGGCAGGATCCTGATACACTGTGAAACATCATGCACACATGGCAGGATCCCGATACACTGTGAATCCCGATACACACCTGGCAGGCTCCTGATACACTGTGAAACACCATACACACGTGGCAGGATCCTGTTACACTGTGAAACCTCATACACCCTTGAAGGGAATCTGATACACCGAAAGACCCCATACAAACCTGACAGAATCCTGATAGACTATGAACGCCCATAGACACCTGGTAGGATCCAGATACACTCAGAAACCCTATACACACCTGGCAGGATCCTGCTACACTGTGAATCCCAATACACATCTGGAAGGACCCAGATGCACTGAAACACCATACACATCTGGCAGGACCTTGATAAAGTGTGAAACCCCATACACTCCATGGCAGGACCATGATACACTGTGAAATCCCATACACACCTGGCAGGATTCTGATACACTGTGAAACCCCATACACACCTGGAAGGACGCAGATGCACTGAAACACCATACACATCTGGCAGGACCTTGATAAAGTGTGAAACCCCATACACTCCATGGCAGGACCATGATACACTGTGAAATCCCATACACACCTGGCAGGATTCTGATACACTGTGAAACCCCATACACATCTGGCAGGATCTTGATACATTGAGATGCCCATACACACCAGAAAGGACACAGATATACTTTGAAACCCCATACACACCATGTTTTAGCCCAGATACACTGGGAAATCCCGTACACATCAGGCAGGAACTTTATAGTGTGAAAACGTTTGCACAACTGGCTGTATCCTGAATATAATTTGAATCGCCATAGACACCTGGCAGGACCCTGATTCAGTGTGAAACCCATAAAAACCTGGCAGGAACCTGATACAGTGGGAAACCCCATACACAAAAGGAAGGATCCAGATAAACGGTGAAAGGCCATACACACCATGGCAGTACGCTGATACACTGTGAAACGCCATGCACACCTGGCAGGATCCTGATACACTGTGAAACCGCATAGATATCCGGCAGTATCCTGATACACTGTGAATCCCCATACAAACCTGACAGGATCTGCTTCTGTGCGAAACCCATAAACACCTGGCAGGATCCTGATAAACAGTGAAACCCCATACACATCTGGACGGATCCGGATACACCGTAAAATCGCTTACACAGCTGGCAGGATCCTCATGCATTGTGAAACCCCATACACACCTGGAAGGATCGTGATACACTGTGAAACCCCATACACACCTGGCAGGATCCCGATACACTGTAAAATCCCATACACACCTGGAAGGATCCTGAAACACTGTGAAACCACATGCACACCTGGCAGGATGCTGATACAATGTGAAAACCCATACACACCTGGCATGTTCCAGAAAAACTGAAACCCCATATAAACCTGGCAGGATCCTGATATGCGGTGAGACCCCATTGACATCTGGCAGTATCCTGATAAACTGTGAAACCCCTTCCACATCTGGCAGGACCATGATACACTTTGAAACCCCATACACACCAGGCAGCATCCTGATACACTGTGAAACCCCATAAACACCTGGCAATATCCCGATACACCGGGAATCCCCTTACACACCTGGCAGGATCCTGATTAAATGAAACACACTACACACCTGGCGGGAATCTGATACAATGTGAATCCCCATACACACCTGGAAGGAGCCAGATTCATTATGAATCGCATAAACACCTGACAGGAACCTGATACACTCTGAAACCCCATATACACCTGGCAGGATCCAGAAAAACTGTGAAACTGGAAGGATCCAGATACACTGTGATGCCACATACACTCCATGGCAGTATCCTGGCGGTTTAAACAGAGAGCTGCGAGTTGGGAATTGTTTCTTACTTTACACCAAGGAAAGAGTCCGAGAGCAGGAGCAGTCAAACAACAAAAACTGCGAAACCGCGAAAGTGACATCCCCACCAGGGAAGGAGCTGATTGGTAAATAGGACATGGTGAGTATTTCTACAGTCCAGCCGTTGAAGTAAAAGTAAGGTCTCTAGTTTAGAATAAGTAGTGTTTAAAGGGAAGTAAGGTCCCTAGTGTATTTAATATTCTTTAATGTAAAGGGAGTAAAGGGAGTAAATTAAGGGTAGGACATGGCAGGGCAGCTCGGCACCGTGGAATGCTCCATCTGTGCTATGTGCGAAGTCAGGGACACTTTCGGTGTCCAGGGCGAACACGTGTGCGGGAAGTGTCTCCAGCTGCAGCTACTCGAAATCCGCGTTTCGGAGCTGTAGCTGCGGCTGGAGTCACTGTGGAGCATCCGCGAAGCTGAGATCTTCATGGATAGCACGTTTAACGAGGTGGTCACAACGCAGGTAAAGAGTGCACAGGCAGACAGGAAATGGGTGAACGCCAGATAGAGTAAAAGAACTAGGAAGGTAGTGCAGGAGTCCCCTGGGTCAATCTCCCTCTCCAACAGATTTTCCGTTTTGGATACTGATGGGGGAGATGGTTTCTCAGGGTAATGCAGCAAGAGCAAAGTCCGTGGCACTACGGGTGGTTCAGTTGCACAGGAGGGGAGGAAAAAGTGTGGGAGAGCAATAGTGACAGGGGATTCTATCGTAAGGGGAACAGATAGACGATTATGTGGCCGCAGACGTGACTCCAGTATGGTATGTTGCCTCCCTGGTGCCAGGGTCAACGTTGTCACTGAACGACTGCAGGGCATTCTGAAGGGGCAGGGCGAACAATCAGAGGTCGTGGTTCACATTGGTACCAACGACATGGGTAGAAAGAGGGATGAGGTCCTGCAACAAGAATTTAGGGAGCTAGGTAGCAGATTAAAAAGCAGGACCTCAAAAGTTGTAATCTCTGGATTACTCCCGTTGCAGCATGCTAGTGAGTATAGGAATAGGAGGATAGAGCAGATGAATTCGTGGCTAAAGAGCTGGTGCAGAAGGGAGGGCTTTAGTTTCCTGGATCACTGGGTCTGCTTCTGGGGAAGGTGGGACCTGTACAAGTCGGACGGGTTGCACCTGAACCGGAACGGGACCAACATCCTTGCGGGGAGGTTTGCTAGTGCTGTTGGGGGTGGTGGTGGGGTGGGGGGGGGGGGGGCGTTAAATTAACTTGACAGGGGGATGGAATACGGAGTGGAGCTATAGTAGGGGGTGATGCACAGCCAATAATAGAGTAAAAAACAAGTCAGTCTGGAAGGAAGAGCAAATACGTAGCGGCACAAGCGACTATTGCAAGGCTGGATTTCATTTATTTTAATACCAGGAGTCTTGCGAGTAAGGGAGATGAATTGAAGATGTTGAGGAACACAGGGGAGTATGATATTGTTGCTAACACAGAGACATGATTGAGGGAGGGGCAGGACTGAAAGCTCAATATTCCGGAGTATAGAATCTTCAGGCGAGACAGAGTGGGGTGTAAATGAGGAGAGGGTGCCGCAATATTAACCAAGGTGTCAATTACAGCTGTATGGAGGGATGATATCTTAGCAGGTTCCTCTAATAAGGCCATATGGGTAGAACTTAAAAACAAAAAGGGGGCAAGCACTTTGCTGGGAGTGTACTATAGGCCCCCAAACAGTCAGGGGGAGATAGAGGAACAGATATGTAGGCAAATCTCAGAGAAGTGTAGAAATAATAGGGTAATAATAGTAGGGGATTTCAACTTCCCCAATTTTAACTGTGATAGTCAGAGTGTGAAAGGCTTACAGGGTGCGGAATTCTTAAAGTGCATCCAGGAGAGCTTTTTGAGCCAACTTGTAGAAAGTCCCACAAGAGAGGGGGCGGTACTGGACCTAATTCTCGGGAATGTAGCCGGGCAAGTGGTAGAAGTGTTAGTAGGGGAGCATTTTCGTGACAGTGACCATAATTCGGTGAGATTTTAGGTAGTCATGGAAAAGGACAACGATGGACCGGAAATAAAGGTTCTAAATTGGATTTACAAAAGTTAAATCGTGCTTGACTAATCTACTGGAATATTTTGAGGATGTAACTGGGAAAATAGATAAGGGAGAACCAGTAGATGTGGTGTATTTGGACTTTCAAAAGGCTTTCGATAAGGTCCCGCATAAGAGATTAGCATGTAAAGTTAAGGCACATGGGATTGGGGGCAAGGTATTGACTTGGATTAGAACTGGTTGGCGGACAGAAAGCAAAGAGTAGTAATTAATGGGTCTTTTTCCGAGTGGCAAGCAGTGACTAGTGGGGTACCGCAGGGATCGGTCCTTGGACCCCAGCTATTCACAATATACATTAATGATCTAGATAAGGGAACCCAGATGCACCGTTAAACCCCATACACACCAGGTCAGGATCCTGATACAACATGAAACCCCATACACACAATGGGAGTACCCAGATACTCTGAGACACCGCATGAACTCCTGGCAGGAACCTGATACACTGTGAATCCCCATACAAACCTGGCAGGACCCTGATTCAGTGTGACACCGATAAACACCTGTCAGGATCCTAATCAACAGAGAAACCCCATACACATCTGGACGGATCCAGATACACCTTGAACTCACTTACACAGCTGACAGGTTCCTCCTCCACTGTGAATCCCCAAAGAGAGCTGGCAGGAACCTGATACACCGTGAAATCCCATACACACCTGGCATGATCCTTATACACTGTCAATCGCCATACACACCAGGCAGGACCCTGAAACATTGTGAAACCCCATACTCACCTGGCAGGATGCTGACATGCTGTTAAACCAAATACACTACTGGCAGGTTCCAGAAAATCTGTGAAATTCCATATACACTGAGAAAACCTATAGCCACCTCGCAAGGATCCTGATAAACTGCGAAACCCCTTACACATCTGGCAGGATCATGATACATTGTTAAACCCCATATACATCAGGCAGGATCCTGATACACTGCGAAACCCAATACACACCTGGCAGGATCCCGTTACACTGCGAAGCACCATACACATCTGGCAGGATCCGATCAACTGAAACATAGTACACACCTGGCAGAAGCCCGATACACTGTGAATCCCCATACACACCTGGCAGGACCATGATATACAGTGAAACGCCATACACACATAGTAGGATCCTGATGTACTGTGAAACCCCAGACACATCTGGCAGCATCCTGATGCACTGTGAGGCCCCATTCAAACCTGGCAGGATCCTGATGCACTGTCAAATCACATAAAAACCTGGGAGGATTCTGATACACGGTGAGACCTCATTCATAACTGGCAGGATCCTGATACACGGTGAAACCGCAAACACACCTGGCAGGATCCTGCTACATTGTGAAACACCGTACACACCTGCCATGATTCAGATTCTCTGTGGAACCGCTTACGCACCTGGAAGTACCCAGATACACGGGGAAAACCCATACACAACAGGGCAGGATGCTGATACACTCTGAAACCACATAAACACCTCAGAGGATCCTGATACACCGTGAAACCGCATACACACCATGGCAGTACCCTGATAAACTGTGACACCCCATGAAAGCCTGCCAGGATCCTGATGCACTGTGAATCCCCATACAAACCTGGCAGGACCCTGATTCAGTGTGAAACCGATAAACACCTGTCAGGATTCTGATAAACAGTGAAACCCCATACACATCTGGACGGACCAAGATACAGAGTGAAATCACTTACACATCTGGAAGGATCCTGATACACTGTGAAACACCATACACACTTGACATGATCCTTATACACTTTCAATCGCCATAGACACCTGGCCGGACCCTGAAACATGGTGAAATTCCATACACTTCTGGCAGGATCCTGATAAACAGTGAAACCCCATACACACCTGGCGGGTTCCAGAAAAAACGGTGTAACTCCATATACTTCAGTGAAACGCTACAGCCACCCGGCAGGATCCTGATAAACTGTGAAACCACTTACACATCTGGCAGGACCATGATACAGTTTGAAACCCCATATACTTCAGGCAGTATCCCGTTAAACTGTGAAACCCCATACGCAGCATCCTGATCAACTGAAACACACTACACACCTGGCAGGAGCCCGAAACAAACCTGGCAGGACCCTGATTTATTGTGTAACCCACACATACCTGGCAGGATCCTGATAAACACTGAAACCTCATGCACAGCTGGCAGGATCCTGATATACTGTTGTACCCCATACACACCTGACATGATCCTGATACACTGTGAAACCCCATACACACCTGGCAGGATCCTGATACACTGTGAAACCCCATACAAAGCTGGCAGGATCCTGATACACTGTGAAACCACATACACTCCTGTCAGGATCCTGATACACTGTGAAACTCCATACACACCTGGCAGGATCCTGATACACTGTGAAACCCCATACACACCTGGCAGGATCCTGATACACTGTGAAACCCCATACACACCTGGCAGGATCCTGATACACTGGATCGGACTTGTCCCAAGGAAGAAATCGCTCTTTGTATTTCTTCTATCGGTAATTCTATCATTTTAAAAACTGTTCCGTGAAATTACTGAGATGAACTTGTTCGTATGAATACTTCGCTATAATAGAAAGCTTTCAGCTTAAACTAACGATAGATTGAAATAAGCAAGAAAGGGAAGATACATGGCGGGGGAGTTCACAGGAAGACAAATATTCGGCGAAGTTTGGGTCTGCCTCTTCAGGCTCTGCCAGAGCCAATCCTTAATCCTGGTTAAAAAACAGAGGAGAAATGAGAGAGGGAAAGAAAATATCGCAATTCTCCCCTCGGAATTATCACCACACTCTGCCCTCAAACAGTTTCTCTCTTCTGACACTTCCATCCCTGGGAGGTGATATTTATTACTGTCTCATAACCACCCTGAAAATGTGGAGAATCCAAACTTGATACCGACTACAGCACAGGCATGGTCCTTTCTGTGTCTAACAATGAAACGTGTGTGTCTGCTGTAGATTTACAATGATATATGTAACTGTGGAAAGTCAGTACTCATTCCCCCAGTAGCTCAGGCGATTGATGCTCAGGGATAATTTAATTCGGTAGTTAAATGGTTAATGTCCTCACGTAAAGAAACAGCCTCTCCCTTAGCTCAGTGACAAGACACTGTCTCCGGGACCCTGGGCTCAAAGCGCAAAGATCAGGATATCAATTAAACTTTTAGCAAACAATGCCCCAGATGGAAATGTAACAACTTATATCTAACCATGTATCGGTTTTACTGAACTTCCCTGTAACAAGAAGGGATAACATTTTAAAAGTAACTTTGTTCACAGGTGAAGCGGCAGCGAATTGTCAAACCGGTTGGATTTCATTTGACCTGAAAGGCCGCTCCCTGTTCTGAAGCAAATCAGGAATGTTGAGCTGAAATTCACCCTGAGGGCGGGCAGCAGCTTTCACACAGAGGGCGGAGCTCTGAGTCTCACAGAACAAGGATCAGATCAAATTCACAATTTGTGACTTGCTCAAATCAAACAAGGAACTTCTACCTGATTGGATGTAATGAAGTAACAAGGATATAACTCGCAAAATCTGAACGGAAATGAAGATGCAGAAAATCCTTGCGGGATCAAGGTAAGATTATTGTAGCTTCTAAGCTTCATTTCTCCCTTTACTCTTCCTTCGAAAACCTTTTTCCAGCGGTCTCATTAGCGCTCCAGCACCGGGGTTGCGGCTATTCTGTGAGTGTGGGTTCAGACTGTGACTGAGGACAGTCCATCTTACACCTGGGATTTCAGGGCTAAACCCACTCCGGGTCTCCACCAGTCTCCCCACAGACACATTTTAAAGCGGTTGCAGGACAGAAAGCAGGAACACCAACTCTGGGGATTTAATCCAGCAAAGTCCAGCGGCGCCTCCTTCCCATGTTAGAATTCGCAGTTCAGTAAACAGGGTTTGGAACCTGGTCTTCCGAACTCAGTGCGGACTTTTACTCACTGAACCGTTTGGTGTCCGGCACAGTTTTATTTAACTGATCAAAAGCCGATCCAGCAGTTCAGACCGAACACACAGTTCAGCTCAGTGAAGGTTTAACACATTCGCACTGGTCGATTATCGCTCTGTGCCGAGCACCTGGAAAATCAGCCTCTGATTACCTGAGGCCGGTCTGAAGGCGACCTCGTCACAGGATCGGAGCAACTTCGGAGATAAATCTAGTCCCCGATTAATTATAATAATGAAATGCTGCATAACCGAGAAATCACTGTTTAACTCAGTCAGGAACGCATGTGAATTAGGTGAGAGAATGGAGCAGGGACTTGTGTTTTTGCTGAAACAAATTCATGTTAATGAGTCGCTTATTGTCAAACTGGCCGAAAAATCAGACAGACTGATCCCTTTAGACAGAAACAAACTTCAGGAATGTTTTAGACCGAAACCGGTTTCAGGCTGAAACCACCTTTCACACAGACAGGAGGAAACCAATTAATGATCTTTATATTAAAAGTAATTACTCAAATTACCATAAGGTGGGAGGGCCCCGGGACTTTTAGCAAATCTCTGTTTTACTGAACTTCCCAGGAAGAAGAGATGAAGTAAATTTTATAACTAACTTTTTTCACAGATGAAGCGGCAGCGAATTGTCAAACGGGTTGGATTTGATTTGACTAGAAAGGCCGCTCCCTGTTCTGAAGCGAAAGAGGAATGTTTGAGCTGAAATTCACCCTGAGGGCGGGCAGCAGCTTTCACACAGAGGGCGGAGCTTTGAGTCTCAGAACAAGGATCAGATCAAATTCACAATTTGTGACTTGCTTAAATCAAACAAGGAAGTTCTGCATGAAATAACAAGGATGTAACTCGCAAAATCTACACGGAAATAAAGAGACAGAAAATCCTTGCGGGATCAGGGTAAGATTAATGTAGTTTCTAAGCTTCATGTCTGTGTTTTGTTCTTCCCTTTTTCCCTTTACTCTTTATTTCTAAAGCCTGTTACCTGCGGTCTGATAATTTCTCCAGCGCCGGGTTGCGGCTATTCTGTGAGTGTGGGCTCAGACCGTGACTGAGGACAATCCATTTCATACCGGGGATTTCAGGGCTAAACCAGTCTCCACCAGTCTCCTCACAGACACATTTTTTGCGGTTGCGGGACAGAAAGCAGGAAAGAAAGAAAGAAGAAGGAAAAGTTTGCATTTTTTTATATAGCGCCTTTCACGACCACCGGACGTCTCAAAGCGCTTTGAAGCCAATGACGTACTTTTTTGAAGTGCAGTCACTGTTGTGATTAGGGAAACGCGGCAGCCAAATTGCGCACAGCAAGCTCCCACAAACAGCAATGTGATAATGACCAGATAATCTGTTATTTTTGTTATGTTAGTTGAGGGATAAATATTGGCCAGCACACGGGGAGAACTCCCCTGTTCTTCTTCGAAATAGTGCCACGTGATCTTTTACGTCCACCTGAGAGAGTAGACGGGGCCTCGGGTTAACGTCTCAACCGAAAGACGGCACCTCCGAAAGTGCAGACCGACTCTGGGGGTTTACGCGGCGCCTCCTCCCTCTTTTAGAATTTGCAGTTCAGTCAGACAGGGGTGCGAATGTGGTCCTTTCTCACTCCGTATGCTTTTATTTCTTTACAGTAACGCGCGGTATTTTCACTTACTGAAGCGTTTGGTGCCCAATACTATTTAATTTAACTGATAACGGCGGGGGCGGCAGTTCAGACCGAACACACAGTTCAGCTCAGTAAAGGGTTAACACATTCGCCCATGGTAAAGCAACCTCTGGTTCCCTGACGTCGGACTGAACGCGATTCAGCCATTGGATCGTAGCAACTTCGGAGATAAAATTAATCCCCGATGAATTCTAATAAATGAATCACTGTTAACGCGACGATATCCGGTTAACTCAGGTAGAAAGGGATGCAAATTAGGAGACAAATGGAGCCGAGATTAGTGTTTTTGGTGAAATAAGTTCACGTTAATGAGGCGGTTATTGTCAAACCGGCTGTGTAAACAACTTAGGCCGCTCACTTTGGAGAGAAACGACATTATGCAATCAACCACTCAAATTACCAACAGGTAGAAAAGATCATTAACCTCTATTTAAAATTTAAATGTTGAAATTAATCTTGTGTAACTAATGTAATTAATGTGGCGGAAATGCAAGTTGGTGCTGTTGCGTGTTTATTATACTAGTGACAGCCTGACTTAAGCAGCAAATAATTGAATTTTACAAGTTCTGAAACTTGATTATAAATTAAATCCGGGAAATAACTTGAACTATAGTTTGGAGAAATCACTGATCCGAGTGTGAATCGCTTTTACATTTCCCCAGTGGGGAAAGGAAAGGACGCTGACTGAGAGTTTGATTGGACGCAAGTGCTAGGGCCCACACACAGCGAGACACGCGCACAAGTGGAGAATTGTGATTGTAAAACAGCAAATCTACCACTTATGTATTCATGGTCATTCTTGAGATTGTCAGAGCCCGAAAGATTCAAAACATAAATGCTGTGCATCACCTCATTGTTTAAAGTTACACAATTCATAACATTACACATTAGTGTTAATATTAGTTGAACAGCGGCAAATGTCCTCACAACCTACAGTGCTCAACAGTCAGGTGCTGACACCATGAGAGATATGGTCAATATATTCAAATAGAAGCAGCAGCCAGAACACATGTCCATGAACACACCGACAATGTCACTGCCCATAAAGACCAGAGGAATCACACCCAGCTATATAATGTTTTTTTGGATAAATATCATATTCATAAAATAACCAGAATTTAAAATAAAACATAACATATAAAATATTCAACACAAATCTGTGATTAAAAATAATGCAATACCACCAGACTGCGTCAAACCGAGTGAAGGATCATTTATTTCATCAATGATGACACCGCTCCATTTTTCCAAACAGAATATATGCTACCACAGCAGTAAGCATGGTTTAACAAGTAATGTGTGAGTAAATCTGAACAATTGTTGCACTTGTGAAAACCTATACACACCTGGCAGGATCCTGATACAATGTGAGACACATTACACACCTGGCAGGATCCTGATACACTGTGAAACCTTATACACACCGAGCAGGATCCTGATACAATGTGAGACACATTACACACCTGGCAGGACCCTGATAAACTGTGAATCACCATACAAACCTGGCAGTTTCCTGATACAACGTGAAACCCCATTCACACCTGGCAGGATCATGATAAACTGGGAAACCCCGTACACACCTGGCAGGATCCCGATACACTGTGAAAACCCATAAACACCTGGCAGGATCCTGATACACTGTGAAACTCTATGCACACCTGGCAGGATCCTGATATACTGTGAAACCCCATACATAACAGGTAGGATCCTGATACACTGTGAAACTCCATAAACACCTGGCAGGATCCTGATACACTGAAACCCCATACACACCTGGCTGGATACTGATACACTGTGAAACCCTATACACACGTGTCAGGATCCTGATACATTGTGAAACCCAATACATATCTGGAAAGAACCTGTTACACTGCGAACCCCCATACACACCTGATAGGGTCCTGATGTACTTATTCTCCAGCGTAGTGGTAATTTCACTGGGCTAATAATCTAGAATTGAGAGGTCGCACAACACCAGGTTATAGTCCAACAGTTTTATTTGAAATCACAAGCTTTCGGAGCTATCGATTGCTCCTTCCTCAGGTGAAGTAAATTAGATACAGAATCGCCAAAGCATATATAGATAGAGAACAAAGCATGTGTACCTTACAATTGCAGACCACTAAATTAAATCATCCTGACTATCTGCCGAGGTGTGATAAAGTTAATCAAGTCAGCCAGGAAGGTACCACATCAAAGACATAGCAAGATACAACTGAGACAATGAGGTGTAGTCGCAGGGGTTCTAACGTGTCAAAAGCTGCCGTCTGTATGTAAAACGAAAAGCTTTAAAAAAAATTACTTTTTTACTGGGAAAATTTTTACTTTTTTACTGGGAATCACATCTGTGAACAAGCCAACGACGACTCGAGTCCGGATCACGTCATGTATCGTGACATAAACCCAAGATCCCGGTTGAGCCCGTCTTCATGAGTGCGGAACTTGGCTATCAGTTTCTGCTCGATGATTTTGCGTTGTCGTGTGTTTCTAAGGTTGCCTTGGAGAACGCTTACCCGCAGATCCGAGGCTGAATGTCCTTGACTGCTGAAGTGTTCCCTGACTGGGAGGTAACAATCCTGCCTGGCGATTGTTGCGTGGTGCTCGTTCATACGTTGTCTCAGTGTCTGCATGGTCTCGCCGATGTACCATGCCGCGGTGCATTCTTTCCTGCAACGTATGAGGTACACCACGTTGGCCGAGTCACATGTTGTACGCCATGTTCTTCGCAGCCTTCAACATGTCATCGATGACGACAAACACCTCGCTAAGGCCATCCCCACGCCTCCACTACTTGCCTTCAAACAGCCGCCTAACCTCAGAAGTACCATCGTTCGCAGCAAATTACCCAGCTTTCAGGATAACAGCGACCACGACACCACACAACCCTGCCATGGCAAACTCTGCAAGACATGCCAGATCATCAACACAGATACCACCATCACACGTGAGGACACTACCCACCAGGTACATGGTACATACTCATGTGACTCGGCCAACGTGGTCTACCTCATACGTTGCAGGAAAGAATGCACCGCGGCATGGTACATCAGCGAGACCATGCAGACACTGAGACAACGTATGAACGAGCACCGCGCAACAATCGCCAGGCAGGATTGTTACCTCCCAGTCGGGGAACACTTCAGCAGTCAAGGACATTCAGCCTCGGATCTGCGGGTAAGCGTTCTCCAAGGCAACCTTAGAAACACACGACAACGCAAAATCATCGAGCAGAAACTGATAGCCAAGTTCCGCACTCATGAAGACGGGCTCAACCGGGATCTTGGGTTTATGTCACGATACATGACGTGATCCAGACTCGAGTCGTCGTTGGCTTGTTCACAGATGTGATTCCCAGTAAAAAAGTAAAAATTTTCCCAGTAAAATAGTAAAAATTTTTAAAGCTTTTCATTTTACATACAGACGGCAGCTTTTGACACGTTAGAACCCCTGCGACTACACCTCATTGTCTCAGTTGTATCTTGCTATGTCTTTGATGTGGTACCTTCCTGGCTGACTTGATTAACTTTATCACACCTCGGCAGATAGTCAGGATGATTTAATTTAGTGGTCTGCAATTGTAAGGTACACATGCTTTGTTCTCTATCTATATATGCTTTGGCGATTCTGTATCTAATTTACTTCACCTGAGGAAGGAGCAATCGATAGCTCCGAAAGCTTGTGATTTCAAATAAAACTGTTGGACTATAACCTGGTGTTGTGCGACCTCTCAATTTTGTCCACCCCAGTCCAACACCGGCATCTCCGCATCATGACTAATAATCCAGAGGCATGGACTAATGATCCAGAGACGTGAGTTCAAATACCACCACGGCAGCTGGGGAATTTAAATTCAGTTAGTTAAATAAATCTGGAATAAAAAGCTAGTATCAGTAATGGTAACCATGAAACTATCGGATTTTCGTAAAAACCCATCTGGTTCACAAATGTCCTTTAGTGGAAGGAAATCTGCTGTCCTTACCTGGTCTGGCCTATATGTGACTCCAGACCCACAGCAATGTCGTTGACTCTTAACTGCCCTCTGAAATGGCCGAGCAAGTCACTCAGTTGTAACTAGCCGCTACGAAACAAAATAATGAGAATGAAACCGCACGGATCACCCGGCATTGACATCGGCACTGGATACGGGCACAGGCAACCCTGCAAAATCCTCCTCACCAACATCTGGGTACTTGTGCCAAAATTGGGAGAGCTGTCCCACAGGCTATTCAAGCAACAGCCTGACATAGTCATACTCACAGAATCATACTTTTCAGGCAATGTCCCGAACTCCTCCATCACCATCCCTTGGTATGTCCTGTCCCAACGGCAGGACAGACCCACCAGGGGTGGTGGCACAGTGGTATACAGTCGGGAAGGAGTTCCCTGGGAGTCCTCAACATTGACTCCGGACCCCTTGAAGTCTCATGGCTTCAGGACAAACATGGGCAAGGAAACCTCCTGATGATTACCACCTACCACCCTCCCTCAGCTGATGAATCAGTAATCTTCCATGTTGAACACCACTTGGAAGAAGTATTGAGAGTGCCAAGGACACAGAATGTACTCTGGGTCGGGGATTTCAATGTCCATCACCAAGAGTGGTTAGGTAGCACCACTACTGACCGAGCTGGCCGAGTCCTGAAGGACATAACTGTCAGTCTGGGCCTGCGACAGGTGGTGACAGAACCAACACGAGGGAAAAACCTAGTTGACCTCGTCCTCATCAATCTACCTGTCGCAGATGCATCTTTCCAGGACAGCATTGGCAGCAGTGACCACCGCACAGTCATTGTGGAGACGAAGTCCCGTCTTCACACTGAGAACACCCTCCATCGTGTTGTGTGGCACTACCACCGTGCTAAATGGGATAGATTTCGAACTGATCTAGCAGCTCAAAACTGGGCATCCATGAGGCGCTGTGGGCAATCAGCAGCAGCAGAATTGTATTCCACCACAATCTGTAACTTCATGGCCCGGCATATTCCTCACTCTACCATTACCACCAAGCAAGGGGACCAACCCTGGTTCAATAAGGATTGTAGAAGTGCATGCAAGGAGCAGCACCAGGCGTACGTAAAAATGACGTGCCAACCTGGGGAAGCTGCAACACAGGACTACATGCATGCTAAAAAGCGGAAGCAGCATGCTATAGACAGGGCTAAGCGATCCCACAATCAACGGATCAGATCAAAGCTCTGCAGTCTTGCCACATCCAGTCATGAATGGTGGTGAACCATTAAACAAGTAACGGGAGGAGGAGGCTCCATGAATATCCCCATCCTCAATGATGGTGGAGACCAGCACTTGAGTGCAAAATACACGGCTGAAGCGTTTGCAACCAACTTCAGCCAGAAGTGCCGAGTGGATCCTTCATATCGGCCTACTCCCAAGGTCCCCACCATCACAGAAACCATTCTTCAGCCAATTCGATTCACTCCACGTGATATCAAGAAACGGCTGAGCGTACTGGATACAGCAAAGGCTATGGGCCCCGAAAACATCCCGAGTACATGGCTAAAGACCTGTGCTACAGAACTAGCCAAGCTGCTAGCCAAGCTGTTCCAGTACAACTACAACACTGGCATCTATCCGACAATGTGGAAAACTGCCCAGGTATGTCCTGTCCACAAAAAGCAGGACAAATCCAACCAGGCCAATTAACGCCCCATCAGTCTACTCTCAATCATCAGCAAATTGATGGAAGGAGTCATCGACAGTGCTATCAAGCGACACTTACTCACAAATAACCTGCGCACTGATGCCCAGTTTGGGTTCTGCCAAGACCACTCGGCTCCCGACCTCATGACCGCCTTGGTCCAAACATGGACAAAGGAGCTGAATTCCAGAGGTGAGGTGAGAGTGACTGCCATTGACATCGCGCAGCATTTGACCGAGTCTGCCATAAAGGAGCCTAGAAAACTGAAGTCAATGCGAATCGGGGGGGAAAACGCTCCACTGGCTGGAGTCATACCTAGCACAAAGGAAGATGGTTGTGGTGGTTGAAGGACAATCATCACAGGCCCAGGACATCGCTGCAGGAGTGCCTCAGGGCAGTATCCTGGGCCCAACCATCTTCAGCTGCATCATCAATGACCTTCCCACCAACTTAAGGTCAGAAATGGGGATGTTCGCTTATGAATGCACAGTGTTCAGCGCCATTCGCAACTCCACAGATAATGAAGCAGTCCATGCCCGCATGCAACAAGACCTGGATGACTTTCAGGCTTGGGCTGATAAGTGGCAGATAACATTCGCGCCACAGAACTGCCAGGCAATGACTATCTCCAACAAGCGAGAGTCTAACCACCTCCCCTTGACATTCAATGGCATTAACATCGCTGAATCCCCCACTATCAACATCCTAGGGGTCACCATTAACCAGAAACTTAACTGGACCAGCCACATAAATACTTTGGGAACAGGAGCAGGTCAGAGGCTAGGTATTCTGCGGCGAGTGTCTCACCTCCTGACTCCGCAAAGCCTTTCCACCATCTACATGACACAAGTAAGGCGTGTGATGGAATACTCTCCACTTGCCTGGATGAGTGCAGCTCCAACAACACTCAAGAAGCTCGACACCATCCAGGACAAAGCAGCCCGCTTGATTGGCACCCCATCCACCACCTTAAACATTCACTCTCTCCACCACCGGCGTACAGTGGCTGCAGTGTGTACCATCTACAAGATGCACTGCAGCAACTCGCCAAGGCTTCTTCGGCAGCACCTCCCAAACCCGCGAAATCTTCCACCTAGAAGGACAAGGGCAGCAGGCGCCTAGGAACTCCACCACTTCCAAGTTCCCCTCCACGTCACACACCATCCTGACTTAGAAGTATATCGCGGATCCTTCATCATCGCTTGGTCAAAATCCTGTAACTCCCTACCTAACAGCACTGTGGGAGTACCTTCACCACACGGACTGCAGCGGTTCAAGAAGGCAGATCACCACCACCTTCTCAAGGGTAACTAGGGATGGGCAATAAATGCTGGCATTGCCAGCGACGCCCTGATCAAATATACGAATAAAAAAAAACACTCCTGGCAGAATCCAAATATACTGTGAAACCACATACACAGCTGGCAGGATCCTGATACACTGTGAAACCCCATACACAGCTGGCAGGATCCTGATACAATGTGAAACCCCATAGACACCTGGCAGGATCCTGAAACACTGAGACCCCATACACATCTGGCAGAATCCTGATACACTGTTCAAACCCCAAACACACCTGGCAGGCTCCTGATAAACTGGGGAACCCGATAGACACCTGACAGGATCCTGATACACTGTGAAACCCCAAACACACCTGGCAGGCTCCCGATAAACTAGGGAACCCCATAGACACCTGACAGTATCCTGATACACTGTGAAACCCCATACACACTGGGCAGGATCCTGATACACTGTGAAACCATATACATACCGGACAGGATCCTGATACACTGTGAAACCCAATACACAGCTGGCAGGACTCTTATATACTGTGAAACCCCATAAACACCTGGCAGGATCCTCATAAACTGTGAAACCCCAAACACACCTGGCAGGCTCCTGATACACTCTTAAACCCCATACACACCTGGCAGGATCCTGATACACTATGAAACCCCATACACACCTGGCAGGATCCTGATACACTGTGAAAGCCCATACACACCTGGCAGGATCCTGATACACTGTGAAACCGCATATACACCTGGCAGGATCTTGATACACTATGAAAGCCCATACACACCTGGCAGGATCCTGATACACTGTGAAACCGCATATACACCTGGCAGGATCTTGATACAATGTGAAACCCCATACACATCTGGCAGGATCCTGATACACTGTGAAACCCCATACACACCTGGCAGGATCCCGATACACTATGAAACCCCATACACACCTGGCAGGATCCTGATACACTGTGAAACCCCATACACACCTGGCAGGATCCTGATACACTGTGAAACCGCATACACACCTGGCAGGATCTTGATACAATGTGAAACCCCATACACACCTGGCAGGATCCTGATACACTGTGAAACCCCATACACACCTGGCAGGATCATGATACACTGTGAAACCCCATACACACCTGGCAGGATCCTGGTATGCTGTGAATCCCCATACACACCAAGCAGGATCATGGCCCTGGACAGTCTGTTAATAAATCTCTCATCAACCCCTCAATTTGAGAGCAGTTTTAACCCAGTGGTGACTCTATAAGGATCAGGTTTATGGAGCTGATATTACTGACACTGTCTGTGTTGAACTTAACGCTGCTATAACGCATTGATTAAGTAACGGCTGAAATTTCAGGAACGAATAAACCGGCTGCAAAACTCTCCCCCAGCACCGGATTAATTCGGAAAATTAATGCAGACAAACTGGGCACAGGCCAGACACCGCAGTAGAGGTCCTTAAAACTGCAGAAATAAAATGGCCGGGGCAGCCAGGCCGTGTTTGTGCATTGCTGGGGATAAAGCATATCAGTTAGACGGACTGTACTGTGCCGCTCACAGAAAACACAAGAAGCTTCTGCGCAGGTGTTGTCCTGTCCCGCCAGGTGGGTGCGGGATATCTGCTGGAACTCGCCCGGCAGAGGCGCAGACTTCGAAACGGCGCCAGAGAACGCTTTGTTCTGACCTGTCCCACTGTTTATCGTCTTAACAACAAGAATATCATTCTATGGGGTGGGTGGGGGGCAGATATGGTTTGCGATCCAGAATCCTGGATACCTCAGTTCAGCATCAGGGTAGTTCATAAAATCGGCAATTTCAGGATCTCTGTAATTAAAATCTGTAGATAGGGGATCACTTGTCCAGAACTTTTGACTGACCCCGAAATAAATACACCGATAACTTTCACGGTTTCACAGTGGGGGTGTTTTTATTAAATATATTTTAAAAGGTTTACTCTCGATTCTCTCGCACCGATTATCTGGATTACCCCTGGAATTCTGTGACAGCAGAGGGAGCCTAGCCTTAAATAAAAACAGCAAATCACATCCGTTGAAAGCGGCCGTTCAAACCCTCCAGTGCTGAAGTCATTGTCCAGAAACTCCGGTTAAACTTTACATTTCCCAAATGCTGGAATTTATTATTCAGCAGATGATTAAATGGAGGAACATCGGAGGAGTCCATTAAGCCCCTCAAACCCGTCCATTTAATGAGATTATTGCTGATCTCTATCTCAACCCCATCTACCTGCCTTTGATTCATTTCACTCCATACCCTTAAGTAATGCAAATCTGTCGATCTCAGCATGAAAAATAAAATCGGCACAGAATCCACAATTATTGGGGAGGAAATTCCATATTTCTATAATTATTGTGTTAAAAAGTGCTTGATGACTTCATTCCTGAACAGTCTGCCTCTAATTTTAGGTTTCCCCCACCCCGTTCTGGAATCCCCCACGACAGGAAATTTCTCTTTTCTATCGAATTCTGTGGTGTGGGCCTGGGTCGGTGGGGTGTCTGTTTAAGAGCGGGTTCTTGTTGAGTCAATGCAGGGCAGCGTCAGTGGGGTGTCGGTATGATGCTGGATCAGTGGGGCATGGGTGTGGGGCTGGGTCAGTGGGGTGAGGGGCTGGGACAAAGTGGTATGGAACTGCGTCAGTGGGGTCCGGGACTGTGTCAGTGGGGTGCGGGGCTGTGTCAGTGGGGTGCGGGCTGTGTCAGTGGGGTGCGGGACTGTGTCAGTGGGGTGCGGGGCTGGGTCAGTGGGGTGCGGGGCTGTGTCAGTGGGGTGCGGGGCTGGGTCAGTGGGGTGCGAGGCTGGGTCAGTGGGGTGCGGGACTGGGTCAGTGGGGTGTGGGGCTGGGTCAGTGGTGTGTGAGGCTGGGTCAGTGGGGTGTGGGGCTGGGTCAGAGGGGTGAGGGGCTGGGTCAGTGGGCGGTGCTGTGTCAGTGGGGTGGGGTTGGGTCAGTGAGGGTGTGAGTCTGGGTCAGTGGGTTTTGAGGCTGTGTCAGTGGGGTGCGAAGTTGGGTCAGTGGGGTGCGGGGCTGTGTCAGTGGCTGCGAGGCTTGGTCAGTGGGGTGCGGGGCTGGGTCAGTGGGGTGCGGGGCTGGGTCAGTGGGTGCGAGGATATGTCAGTGGTGTGCGTGGCTGCGTCAGTGGGGTGTGAGGCTTGGTCAGTGGGGTGCGGGGCTGGGTCAGTGGGCTGTGGGGCTTGGTCAGTGGGTTGCGTGACTGAATCAGTGGTAAGCAGGGCTGGGTCAGTTGGTGTGGGGCTGCTTCAGTGGGGTGCGGGGCTGTATCAGTGGCTGTGGGGCTGGGTCAGTGGGTTGCACGACTGGATCAGTGGGATGCGGGGCTGGGTCAGTGAGTGTGGGGCTTGGTCAATCGGGTGGGTTTGTTTCAGTGTGGTGTGGGTCTGGGTCAGTCGGGTGTGGGGTTGGTTCGGTGGGGAGTGGGGCTGTGTCAGTGGGAAGTGGGGGCTGGGTCAGTGGGGAATGGGGCTGGGTCAGTGGATGCGGGGCTGCGTCAGTGGGGTGTGTGTCTGGGTCAGTGCGGAGTGTTTCTGCGTCAGTGGGGAGTGGTGCTGGGTAAGTGGGGTGCGGGGCAGGGTCAATGAGGTGAGTGGCTGTGCCAGTGTGGTGTGGGCCTCGGTCAGTGGGGTGTGGGGCTAGGTCGGTTGGGTGCGGGGCTGGGTCAGTGGGTTGTGGGGATGGGTCAGTGGGGTGCGGGGCTGGGTCAGTGGGGTGTGGATGTGGGGCTGGGTCAGTGATGTATGGGGCTGTGTCAGTGGGGTTCGGGGCTGAGTCAGTGGGGTGTGGGTCTGGGTCTGTGTGGTGTGGGGCTGGATCAGTGTGATGTGGGGCTATTCTGTGAGGTGTGGGGCTGTGTCAGTGATGTGTGGGGCTGTGTCAGTGGGGTGTGGGGCTGGGTCAGTGGGGTGTGGGGCTGTGTCAGTGGGGCTGGGTCTGTGGGGTGTAAGGCTGGGTCAGTGGGGTGTGGGGTTGGGTCAATGATGTGTGGGGCTGTGTCAGTGGGTTGCGGGGCTGGGTCAATGAGGTGTGAGGCTGGGTCAGTGGGGTGTGGGGCTGGGTCAGTGGGGTGTGGGGCTGGGTCAGTGGGGTGTGGGGCTGGGTCAGTGGACTGTTGGGCTGGGTCATTGCGGTGCGGGACTGGTTCAGTGGGGTGTTGGGTTGGGTCAGTGTGGTGAGGGGCTGGGTCAATGGGGTGTGGGGTTGGGTCAGTGGGGTGTGGGGCTGGGTCAGTGGGGTGCGTGGCTGGGTAAGTGGGGTGTGTGGCTGAGTCAGTGGGGTGTGGGGCTGGGTCTGTGGGGTGTAAGGCTGGGTCAGTGGGGTGTGGGGTTGTGTCAGTGGGGTGTGGGGCTGTGTCAGTGGGTTGCGGTGCTGGGTCAATGAGGTGTGAGGCTGGGTCAGTGGGGTGTGGGGCTGCGTCAGTGGTTAGAGGGGATTTGTCAGTGGGATGTGCGGCTGGGTCTGTGGGTGTGGGGCTGGGGAAGTGAGGTGCGGCTCTGGAGCTGTGGGGTGCGTGGCTGTGGCAGTGGGGCGCGGAGCTGGGTCTTTGAGTTGTGCTGCAGCGTCAGGGGCGTGTGGTGATGCGTCATTTGGGTGTGGGGTTGGGTCAGTGGGGTATTGGGCTGGGTCAGTGGGGGGCGGGTCTGCGGTCAATGGGAGGCGGGGCCGTGTTCAGTGGGATGTTGGGCTGTGCCAGTGGTCTGCTGGTCTGAGTGAGTGGGGTGTGTGTCTTGGTCAGTGGTGTGAGTGGCTACTTCAATGGGGTATGGGGATCCGTCATTGGGCTGTGGGGTTTTGTCAGTGGGGTATGGGGCTTGGTCAGAGGGAGTGTGGGGCTGGGTCAGTGTGGTGTGGGGCTGGGTCAGTTTCGTGCGGGGCTGGTTCATTGGGGTGTGGTGCTGTTTTTAGTTGGATGTGGGGCTTGTTCAGTGGGGTGTGGTGCTGGGTCTGTTGGTTGTGTGGCTGGGACAGTGGGGTGCGGGGCAGTGTCAATGGGGTGTGGGGCTGGGTCAGTGTGGTGTGGGGCTGGGTCAGTGGGGTGTGGGGCTGGGTCAGTGGGTTGCGGGGCTGGGTCAGTGTGGTGTGGGGCTGGGACAGTGCGATGTGGGGCTGGGTCAGTGGGGTGCGGGGCTGGGTCAGTGGGGTGTGGATGTGGGGCTGGGTCAGTGATGTATGGGGCTGTGTCAGTGGGGTTCGGGGCTGAGTCAGTGGGGTGTGGGTCTGGGTCTGTGTGGTATGGGGCTGGATCAGTGTGATGTGGGGCTATTCTGTGAGGTGTGGGGCTGTGTGAGTGATGTGTGGGGCTGTGTCAGTGGGGTGTGGGGCTGGGTCAGTGGGGTGTGGGGCTGTGTCAGTGGGGTGTGGGGCTGGGTCTGTGGGGTGTAAGGCTGGGTCAGTGGGGTGTGGGGCTGGGTCAGTGGGTGTGGGGCTGGTCAGTGGTTGCGGGCTGGGTCAATGAGTTGTGAGGCTGGGTCAGTGGGGTATGGGGCTGGGTCAGTGGGGTGTGGGGCTGGGTCAGTGGGGTGTGGGGCTGGGTCAGTGGACTGTTGGGCTGGGTCATTGTGGTGCGGGACTGGTTCAGTGAGGTGTTGGGTTGGGTCAGTGTGGTGAGGGGCTGGGTCAATGGGATGTGGGGTTGGGTCAGTGGGGTGTGGGGCTGGGTCAGTGGGGTGCGTGGCTGGGTCAGTGGGGTGTGTGGCTGTGTCAGTGTGGTGTGGGGCTGGGTCAGTGGGGCGTGGGGCTGGGTCAGTGGGTTGCGGGGCTGGGTCAGTGGGGTGTGGGGCTGGGACAGTGAGGTGTGGGGCTGGGTCAGTTGGGTGTGGGGCTGGGTCGATGGGTTGCGGGGCTGGGTGAGCGGGGTGTGGGGTTGGGTCAGGCAGGTGTTGTGCTGTGTCAGTGGGGTGCGGGACTGAGACAGTGGGTTGTAAGTGTTGGGCTGGGTCAGTGGGTGTGGGGCTGGGTCAGTGAGGTGTGGGTGTGGGGCTTGGTCAGTGGATGTGGGGCTGGGTGCGTTGGGTGTGTGGCTGGGTCATTGGGATATGGGTCTGGGTCAGTGGTGTGAGGGGCTTGGTCAGTGGGTTGTGGGGCTGGGACCGTGGGTTGTGGGGCTGGGTCAGTGGGGGTGTGGGCCTGGGCCAGTGTGTTGTGGGCTTTCAATGGGGTGTCATAGAATCATAAAATCATAGAAATTTACAGCACAAAATGAGGCCCTGAGGCCCACCATGTTCGTGCCGGCCGACAAAGAGCTATCCAGCCTAATCGAAATGTTCAGTTCTTGGGTATGTTGGCCTTCATAGCGAGAGGATTCGAGTACAGGAGCAAGGATGACTTGCTGCAGTTGTACAGGGCCTTGGTGAGACCACACCTTGAGTACTGTGTGCAGTTTTGATCGCCTTATCTGAGGGAGGATGTTCTTGGTATGGAGGGAGTGCCGCGAAGATCCACCAACTGATACCTAGGATGGCAGGAATGACGTATGAAGAGAGATTGGGACGATTGTATTCGCTAGAGTTTAGAAGAATGAGAGGGGATCTCATTGAAACTTATAAAATTCTAAAGGACTAGACAGACTAGATGCAGGAAGGATGTTCCCGATGGCGGGGGACTCCAGAACCAGGGATCACATTCTAAGGATAAGGGTAAGCCATTTAGGACTGAGATGAGGAGGAATTTCTTCACCCAGAGAGTGGTGAACCTGTGGAATTCTCTACCACAGAAGGCAGTTGATGCCAATTCATTAAATATATTAAGACGGAGTTAGATATATTTCTTAAGGCTAAAGGGATCAAGGGATATGGGGAGAAAGCAGGGACAGGGTACTGAATTTGGATGATCAGCCATGATCTTATTGAATGGCGGAGCAGGCTCGAGGGGCCGAATGGCCTACTCCTGCTCCTATCTTATATGTTTCTATGTTTCTATGTTTCTAATGTGGTGACCAGAAATGCACGCAGTATTCTAGCTGGGGCCTTACTAGTTCAAGCATAACTATGCTGCCTAGGCTTGGCCAATATGTTTTGCGGCTGTGCCGATGGAGTGTGGGTTAGGGTTAGGGTTAGGGTTAGTGGGGTGTGGGGCTGGGTTAGTGGGTTGTGGGGCTGGGCCAGTGTGGTGTGGGGCTCGGTCAGTGGGGTGTGGGGCTGGGCCAGTGTGGTGTGGGGCTGGGCCAGTGTGGTGTGGGGCTGGGTCAGTGGGGTGTGGGGCTGGGTTAGTGGGTTGTGGGGCTGCGTCAGTGGGGTGTGGGGCTGAGTTAGTGGGGTGTGGGGCTGGGTCAGTGGCGTGTGGGGCTGGGCCTGTGTGGTGTGGGGCTGGGTCAGCGGGGTTGTGGCTGGGTCAGTGTGGTGAGGGGCTGGGGCACTGTGATGTTGGGCTTCGTCAGTGGTGTGTGGGGCTTGGTCAGTGGGGTGTGGGGCTGTGTCATTGAGGTTTGAGGCGGGTTCAGTGGTGTGTGGGGTTGGGTCAGTGGGGTTTGGGGCTATGTCAGTGGGGTGTGGGGCTGGTTCAGTGAGGTTTGGGGCTTTGTCAATGGGGACGGGGCTGGCCTAGTTGGATGAGACGCTGTGTCAATGGGGTGCGGGACTGTGTCAGTGGGGTGTGGGGCTGGGTCAGTGGGGTGCTTGGTTGGGTCAGTGGGGTGTGGGGCATGGTCAGTGGGGTGCGGGGCTGGGTCAGTGGGGTGTGGGGATGGGTCAGTGATCTGTGGGGCTGGGTCAGAGGGGTGCGGGGCTGGTTCAGTGGGGTGTGGGGCTGGGTCAGTGGGATGTGGGGCTGGGTCAGTGGGAAGTGGGGCTGGGTCAGTGGGATGTGGGGCTGGGTCAGTGGGGTGTGGGGCTGGATCAGTGGGATGTGGGGCTGGGTCAGTGGGATGTGGGCCTGTGTCTTTGGGCTGTGGGGCTGGGTCAGTGGAATGTGGGTCTGGGTCAGTGGGGTGTGGGGCTGGGTCAGTGGGGTGTGGGGTTGGGTCAGTGGTGCGCGGGGCTAGGTCAGTTGTGTGACAAATAGCATCAAAACTCTGCTCTCCGATCATTCCTGTCCTTGCAAACCTATATGTGCTTCCGGTTCCCCAGCACCTCCAATTTAAAACGTCCATCGTCTTTAAAATCCCTTCATGGTCATGTCCCTCATTTTCTGTGCAACCTCCATCAGCCCTAGAGTCCTCCACCACCAAGATCTCTCTATTTCTGCGACTCTGTCATCTTGTGGCATTTCACCCTCTCCTCCCCCCATCTATGGAGGCTGTGCCTTCGGCTGTCCCGGCTCAATGCTCATCAATTCCCCACCTAAACCTCTCCAGCTCCCCCCTCCTTTAGAACCCTCCGAAACTCACTGCTGTGACCAACATTCTGACCACGCCTCCTTCTTCCTCCTTTAATCTGAGCTCATCTTTTGTCGTAGTTTTCTTCTGTGAACCCCTTTGCGATGTGTTTCGATGGAAATGCAAGTTGTTGTTGCTGTGTGTTTATTGTACCAGTGTCAGCGTGAGTGACACAGCAGATAACTGAATCTCACAAGATCTCAAACTTGGTTATAAGTAAATGCCGGAGAATAACTTGCACTATAGTTTGTAGAAATCACTGAGCCGAGACTGAATCACCTTTACATTTCCCCAGTGGGGGAAAGGAAAGGACACTGACTGATTGTTTGATTGGATGCACGTGTGTGGACACACACAGCGAGACACGCGCACAAGTGGAGAGTAAAACAGTGATTGTAAAACAGCAGGCAAATCTACCACTTTTATATATATGGCCATTTCTGAGATGGATAAATACTGTGAAAATATTCCACTAATCAATGCTGTGCATCACCTCACTGTTTATAGTTACATGATTCACAGCATTATACATTAGTGTTAATATTAGTGGAACAGCAGTAAATGGCCGCACCCCCTACAGAGCTCATCAGTCAGATGCTGACACCATGAGAGATATTGATCAATATAGAAGCACCAACCAGGACACATCTCCATGAACACACGGACAATGTCAAAACCCATAGAGACCAGAGGATCACACCCAGCGATATATTGTGTGTGTGGATAGATATCATATTCATAAAGTACTGAAATTTAATATCAAAACTCAATCAAAAACTTTCAACACAAATCTGTGAATAAAAATAATCCAATACCATCAGACAGCGTAAAACCGAGTGGTGGAACATTCAATTCATCAATGATCACCCGCTCCATATTTCCCTGCAGAATATTCTCTACCTCAGGAATAAAGCTGGTTTTGGTCTGCACTGTGTGAGTAAATCTCACCAATGGGCGCTCCCAGTGGGGAGTCTCTATCGACCCGTCTGGAACTCGATTGTGGAGATCAGCGGGACTCACTGGATTTCACTGGGCAGCTGTCTGTGTCCCACCTGATGTGGAGAGTTGATCGTAACACTCGGGAACTGCTCGATCCCAGAGCAACAGTTGTTGTACTGATGGGAGAGGAGGCAAGGTACTCCTTCTCATTTTAATATTTCCATCTAACCCTCCTATCAATATTCTATTTATTACAGAGCAACAGAATCTAGGAACTCCTGTCACCACCATGGCTGAAGTTCCAAACAGGGGAGAAGATCCAACATCTTCAACAAGAATGAGAATGGCCACAGGTAGGTTCACAAAATTCTTTAAAAGATCATTTCTGTCCTGACAAAAGGTCCAGATCTCTTGCAATAACCTGCAGCTCACACAGAAAGTGGGAACAGGACAGGGGCTGAGTACAAAGAGCGAAGTAAGCGATCATCTCGAGCAGTCACAGGTGGAGGGAGACCCTGAGTACTGGAATTGTCCTAAAGATACCTGGTATTGGGGACTGTAAGGTGGAGAATGACAGTGACTCCATTGAGGGTCTTCCTGAGCAAAAGTTTGACACCAGGAGCAGGAGGTCACCCCGAGTGGGGCGAGGGTGAGAGGCAGGTGGGGCACAGGAATAGAACGGCGATAAACGACCCTAACATGTAGAGTTCCAATTCTTTTAGTCTATCTTGAGAACTAAGATGCTTTAGACTGGGAATTATTCTAGTGGCCCTCCTCTGCACTCTTTCCAAGGCCTCAATATTACCCACCATGCGAGGAGACCAAAACTGGACACAATATTCCAAGTGAGGCCTGACCATGGTCTTGCAAAATACTATTCCTCGTCTTATACCCAATTGTCATCTGAATGCACCCCAAAACCCTGTTTGCTCGAGCTTTCACTGCACGGTATTGCTCATGTATTTTTAGACATGTATGCACTAGAGAGCCCAGATCTTTCTTTCTCCACCTCCCTTACTGTTTCTCCATGAAGGGTGTATGAATGTTGAGCATTCACCCTGCCCACATGCACAATACTCCACTTATCAAAGTTAAACATAATTTGCCAGTCATCAGCACAATCTCCCAAAACATTACGAAACAGATTTGTTGAGATATGACTATACAGGCCAAAGGAATGTCTTACATGCGGTGTATAAGGGTTACCAGAAGCTGATGGATAATGTGGCTCACAGGAGGCTTCAGCCGATTGATATAAGAAGAAATGTAACCACCTGGGTAGAAAGTGGATAACGTGTTTAATTTACTCAAGTTGGGTTCACAGATCCGAACTCTACAATCACTCAATTCTTGACAAATTGCGACGATTACCAGCTGTTCCAGTTTACGAAATTCTACCGGGACAGACTGGAACAGGCGATGGAAGGAGGGGTGGATGGAGTCAGCTCGCTGTTAACATACGAGAGGCATTTCAGTGGACAAGAACATCGGGTAAGTGGGAGGGACACATAATTAGTTCGGATTATTTAAATATCACAGATCGGACAGGATATCAGATGTTAAAATGTTACTGAAGTGAAGCAGGCCAAATACGAACGAAATGGATAAAACTGAAAATATTCTGAATCTGAAACAATGATGCAATGATGTCAAAATACCCAGCGGAGCCGTCAGTATCTGTACAAAGGACAGGGGAATGGTTCGGTTATAAGTCATGTGTGGGCTGAAAACAAAGGGAAACAACTTTACTGGGACTGGGAAAAGGAGAGGCCAGAGGCAACAGACAGGAGTTAGAGGGAAGGTGAAAAAATAAAAACTACTTAAAGAAAATTAAGGAGCTGAGATGACAAAAATCATCTGCAGAGTGAATGAGAGGCATTTGAAGAACAAAAACAAAAATGTTAAAATGCACGAAACCCGAACAGGGAAACTAACCACAAAACTGTGGGGATTCAAAGACCGAGGCCGTGCAGGGTTTATTTTCTCCGCCATACTTCACCGGGGTCAATTTTAACTTCGGCAGAGGCGCAATACGGGCAGTAGAACCAGTCGTGGAGCGACACTCCCCGGGAGAAAACTTCAGGAAATTACAGCAAGCAGCCTATACTATTCTGTCAGTTAACTTCAATGGAATAGAAGTAAATGGAAATGATAATCGAGCAGGCTGTATAATGGACGGCCTATCAGCTACCAGCAGTCAAGTTAAAAATCTAGGCAACCGAGTCCAATCCCAAACGTCGGCTCAAAATGCATTATCGTTAATATCCCACCTAATCTAATCCCAACCTCCTGCTCACTACCCATTACCGTTAATATCCCACTTAGTCTAATCCCAACCTCCTGCTCACTACCCATTACTGTTAATATCCCACCTAGTCTAATCCCAACCTCCAGCTCACTACCCTTTACTGTTAATATCCCAAATAGTCTAATCCCAACCTCCAGCTCACTACCCATTACTGTTAATATCCCACCTAGTCAAATCCCAACCTCCAGCTCACTACCCATTACTGTTAATATCCCACCTAGTCTAATCCCAACCTCCTGCTCACTACCCATTACTGTTAATATCCCACCTAATCTAATCCCAACCTCCAGCTCTACCCATTACTGTTAATATCCCACCTAGTCTAGCCCAACCTCCAGCTCACTACCCATTACTGTTAATATCCCACCTAGTCTAAGCCCAACCTGCTGCTCACTACCCATTACCGTTAATATCCCACCTAGTCTAATCCCAACCTCCTGCTCACTACCCATTACCGTTAATATCCCACCTAGTCTAATCCCAACCTCCTGCTCACTACCCATTACCGTTAATATCCCACCTAATCTAATTCCAACCTACTGCTCACTGTCCATTATCGTTAATATCCCACCTAATCTAATCCCAAACTCCTGCTCACTACCCATTACTGTTAATATCCCACCTAGTCTAATCCCAACCTCCAGCTCACTACCCATTACTGTTAATATCCCACCTAATCTAATCCCAACCTCCTGCTCACTACCCATTACTGTTAATATCCCACCTAATCTAATCCCAACCTCCAGCTCACTACCCATTACTGTTAATATCCCACCTAGTCTAATCCCAACCTCCTGCTCACTACCCATTACCGTTAATATCCCACCTAGTCTAATCCCAACCTCCTGCTCACTACCCATTACCGTTAATATCCCATCTAATCTAATCCCAACCTACTGCTCACTGTCCATTATCGTTAATATCCCACCTAATCTAATCCCAACCTCCTGCTCACTACCCATTACTGTTAATATCCCACCTAGTCTAATCCCAACCTCCAGCTCACTATCCATTACTGTTAATATCCCACCTAATCTAATCCCAACCTCCTACTCACTACCCATTACTGTTAATATCCCACCTAATCTAATCCCAACCTCCAGCTCACTACCCATTACTGTTAATATCACACCTAGTCTAATCCCAACCTCCTGCTCACTACCCATTACCGTTAATATCCCACCTAGTCTAATCCCAATCTCCTGCTCACTACCCATTACCGTTAATATCCCACCTAGTCTAATCCCAATCTCCTGCTCACTGCCCATTACCATTGATATCCCACCTAATCTAATCCCAACCTCCTGCTCCCTACCCATTACCGTTAATATCCCACCTAGGCTGATCCCAACCTCCTGCTCACTACCCATTACTGTTAATATCCCACCTAGTCTGATCCCAACCTCCTGCTCACTACCCATTACCGTTAATATCCCACCTAGTCTGATCCCAACCTCCTGCTCACTACCCATTACTGTTAATATCCCACCTAGTCTGATCCCAACCTCCTGCTCACTACCCATTACTGTTAATATCCCACCTAGTCTGATCCCAACCTCCTGCTCACTACCCATTACCGTTAATATCCCACCTAGTCTAATCCCAACCTCCTGCTCACTACCCATTACCGTTAATATCCCATCTAATCTAATCCCAACCTACTGCTCACTGTCCATTATCGTTAATATCCCACCTAATCTAATCCCAACCTCCTGCTCACTACCCATTACTGTTAATATCCCACCTAGTCTAATCCCAACCTCCAGCTCACTATCCATTACTGTTAATATCCCACCTAATCTAATCCCAACCTCCTACTCACTACCCATTACTGTTAATATCCCACCTAATCTAATCCCAACCTCCAGCTCACTACCCATTACTGTTAATATCTCACCTAGTCTAATCCCAACCTCCTGCTCACTACACATTACCGTTAATATCCCACCTAGTCTAATCCGAACCTCCTGCTCACTACCCATTACCGTTAATATCCCACCTAGTCTAATCCCAATCTCCTGCTCAATGCCCATTACCGTTGATATCCCACCTAATCTAATCCCAACCTCCTGCTCACTGCCCATTACCGTTAATATCCCACCTAGTCTGATCCCAACCTCCTGCTCACTACCCATTACTGTTAATATCCCACCTAGTCTGATCCCAACCTCCTGCTCACTACCCATTACCGTTAATATCCCACCTAGTCTGATCCCAACCTCCTGCTCACTACCCATTACTGTTAATAACCCACCTAGTCTGATCCCAACCTCCTGCTCACTACCCATTACTGTTAATATCCCACCTAGTCTGATCCCAACCTCCTGCTCACTACCCATTACCGTTAATATCCCACCTAGTCTAATCCCAACCTCCTGCTCAAAACCCATTACTGTTAATATCCCACCTAGTCTGATCCCAACCTCCTGCTCACTACCCATTACCTTTAATATCCCACCTAGTCTAATCCCAACCTCCTGCTCACTACCCATTACTGTTAATATCCCACCTAGTCTGATCCCAAACTCCTGCTCACTACCCATTACTGTTAATATCCCACCTAGTCGAAGTCCAACCTCCTGCTCATGGCTCATTACCGTTAATATCACAACAAGTCAAATCCCAAACTTCTGCTCATTACTCATTATGCTTAATAACCCACATCGTCAAATCCCAATCTTCTGTCCATTCGTCATAATCTATCTTTCGTTTATCCAAGCAACAAAATAATTGTCCAGTACAAAAAAAGTTGTCGACTTACTTCCACAATAGTTAAGTGAGTGAATTATGCTTTCTAACCACCTCGTGCATAATAGCGTTAAATGTTCTGCGCCTGAGATCTTGGTGTGGAACATCACTCCCCAGGGCAAAAGATCAGGAAATTGAACTCATTCAGTCTGTCCTTTCCAGCTTCTGTGTTCTGAGTGTGGAACGTCACTCGCCAGGAGAACCGCAGGAAATTGAGCTTATTCAGTCTGTAATTTCTTGTCTGCTAACTTTAATGAATGGATTTCTACTTAATTTTGGGTACGGAGAGCAAAGCTGGGGTGAAATATTGAGAGTTGCATAATTTTATATTCGTTCACTCTTTAGAATATTTATAATAGATCCTGTCATTTATTTAGTTTGAATTTTCCTCCAGTTAAACATTGGGAACATTGAAGCATTGGATTCCACCCCCACCACAAACACCGTTTCACCATTTAATTTCGACCCCCTCCCCGGCCACTCTCTGATGCTGAACTTGACTGTTCTCAACCCCGCCGTACTATTTGCGTTCGAGCTGAGCTTCCGACTCCATATCCTCTCCATGACAAATACAGTAGACTTCATCTCCATAACATTACCCGTCTCCACCGCTATCTCAGCTCATCTGCTGCTGAAGCCCTGATCCGTGCCTTTGTCTCCTCTAAACTCAATTATTCCAATGCTCCCTTGGCCGGACTCCCTTCCTCCGCCCACGGCAAACTTCAGCTCATCCAAAACTCTGCTGCCTCTACGCTGTCCCGCCCAGGGCCCACTCCGCTATCACTCGTGTTCTCACTCACATGTTGTGACTCCTGGCCCTCGAATGCCTCCAAATGAAAATACCCATCCTCCAGTTCAAATCCCCTCATGGCCTCCCACTTTCCGATCTCTGTAAACTCCAGCAGGCCTACAGCAGCCCCGCAACTCTAGAATTACCTGTTCCTCTAACTGTGGCACACCCTCCCCGCCTTCACCAGTGTTGGCCGAGCATTTAGTTGCATAAGGCCCCATGCTCTGAAATTCACTCCTCTCTGCCTTCAGCTCCTCCTTAACAATTAGCAATTTCACGGAGTGTTACTCTAACTATTAATATCTCATCCTTCTTGTTCTAGTTTCACCATATTGATTTCCCATCATTGCCTTAATTCAGGACGTTTACAGAATATTCATCCCCTATTCAGAATGGATCAATACCCAGTACCCAGGCCCACTGACTGCTTTCTATGCACAAAACAACTGGGAGACCCCATGACTGAGCAGATCCTTTCCTTCTCATTCTCAGGGTTTGTATTTCACTCCGCTCCTCAATACATTCATTATTATTCGTTACAGAAAGTCACTGAGCTCGTGGAGAAGGGAAACCGGGCGGACAGTTCCAAACTCCTCCTAAATCTGGTGATGGAGAAAGGCTCTCGGGCCCGAAGGATGATGTGGGAATCCTTTGTGAAAATGCGCCATGGGGTGCCAAAGCTGGACAAAATACTGAAAGAAATGCAAGAACGTGGTACGGTAAAATCACTCACTGAATTCAATTTCAGATTCAAACTCTGCAGAATTTATTATAATATTACACAGATCTGAGTTCATGAAATTTAATTGATTTAAACAGGTTCTGAACCAATTGATTACATGAACATCGCACGAGGTTTATCCAAAGTACCCACTCACCTGAAAGGTCAGTGATGACATGGAGATTTCAAACCATTTCTGTTACATCTGAGAATCAGAATATTTGACTGTAGCCATTTGTTCAGAGGTTGTCATTATCTTGGAATCATACGGTCAAAGGCTGAGGATAAAAAATAAATGTTTCTCTGGAGTTTTCAATCTGAAAATCTTCTGTGTAAATTGCAGTTACCATTCGGTGAGATTTCTGAATTTTTCTAAATTTGCAGATTTTTTTATTACTCCAGTAAATCCAGGTGCAGATTGCTATCAGTTGTGAAACTCCATCTAAACCTGGCAGGATCCTGGTTCACTGTGAAACCCCATACACATCTGGCAGAATTCCGATACACTGTGAAAACCCAAACACACCTGGCAGAATCCCGATACATTGTGAAAACCCCATACACACCTGGCAGGATTCTGATACACAGTGAAACTTCATGCACACCTGGTAGGATCCCGATACACTGCGATACCCTATACACACCTGGCAGGATCCCGATATAATGTGAAACAACATAATTACCTGGTAGGATCCCGATACATTGTGAAACCATATACAGACCTGGCAGGATCCCGACACACTGTGAAAACTATACAAACCTCGAAGGATCCTGATACACTGTGAAACTCCATACACACCTGGCAGGATCCTGATACACTGTGAAACCCAATATAAGCATGAGAGGATACTGATACACTGTGAAACCCCATACACTACTGGCAGGATCCTGATACACTGTGAAACCACATACAAACCTGGCAGGATCCTGATACACTGTGAAACCCCATAGACACCTGCAGTATCCCGATAGACTGTGAAACGCCTTACACACATGGCAGGATCCTGATACACTATTAAACCCCATACACACCTGGCAGGATCCCTATACACTATGAAACCCCATACACACCAGGCTGGATCCCTATACACTGTGAAACCCCATACACACTTGGCAGGACAACGATACATTGTGAAACCCCATACACACCTGACAGGATGCTGACTCACTGTGAAACCCCATACACACCTGGCAGGATACTGATACACTGTGAAACCCAAGACATACCTGGCACGATCCTGAGACACTGCGATACCCCATACATACCTGGCAGGATCGTGGTACTCTATGAAACCCCAGACCCACCTGGCAGGATCCTGATACACTGTGAAATCCCATACACACGTGGCAGGTTCCTGATAAACTGTGAAACCCCATACTGACCTGACAGGATCCCGATACATTGTGAAACGCCATACACACCTGAGAGGTTCCTGATATACAGCGAAAGAAAGGACCGTGAGCCTGATGTTGAAGTTACTGTGCCACTGGGTTTCTATTCTAGCATAAGCTGTCGGAAAAATGCTTGAGAAATGGGAAACAGTGAAGTATTTTCATTGTACATCACATCATGAACCGTCGATTGTGTTCGATCCAGTCTGAGAAGACGTGCAGATGTTCACACAATCAATCATTAACTGAGGAGGAACATGCAGAAAAGGCCATGTTATGCATGATTAGGACTTGATTGGACCGATTCCACCTGGCAGTGAAACAGACAAACTAGGCACAGAGAAGCTTATTGTATTGAAGGAAGCGTCTTTTCATTCAGGAGGATTTTGAATCACAATTTACTGATTATCAGAATCATATTTTTAATTTTCAAAACTTATTGTAGGAAACTCGTATCCAAATGAAAAGACGGAGTGGAATTATTGTTACAGTTCAAATGACCTCTCAATCTTTTCTTCTCTAACGTAATACTGAGTGAAATGGACGGTAGTTTTATTTCTGATTCTAATCGGTTACTTGATGAGACTGTTATATGAAGAAAAGAATGTGAGTGTAAAATCACTGAAAAACTGTTCACATTTTGTGAAACACAACAGGAGGAGGTTTAAGGGAACAAAAGACCACTTTGGTTAAAACAATTCTGCCCCTGTTAGAGATGAACCCACATGCCCCTCCTCTCAGTGTAGCCACTTAAGCAAAAACAATTGTCCCTTGTCCCCACTTACACTGCCGCTTAGTGTCCTCTTACTAATATTTTTTGAAAAAGATGAGCCTGATTTCCCTTCTAACTCCTGGCTTCCACATGTCAGTTATGTCTATTAATAGATTGTGCTCGTTAAGTTTCTTTCCTGTTATAATTTAGGGAATTCTGTTGGAACATCTGGTCAATATTTCAATATTCGAACAATCTTCTTGAAAACAAAACAAGTCATTTGCCGCAACTTTTGCTCTGCCTTAATTCCTGTTGCACATAATCATCTTATTTCTCTCTGCACATTCACCGATTCAAAAATATTTATCCTGTGAATACACGTGCAAACAATACCTGCCCAGGACCTGACACACTAACGGTGGAACTTCTGTCCTTTCACAATCTGTCCCTCTCCCAGTGCCCACACTACTCCAGATAACCTGCGCTGGATCTGACACACTAACGGTGGAACTTCTGTCCATTCACAGTCTGTCTCTGTCCCAGTGAGCCCACTACCACAGATAACCTGCCAAGGACCTGACACACGAACGGTGGAACTTCTGTCCATTCACAGTCTGTCTCTCTCCCAGTGAGCACACTACCCCAGATAACCTGTCCAGGAGCTGACACACTAACGGTGGAACATCTGCACATACACAGTCTGTCCCTCTCCCAGTGCCAAACTGCCCCAGATAACCTGCCCAGGACCGGACACACTAACGGTGGAACTTCTGTCCATTCACAGTCTGTCCCTCTCCTAATTCACACACTACCCCAGATAACCTGGCCAGGACCTGACACACTAACGGGGGAACTTCTGTCCATTCACAGTCTGTCCCTCTCCCAGTGCCCACACTACACCAGATAACCTGCGAAGGATCTGACACACGAACGGTGGAACATCTGTCCATTCACTGTCTGTCTCTCTCCCAGTTAGCACACTACCCCAGATAACCTGTCCAAGAGCTGACACACTAACGGTGGAACATCTGCACATACACAGTCTTTCCCTCTCCCAGTGAGCACACCAGCCCAGATAACCTGTCCAGCAGCTGACACACTAACGGTGGAACTTCTGCACATTCACAGATTCTCCCTCTCATGTGCCCACACTACCACAAATAATCTTCCCATGAGCTGACACACTAACGCTGCAACTTCTGTACATTCACAGTCTGTCCCTCTCCCAGTGCCCACAGTACCCAAATAACCAGCCCAAGGCCTGACACACTAACGTGGAAATTCTGTCCATTCAAAGTATGTCCCTCTCCTAATGCAAACACTACCCCAGATAACCTGCCCACGACCTGAAACACTAACGTGAAAATTATATCCATTCACAGTCTTTCCCTCTCCTAATGCACACACTACCCCAGATACTCTGCCCAGGAATTGCCACACTAACGAGATAAATTCTGTACATTCACAGTCTTTCCCTCTCCCAGTGCCCACACTAACACAGATAATCTGCCCAGGACCTGACATACTAACGGTGGAACTTCTATCCATTCACAGTCTGTCCCACTCCCAATGCATTCACTATCCCAGGTAACCTGCCCAGGACCTGACACACTAACGTGTAAATTCTGTCCATTCACAGTCTGACCCTTTCCCAGTGCCCACACTACCCCTGATAACCAGCCCAGGAGCTGGCAAACTAACGGTGGAACTGCAGTACATTCACTCTTTCCCTCTCCCAGTGTCCAAACTACACCAGATAACGTGCCCAGGTCCTGACGCACTAACTGATAAACTTCTGCACCTTCACAGTCTTTCCCTCTCCCAGTGCCCACACTACCCCAGTTAATCTGCCCAGGACCTGACACACTAATGGTGAAAATTCTGTCAATTCACAGTCTCACCCTCTCCTAATGCACACACTACCCCAGAGAACCTGCCCAGGACCTGACACACTAACGAGGGACTTTCTGTCAATTCACAGTCTGTCCCTTTCCCAAGGCCCACACTGCCCCAGATAACCTGCCCAGGACCTGACACACTAACGGTGGAACTTCTGTCCATTCACAGTCTGTCCCTCTCCCAGTGCCCTCAATACCCCAGATAACCTGCGCAACAACTCACACACTAACGGTGGAACTTCTGTCCATTCACAGTCTGTCCCTCTCCCAGTGCCCACAATGCCCCAGATAATCTGCCCAGGACCTGACACACTAACGGTGGAACTTATGTACATTCACAGTCTGTCCCTCTCCTAATTCACACACTACCCCAGATAACCTGCACAGGACCTGACACACTAACGGTGGAACTTATGTACATTCACAGTCTGTCCCTCTCCTAATTCACACACTACCCCAGATAACCTGCCAAGGACCTGACACACTAACGGTGGAACTTCTGTACATTCACAGCCTGTCCCTCTCCCAGTGCCCACACTACCCCAGATAACCTGCCCAGGACCTGACACACTAACGGTGGAACTTCTGTCCTTTCACAGTCTGTCCCTCTCCCAGTGCCCACACTACTCCAGATAACCTGCGCTGGATCTGACACACTAACGGTGGAACTTCTGTCCATTCACAGTCTGTCTCTCTCCCAGTGAGCACACTACCACAGATAACCTGCCCAGGACCTGACACACGAACGGTGGAACTTCTGTCCATTCACAGTCTGTCTCTCTCCCAGTGAGCACACTACCCCAGATAACCTGTCCAGGAGCTGACACACTAACGGTGGAACATCTGCACATACACAGTCTGTCCCTCTCCCAGTGCCAAACTGCCCCAGATAACCTGCCCAGGACCGGACACACGAACGGTTGAACTTCTGACCATTCACAGTCTGTCTCTCTCCCAGTGAGCACACTAGCCCAGATAACCTGTCCAGGAGCTGACACACTAACGGTGGAACATCTGCACATACACAGTCTGTCCCTCTCCCAGTGCCAAACTGCCCCAGATAACCTGCCCAGGACCGGACACACTAACGGTGGAAATTCTGTCCATTCACAGTCTGTCCCTCTCCTAATTCACACACTACCCCAGATAACCTGGCCAGGACCTGACACACTAACGGGGGAACTTCTGTCCATTCACAGTCTGTCCCTCTCCCAGTGCCCACACTACACCAGATAACCTGCGAAGGATCTGACACACGAACGGTGGAACATCTGTCCTTTCACAGTCTGTCTCTCTCCCAGTTAGCACACTACCCCAGATAACCTGTCCAGGAGCTGACACACTAACGGTGGAACTTCTGTACATTCACAGTCTGTCCCTCTCCCAGTGGCCACAGTACCCAAATAACCAGCCCAAGGCCTGACACACTAACGTGGAAATTATGTCCATTCAAAGTATGTCCCTCTCCTAATGCAAACACTACCCCAGATAATCTGCCCACGACCTGACACACTAACGTGAAAATTATATCCATTCACAGTCTTTCCCTCTCCTAATGCACACACTACCCCAGATACTCTGCCCAGGAATTGCCACACTAACGAGATAAATTCTGTACATTCACAGTCTTTCCCTCTCCCAGTGCCCACACTAACACAGATAACCTGCCCAGGACCTGACATACTAACGGTGGAACTTCTATCCATTCACAGTCTGTCCCACTCCCAATGCATTCACTATCCCAGGTAACCTGCCCAGGACCTGACACACTAACGTGTAAATTCTGTCCATTCACACTCTTTCCCTCTCCCAGTGTCCAAACTACACCAGATAACGTGCCCAGGTCCTGACTCACTAACTGATAAACTTCTGCACCTTCACAGTCTTTCCCTCTCCCAGTGCCCACACTACCCCAGTTAATCTGCCCAGGACCTGACACACTAATGGTGAAAATTCTGTCAATTCACAGTCTCACCCTCTCCTAATGCACACACTACCCCAGAGAACCTGCCCAGGACCTGACACACTAACGAAGGAACTTCTGTCCATTCACAGTCTGTCCCTTTCCCAAGGCCCACACTGCCCCAGATAACCTGCCCAGGACCTGACACACTAACGGTGGAACTTCTGTCCATTCACAGTCTGTCCCTCTCCCAGTGCCCTCAATACCCCAGATAACCTGCGCAACAACTGACACACTAACGGTGGAACTTCTGTCCATTCACAGTCTATCCCTCTCCCAGTGCCCACAATGCCCCAGATAACCTGCCCAGGACCTGACACACTAACGGTGGAACTTCTGTCCATTCACAGTCTGTCCCTCTCCCAGTGCCCTCAATACCCCAGATAACCTGCGCAACAACTGACACACTAACGGTGGAACTTCTGTCCATTCACAGTCTATCCCTCTCCCAGTGCCCACAATGCCCCAGATAACCTGCACAGGACCTGAAACACTAACGGTGGAACTTCTGTCCATTCACAGTCTGTCCCTCTCCCAGTGCCCACACTACCCCAGATAACCTGCCAAGGAGCTGACACACTAACGGTGGAACTTCTGTACATTCACTCCTTCCCTCTCCCAGTGTCCAAACTACCCCAGATAACCTGCCCAGGAGCTGACACACGAACGGTGCAACGTCTGTACATTCACAGTCTGTCCTTCTCCCAGTGCCCACACTAACCCAGATAAACTGCCCAGGACCTGACACACTAACGGTGCAACGTCTGTACATTCACAGTCTGTCCCTCTACCAATGCCCACACTACCCAGATAACCTGCCCACGACCTGACACACTAACGTGGAAATTCTGTCCATTCACAGTCTGTCCCTCTCCTAATGCACACACTACCCCAGATAACCTGCCCAGGACCTGACACACTAACGGTGGAAAATCTGTACATTCACAGTCTGTCTCTCTCCCAGTGTCCACACTTCCCCAGATAACCAGACTAGGAACTGACACACTAACGGTGGAACTTCTGTACCTTCACAGTCTGTCCCTCTCACAGTGCCCACACTATCCCAGATAACCTGCCCAAGACCTGATACACTATCTGTGGAACTTCTGTCCATTCACAGTCTGTCCCTCTCCCAGTGCCCAAACCAGCACAGATAACCTGCCCAAGGTCTGAAACACGAACGGTTGAATTTCTGTACATTCACAGACAGTCCCACTCCCAATGCCTTCACTAACCCAGATGCACTGCCCAGGAGTTGATACACTAACGCTGGAACCTCTGTTCATTCACAGTCTGTCCCTCTCCCAGTGCCCACACTACCCCAGATAACCTGCCCAGGACCTGACACACTAACGGTGGAACTTCTGTACATTCACAGACTGTCGCTCTCCCAGTGCCCACACTACCCCAGATAACCTGCCCAGGACCTGACACACTAACGGTGGAACTTCTGTACATTCACAGACTGTCGCTCTCCCAGTGCCCACACTACGGCAGATAACCTGCCCAGGACCTGACACTCTAACGGTGGAACTTCTGTCCATTCACAGTCTGTCCCTCTCCAGTGTCCACACTACCCCGGATAACCTGCCCAGGACCTGACACACTAACGGTGGAACTTCTGTACATTCACAATCTGTCCCTTTCCCAGTGCCCACACTACCCCAGATAACCTGCCCAGGGCCTGACACACTAACGGTGGAACTTCTGTACATTCACAGTCTGTCCCTCTCCCAGTGAACACACTACCCCAGATAACATGAACAAGGTCTGACACACTAACGGTGAAACCTTTGTAAATTCACAGACTGTCGCTCTCCCAGTGCGCACACTACTGCAGAAAACCTGCCCAGGATCTGACACACTAACGGTGAACCTTCGGTTCATTCACAGTGTGTCCCTCTCCCAGTGCACACACCAACCCAGATAACCTGCCCAGGACCTGACACACTAACGGTGGAACTACTGTACATTCACAGTCTGACCCTCTCCCAGTGCCCACACTACCCCAGATAACCTGCCCAGGCCCTGACACACTAAGTTGTAAACTTCTGTCCATTCACAGTCTGACCCTCTCCCAGTGCCTGCAGTACCCCAGATAACCAGCCCAGGACCAGACATACTAACGGTGGAACGTATGTACATTCACAGTCTGTCCATCTTCCAGTGCACACACTAACCAGATAAACTACCCAAGGTCTGACACACTAACCGTGGAGCTTCTGTACATTCACAGTCTGTCCCTATCCCAATGCCCACACTATCCCAGATAACCTGCCCAATGACTTACACACTAACGGTGGAACATCTGTACATTCGCAGACGGTCCCTCTCCCATTGCCCACACTACCCCAGATAACCTGCCCAGGACCAGACACACTACCGGTGTAACTTCTGTACATTCACAGTATGTCCCTCTCCCAGTGCACACACTGCCCCAGATAACCTGTCCACGGCCTGAACACTAACGGTGGAACTTCTGTACATTCACAGTCTGTCCCTCTCCCAGTGAACACACTACCCCAGATAACATGAACAAGGTCTGACACACTAACGGTGAAACCTTTGTAAATTCACAGACTGTCGCTCTCCCAGTGCGCACACTACTGCAGAAAACCTGCCCAGGATCTGACACACTAACGGTGAACCTTCGGTTCATTCACAGTGTGTCCCTCTCCCAGTGCACACACCAACCCAGATAACCTGCCCAGGACCTGACACACTAACGGTGGAACTACTGTACATTCACAGTCTGACCCTCTCCCAGTGCCCACACTACCCCAGATAACCTGCCCAGGCCCTGACACACTAAGTTGTAAACTTCTGTCCATTCACAGTCTGACCCTCTCCCAGTGCCTGCAGTACCCCAGATAACCAGCCCAGGACCAGACATACTAACGGTGGAACGTATGTACATTCACAGTCTGTCCATCTCCCAGTGCACACACTAACCAGATAAACTACCCAAGGTCTGACACACTAACCGTGGAGCTGCTGTACATTCACAGTCTGTCCCTATCCCAATGCCCACACTATCCCAGATAACCTGCCCAATGACTTACACACTAACGGTGGAACATCTGTACATTCGCAGTCGGTCCCTCTCCCATTGCCCACACTACCCCAGATAACCTGCCCAGGACCAGACACACTACCGGTGTAACTTCTGTACATTCACAGTATGTCCCTCTCCCAGTGCACACACTGCCCCAGATAACCTGTCCACGGCCTGACACACTAGCGGTGGAATTTCTGTACATTCACAGTGTGACCCTCTCCCAGTGCTCGCACTCGCGCAGAAAACCTGCCCTGACACAGCTACGGTGGATCTTCTGTCCATTCAAAGTCTGTCCCTTTCCCAGTGCCCACTCTACCCCAAATAATATGCCCAGGACATGACACAGTAAAGGTGGAACTTCTGTACATTCTCAGTCTGTCCCTCTCACAGTGCGCACACTTCCGAAAAATGCAATGGAATGTTGGCCTTTATTGCAAGGGTGGTTGGAGTATAAAACAAAGAAGTCCTACTACAAATGTACAGGGTATTGGTTAGACCACACCTTCAGTACTTCGTACAGTTTTGGTCTCCTTATTTAAGGAAGGATATACTTGCATTGGAGGCAGTTCAGAGACGATTCAACGGTTGATTCCTGAGATGAGGGGGTTGGCCTATGAAGAATGGTTGAGCAGGTTGGGCCTATACTTATTGGAATTTAGAAGAATGAGAGGTGATCTTACGGTAACATATAAGATACTGAGGGGGCACGACAAGGTAGATGCAGAAAAGATATTTCCGCTCGTGGGGAAATCTAGAACTCGGGGGCATATTTTCAGAATAGAGGGTCGCCCTTTTAGAACTGAGATGAGGAGGAATTTCTTCTCTCAGTGGGTCGTAAACCTGCGGAATTCTCTGCCCCAGAGCGTCGTGGAGGCTGGGTCATTAAACGTTTTAGTCTGGAGATAGACAGATTTTTGCAAGCTAAGGGAATGAAGTGTTATGGGGAATGGGCGGTGAAGTGGCTTTGAGCCCAAGATAAGCCATGATCAATTGAATGGCGGAGCAGGCTCGAGGGGCCAAGTGGCCTATTCCTGCTCTATTTCTTATGTTCTTATGTGCTTATGTTCTTATGTTACCCCAGGTAAACTCCCCAGGACCTGACACACTAACGGTGGAACCTCTGTACATTCACAGTCTACCCGTCTCCCAGTACCCACACTAACCCCAGATAACCTGCCCAAGACCTGACACACTAACGGTGGAACTTCTGTCCATTCGCAGCCTTTCCCACTCCCAGTGCCCACACTACCCAAGATAACCTGACACACTAACGGTGGAACTTCTGTACATTCACAGTCTGACCCTCTCCCAGTGCCCACACTACCCAAGATAACCTGACACACTAACGGTGGAGCTTCTGTCCATTCACAATCTGTCCCCCGCCCAGTTCCCACACTACCCCAGATAACTTGCCCAAGGTCTAATAACGTAACAGTGGATCTTCAGCACATTGCCTCTCTCGTTGATCAACCAATCCCTTTTTCCATTGCTGCAGAAGGGAAGCACCACTGACAGTTTCAGAGATTGATCCCCTAAACCTCTAAAGTCGTATAAACAATATCATGTGTGGATTTATAATGGAATTCTGTAGCACAGGGCAAGCCGGATAGTGTTAACCATCGGGGAAAATATGACTTTCATAGAAATCTCCTTGTTCAGTGAATAATAGAATTAAGTGAGGATTTGAAACGTTTCCCGGCCACTGTTCACGTTCAAGCGAGGTTTCCATTAACTGAGTTTTAATTTATACACACACCTCTATTGAATCTGGGAATTAAATCTTGCAACATTGTATTGAAGAGTGAAATGGTACTGATAAGTTGTTTTTTGTCAGTACAACTAACATTAAGACTTTTTTTCTGCCTGTTAAAATTGAAGATGTTCAACAGAAACACAGGGAAACACTCCGGGTACAAACTGAAACACTGAGAGTGAACACTATCCTAATAAAGGAGAAGGTTAAAATTTTCCAGCTGGTTGATCGATACGCTGAGCTAACGGTCATTTCTACTGTTCGAGATCGGACACTTGTAGAACATGAACTGCTGGCAAGAGGCCGAGACCATGAACAGTGGAGAGCGAAACATCTCTGGAGAGAGCTGGAAAAAATCCGAACTGATCAATTGTTCCAGAGCAGTTTTTCCCATAGAAAATCCAAATCTGGGAGTTCAGGAGCAGTGAGCGGAGTCCCGGGGATTGGAAAAACAACAATGGTACAAAAGATTGTTCATGACTGGGCCACTGGGAAAATATACCCACACTTTCAATTTGTTTTCAGCTTTAAATTCCGGGATTTGAACGCTATTAACTGTAGAATAAATCTGAGGAATCTGATCCTGGATCTGTATCCTTACTTTGGGAATATTCTGGGAGAGCTCTGGAAGAACCCAGAGGGATTGCTGTTTATATTCGATGGTTTGGATGAATTCAAAGACAAGATCGATTTTGCTGACAATCGCAGAAATATAGAACCTCAGCACATGTGCACAGATCCCGAAGACTGGTGTGAAGTGTCTGACATTGTGTACAGTTTAATACAGCACAAGCTGCTCCCAGGATGTTCAGTGCTAGTGACCAGCCGCCCCACTGCATTGCATTTATTGGAAAAGGCTGAGATCAGTATCTGGGCTGAAATCTTGGGATTTGTTGGTGAAGATCGGAAGGAATATTTTAACAAATTTTTTGAAGATCAGACGGTGGCAGCAGCTGTTTCCAAACACGTGGAGGAGAACGAGATCCTGTACACCATGTGCTACAACCCTTCCTACTGCTGGATCCTCGGCCTCTCACTGGGCCCCTTCTTTACACAAAAAGACAGGAATCAGCAGCGAGTTCCCAAGACCATCACCCAACTATATTCCTATTATATTTACAATATTCTGAAAAACCATGGCCGAGAGATTGAAAGTCCCCGTGATGTGTTACTGAAGATTGGGGACATGGCCTTCACAGGAGTCTCAGAGAAAAAGATTGTGTTTAGAAATGGAGATTTGATCAAGTACAATCTGCAACCTTCCCAGTTCCTGTCTGGGTTCATGATGGAACTTTTGGAGAGAGATGATTCTGCCCAGAGCATGGTATACACATTCCCGCACCTCACCATCCAAGAGTTTGTATCCGCACTCGCTAAATTCCTGACTCCAGATCCCGGGGACATCCGGAAACTCCTCAGAGAATCCCACAGCAAGGAAGATGGGCGATTTGAGATATTTCTCCGTTTTGTTGCTGGTCTCTCCTCCCCACAGGCAGCTCGGCCCCTGGAGGAGTTTTTGGGTCCATTTCTTCATCAAACTACCTGCCGAGTGATTGATTGGGTGAAGGAGAATGTTGAAGGACAGATTGGAAAATCAGAGAGTAAAACTGCTAAAAGGAACCTCCTGAACACATTCCACTACTTGTTTGAGTCTCAGAATAAAGCACTGGCTCGGAAAACAGTCGGATCGGTGGAATCACTTACATTTAGTGAATTGACATTGACCCCAATTGATTGTGCGGTCCTGTCTCATGTTATTGGACTCTGTGATACAATAAAAGAACTCGATCTAGAGTTCTGCTCCATTCAGTGTGAAGGACTCCGGAGGCTGGGACCAGTACTGCACAAATGCAGAGTGTTGAGGTAACTGTTTATATGTCTCTGACTGTTGGGCGAATTGTAGAGCAGTCACGGATTGTGCTGTTGCTCCGTAATGAAGGGAAACAAGCAGTTCAGTTAAACCAGAGAGAAGCAGATTCAACACAAATATGACCAATAATAAGAGGATCGGTTAGTAATTCCCTATGGACTGGAGAATCTAAAATGGATTTTGCAGTCTTTTGCAGATCACCAAATACAGGCCACTGAGAGTCTGATAATTAATTACAATATATCATAATTAATAAGGCAGGACAGCGGAATGTAAACATAAAATGAAGATAAAATTAATTTAAAATATTTTCCACAACCACCATTTCAACTGGAAACAGGACAGAAACCCAAGTTTAAATCACTAACAGTTCGATATTTACTCCAGTACCGTGCAGGGTGTGTTTTGTTGAGGGGGATGTTTCCTGGATTGGGAATATTAGAAAATCGGGAATTCTTTCATGTGTAAATGTTTTCAATTATAAAAAGTCCTGAACATAGATACATAGATACATAGAAGATAGGAGCAGGAGTAGGCCATCCGGCCCTTCGAGCCTGCTCCGCCATTTAATGAGATCATGGCTGATCCTTCAATTCAGTATCCCGTCCCCGCCTTCTCTCCGTAACCCTTAACCCCTTTTGCCTGTAGAAATATATCTAATTCCCTCTTAAATATATTTAATGAGCTGGCGTACACTGCCCTCTGTGGCAATGAGTTCCACAGGTTCACCACTCTCTGAGTGAAGAAATTCCCCCTCATTTCTGTCCTAAATGGTTTAGCCCTTATCCTTAAATTATGTCCTCTAGTTCTGTTCTCACCCGCCAAGGGAAACATTCCTTCTGCATCTAATCTGTCTAGACCTGTCAGAATTTTATACACTTCTATGAGGTCCCCTCTCAATCTTCTAAACTCCAGTGTGTACATCCCTAAACTACATAGTCTCTCCTCATAGGTCAATCCCGCCATTCCTGGTATCAGCCTGGTGAATCGCCGCTGCACCCCCTCCATGGCAAGAACATCTTTCCTCAGATGAGGCGACCAAAACTGTACACAGTACTCGAGGTGTGGTCTCACCAGTGCCCTGTACAGCTGCAGCAAGGTATCCCTGTTCCTGTATTCCAACCCTTTTGCTATGAAGGCCAGCATACCGTTTGCCTTCTTGACCGCCTGTTGCACCTGCATGCTCGCCTTCAGTGACTGGTGTACAAGAACACCCAGGTCTCTCTGTACTTCCCCCTCTCCCAATTTATTGCCATTTAAATAATAATTTGCCCTCCCGTTCCTGCACCCAAGGTGGATAACTTCGCACTTGTCCACATTATAGTGCATCTGCCATTTATCCGCCCAATCACCCAGTCTGTCCAAATCGCTCTGGAGCTTCCTGGTCTCCTCCTCTGAGCCCACCCCCCCTCCTAGTTTAGTGTCGTCTGCAAATTTGGAAATGCTGCATTCGACTCCCTGATCCAGGTCATTAATATAAATTGTGAACAGCTGGGGACCCAGGACAGATCCCTGTGGTACCCCACTTGTTACTGCCTGCCATTCAGAAAATGAGCCGTTTATTCCAACTCTCTGTTTTCTATCTGACAGCCAGTTCTCTATCCACGTCAATACTTTCCCCTTTATCCCATGAGCTTCAATTTTCCATGCTAATCTTTTATGTGGGACCTTATCGAAGGCCTTTTGGAAGTCCAGGTACACCACATCTACTGGCTCTCCCCCATCTATTTTACCAGTTACTCCCTCAAAAAATTCCAATAGATTAGTCAAGCACGATTTACCCTTTGTAAATCCATGTTGACTCTGTCCTATCCTGTCCCCATTTGCTAAGTGCTCGGCTATTTCATCCTTAATGATGGACTCCAGCATTTTGCCCACAACTGATGTAAGGCTTACAGGTCTGTAATTACCTGCTTTTTCCCTACCCCCCTTTTTGAATAGTGGGGTAACGTTAGCTACCCTCCAATCCATGGGCACTGTTCCCGAGTCTAATGAATTCTGAAAAATCATGCTTAGTGCATCCGCTATCTCTAGGGCCACCTCCTTCAGTACCCTAGGATGCATGTTATCAGGCCCTGGGGATTTGTCCGCCTTCAATCCCTTTAGCTTCCTTAACACCATATCCTTAGAGATATTGATTTGCGTCAGTTCCTCCTTTGCCAATGTCCCTATTTTTCCCGATATCCCAGGGAGGTTTTTTGTGTCTTCCTTCGTAAAGACTGACCCAAAGTATGCATTTAGTTGGTCTGCCATTTCCTTATTTCCCATTATATATTCCCCCGTATCTGACTGCAATGGACCAACTTTGGTTTTCACCAGTCTTTTCCTCTTGATATACTTATAAAAGCTTTTGGAGTTAGTTTTTATATTTTCCGCCAGCTTGCTTTCGTAAGCTATTTTGCCCTTCTTGATTAAGCCCTTTGCCCTCCTTTGCTCTATCTTAAACTGTTCCCAATCTTCCGCTCTGGCGCGTTTTTTGGCTATTTTATACGCCCTATCTTTGGATTTTATGCTGTCTCTAATTTCCCCTGTTATCCACGGTTGAGTCACCTTTTTAGATTTCCTTTTATGCCAGATTGGTATAAACAATTTTTGCAATTTTGTCATTCTATCTTTAAATGCTTGCCATTGTTTATCTACCTCCAGTCCTCCCAGGAACGTTGTCCAATCAGACCTACTCAGTTCCCGTCTAATGGCATCATAATTCCCCTTGTTTAAATTCAGGACCTGAGTCTCTGAGTCAATTTCTTCGCTCTCCATTTCGAGTGAGAAATCGATCATGTTATGATCGCTCTGACCCAAGGGTCCCCGTACAACAAGATTACTAATTAGTCCCTTCTCATTGCACAGTACCCAGTCCAATATAGCCTGTTCCCGAGTTGGTTCCTCGACATATTGATCCAGATAACCATCCCTTAAACACTCAAGGAATTCCTCCTCCTCATTATTTTTACTGATTAGGCTAGTCCAATCTATATGTAAGTTAAAGTCACCTATGATGACAGCTGTGCTCTTATTGCACGCTTCTCTAATTTCCCTCGTGATGCCCTCCCCAACCTCTATTTTACTATTTGGAGGCCTATATACCACTCCTATTAATGTTTTTCGCCCCTCGCTATTTCTTAGCTCCACCCATATAGATTCTGTATTAACTGAGTTAATATCCTTCCTTTCAATTGCATTTATCCCCTCTTTTACCAGCAATGCTACCCCTCCTCCCTTTCTTTTTTGTCGATCCTTCCTAAATACTGAATACCCCTGTATGTTAAGCTCCCAGCCCTGCTCACCCTGCAACCATGTTTCCGTAATCCCAATTAGATCATAATTATTAACCTCTATTTCCACAGCTAATTCATCTACCTTGTTCCTGATGCTTCTCGCATTAAGGTATAAAACCCTCAGGCTTTTTTTATGCTCACATTTTTTATGAATTAGTTTGGCCCTTTGTTTTTTGTTCCTCTCCTTTTTACCATTTATTTCTGTCTGCCTTTCACTTTCCTCTATTTCACTACATGGGTTTGTATTATTAGTCCGAACAATTTTTTGACTCCCTACCTTGTGGCATTTGTGTTTAACTGGGTAGATCTTAATCAAACTTCTGATCTTACATAGGTCAAAGTCTTACTACATGGGTTACATATATCAAATACACTAGCATTACAAGTTGGAGAACTACCAGAGCGTGTGAAATAATACGAAACTAAGGGTGTGCTGATGTATTAAGCCCAATATTCCACCAGTGTTAGTCATCCTTTATGCTGTCAATTTCAATATTTATTCTCGAGTTGTCTTGCTCCAAAAAATAAAAATGTTTTAGGGAGGAGTTCAGTCGCATCACAAGCTCACTGAAGCTCTCAGACAACAGGGAATGTCGTACCCGAATTGTGCCACATAATTGTGCAGCTCCTATTTAAGTATCTCATTTACTGTCAGTTTCACTTGAGCATAGGTTTTGATATTGAGTAAGACATGTTGGTTGATGGGACAGGTCCTGTTAGACACGTAAAGCATGGTAGTTGCGATAGTAGTGACACAGAAGGCACCACCAAAATCACCTCATACTGGATTCGTACTGGTTTTTCCAACGCTCTGTTACCTACAGAACACAATTATTACAGTCACAGTTACATTCAGTCTTACAATCATTTCAAGCGACATTAAAGTTTAACATCTAATCAACAAGTCATTGACTTAAAAGATTCTCCAGATCTCTCTTTTATTCGTATCCATCTTGTGAATTATTCTTACTAAACATGATTTCTACTTAGCCCTCAATTGTCCCAATCCAGATTCCATATAACTCCCCTGTTCAACTTCAATTTCAATCCCTCTAACAGGTACCAGTGTGTTTAACTCTATTCTGATTATTTCATTAATTAGATAGTTTCTCGATGGAGTATGTGTCAATGCTTTAAAGGTTGTCTCGCTCTCCTGAGCCACATTAACCGTTTGATGTCTTGCTGTTATCAAGTAACTGAGCATGTCTGAGACCCGTTCTTAAGTGAAGATTCATCATACGTTCCCGGATGGTAATTGCCTCATACGTAAAGAATCACATTTGCACACTCATATAGGGATCTCAATATCGTGCCGCACGTGCCATCCGATACAAGCCTTTCTCGAGCTTTCAGCTGATCTTATCAAAAGATTGTCTGGAGGTCTTTGTTCATCTTGCACTGCATGGTCCCGATGTCTTGGAAAATGGCCAGACTATCAAATTCAGTTTTCTTAAAAAGTTCATTATAGGCAGGGACACAAATGTCTCCAAGAGAAAGCTAACAATTTACTATTCCTAACTACACTTTCCCGACTTTCACGAGAAAGTTTGGAAAATTCCCAATTGGTGGTGTAATTTTCCTGTTTCTATCTCACACCCTCAATCACTTCCTCTCTCCATTTTACACATCCCATTAATTACCATTCATATCTCATTCATGAGCCCTGGAGGAACTTTACTGTCCAGTACAATATTTAAGATTGAAAACATAGATCAAACATTCTCACGTGGTGCAAATTATTAACACTTTTTTATTTATCATTATTTTAGAGGTAATTTTATTTTCCCAAAAGTAACCTAATATATGGTGCCTGAGTCCATTTTGTTATTACAAAATTATCCCAAAATCCAAACAGCAGTACTGTTGAACTGACAGGTTTTGTCAATGTTCAATTTCATTTCTATCAATTTATCTTCCATTTCCAATTTCAGAAACAAGTGATTCCCAGGCTAGATGGCTTAAACAAAGTTTTAGTTGTAGGCTGCAAAGAGACATTGATAGGATGCAGAGCTGGGCCGAAAAATGGCAGATGGAATTTAACCCTGATAAGTGTGAGGTGATTCATTTTGGTAGGGCAAATGTGAATAAGGATTACAGGGTCAACGGCAGGGTTCTGAGGAACGTGGAGGAGCAGAGGGATCTGGGGGTTCATATCCACAGATCTCTGAAGGTTGCCACTCAAGTGGATAGAGCAGTAAAGAAGGCCTATGGTGTGTTGGCGTTTATTAACAGAGGGTTTGAGTTTAAGAACCGTGAGGTTATGCTGCAACTGTACAGGACCTTGGTGAGACCACATTTGGAATATTGTGTGCAGTTCTGGTCACCTCACTATAGGAAGGACGTGGAAGCATTGGAAAGAGTGCAAAGGAGATTTACCAGGATGCTGCCTGGTTTGGGGGGGAGGTCTTATGAGGAAAGATTGAGGGAGTTGGGGCTTTTCTCTTTAGAGCGGAGGAGGATGAGAGGCGACTTAATAGAGGTTTATAAGATGATGAGGGGGATAGATAGAGTGGATGTCCAGAGACTATTTCCCCGGGTAGAGGCAGCTGTTACAAGGGGGCATAACTATAAGGTGCATGGGGGGAGATATAGAAGAGATGTCCGAGGTAGATTCTTTACTCAGAGAGTGGTTGGGGTGTGGAATGGACTGCCTGCTGTGATAGTGGAGTCGGACACTTTAGGAACTTTCAAGCGGTTATTGGATAAGCACATGGAGCACACCAGAGTGATAGGGAGTGTGATAGCTTGATCTTGGTCTCGGACAATGCTCGGCACAACATCGAGGGCCGAAGGGCCTGCACTGTGCTGTACTGTTCTATGTTCTATGTTCTATGTTTAGAGACAGAAGTGTTGCAATTAGTTTACAAGGAAACTTCCATATAACGAAAGAAGAGAATCCATTGTGACTCTGCTTAGAGCCCGAGGGATTAATTTATCAAATCATAATTTTCCTTCTGTCACTGTCTGGAAATATTAACTTAAAATTAAGAAACTGAAATGTAATAATGTCCAATGTCTTTAAATTACACACTAAATTTGTTGCGTGTTGAAATTAAACAGCTGTCATTTGAAAGGGTTAACTCCTTTGCAGGTTTTTAAGAAGGTAGAGTGAAACATTGTCAGGCGCACGCAATTGCGTCACTTCACGTAAATTTAAAAAAACTTTCCCGATCAAAAAAGACAGTTGTGTTTTCACACTTTAACTGAACACGAACAGAACAGATAAAAGAAAACAAAATAGCACATGCTTGCAGAAAAGAGTAAATTATGTCATATTTCTTACTGTCCTTTCTTCAGAAGCCTTTCCAAAATACTGTAAAAACATTGAATATAACTGGAGAAAAATGAGTTTTTCACATTTAAACAAATCAAATCAAACTGCTTTGGAAAATTTCACCATAGCAACTGCGACACCAAGGTTCAATCTTAGACTGAAACTTAATCTTTTGTTAAACAAACTTTTAGTTGTTCTCAGTTTTTTCACACCAGCTTAACTTAAATTGTAGTTCAAAGTATTTTTTTCCAATTCTTGGGGCACAATCTTACTCGCACATTCTTAAAACTTCCAAATTCTAAGACAAGACAAAAGTTTTAAACACTTTTAACACAGAGAAGTGGGTGGAGCTAAAACACACATAATAGAATCTTTCTTTTAAAGATAGACTTTTCAGACAAAAGTACTACTGTAACTTCTTAAACATTCAGTCAGGAAAACTGTCACACTTTAACACACATTTTCATACAAACTGAAACTCCAGCATTCCTTAACGTTCCTTTCACTCAGCAAATCTTGCGTTTTATTTGTTTCGGCCCAGACGGTAATAACTTCCATATCGGTAAAACTTTACATTTCTCTTTTTTTCCCTCACTATCTCCCCTCTCTCTCCTGCACTTTATGCTTTACTTTCTTCAGGCTATCTATCAAATGTTCCCGGAGATGTGCCAACGCCATTGTATTTCTAGTTTTACCTTTCAACACGCACTTTACCGCTTCCTTCCTTAAGTTAGAATAAAAACTATACTCAGTCTAAGCAACGATCACGTGCATTTGACCGAGTCTCTCCGGTCCATCCGGTCCCCTCGACCGGAACCTTACAACTCCTAACTCTGTGATCCCACTTCTGACAATACTGTATGATTAGGATCATTGGCCACACACAGATTACACAAGGGGTTTTAGCAGTTGCAAGGCTTTTATTAAGGAGCTGCACTTTTAAAGCATAATCAGATATTACATATGGTTTAAGCGGAGTATAATAGACATACAACCCGTGACAGTAGAGAGCGATCTTCGACTCCCGAATCGGAATGCCATGATCGGACGGAAGGGGAGGCAGTATGGTGGTCTCGGATTGGGTGGATTCCTGCAGTCTGCTGCAGCGGTCACTTCCGTTGGCTCATCTCTCAAGCTGTTGGAGGTGTTAGGCCATCAGCCAACTCAGAGGCTAAAGTTGACCAAGGTGTTAGGCCGTAGCAACCTCGGGGAAGCCTTCGCCCCCAACTGCCTGATTTCCTCTCTCGGTTTTCCATATTTATAGTTATTTCGGTGGGCTGGTAATCACCTGGTGTCAATCATTTGATCCCCCATTCTATTTCCCAATTTTGAAGCGGAAAGGCATCCCTCGCCGTCCCTTTCTGCATGACTAGAGAGGCCTCCCTCTTATCTTTCTGAGGAATGTTTTGTTATGTTTCTTTAAGGGCATTTTATGACAGTTCGGCTGCATCTTTGTCTATATCCCACCAGCCTGTGTTGTTTTGCATTTTACGATTCCCTTATCACTTCTGTTTGTCTTTTGATGCTTGATATTCGACCCTGCTATCTGTTCCCGGCTGCATGTTGTCAGTCTCAGCTCTAAGAATTAAAACCCATCTTTGAATCTAACAGCTATTTCTTAAATCATTACTTGACAGCTGGAAATTTGCTGTAGAAGCTCTCATCTCATAGCTGTTCACTTTCCAAGCTCAGAATCTGTTGCTTACAGCATTTGGAAGACAGATTGAGCCTTATGCAGGTGTAAGTGTGTGGAGCAAACTCTCTATCCATTGTCCCCTCAATGGAACAACCTCACTCACCATTAACAAATTACTTCTGTCATCTCAAGTTCACTTGCCATCTATTACATCAGCATGGGTACGGTTTACACTGTCTCACCTTGGGCATCAGAGGCCCACCAAGATCAGCCCCAACACCTGCAGCACCTGTCACACCAGCAGCACCAACAACAACACCAACCTGTTCCGCAACTCCTGATGCTGCACAGCACAGAGGGCATCAACACCAGTCCACATTGCTGACCGGGACACCAGAGATGGCCTCAGCATGGCCAGATTTACTTCACTTGACGCTGCACGCCCTGGATGCCACATGGTGCGCCAGGTTGCCACCAGCCCACACCAACAACATAAATCATCCCTAATATGCCCAAACCATTCCTGTCACACTCATCAGCATTGCGGGGGTTACCGTTATGTCTCACCATTAACTGCAACTAACTAAGCCACATCCAAAGGTGCACACAAATCTGTCGAAGAACGGAAAGTGGTGATAAAGTGTTCAATGTTTGACACCACATTAACAGAAACTTCACATGAACATTGGCTAAAACACACAATCGCTTAACCTTGTGTGTTAGCTGGTACGATTAAACTAGGATGAGTGTGAGGGGTGGCTAGTGAGATGGGGATGTGATAATATAGATAGAGACGGATGGGTGGAGGTGCAAGGTAAGTTGGTGTGAGTAAGGATGTACAGGAGTAGGGTTGGGAAGGCAAGTGTGTTGAGGTTGTGATGAGTGGCACAGCAGGATGAGGTTCAGGGTGGCCTTGCAGTAATGTTTCGTGATCTACTCAGATCATAAAAATGTTTGCGCCACTGCAGCCTGATCCTCTTTACGACATTCCTGCTTGAGCCCCACTGTGCAATGTGCAACCAGACTGTGTTGGTCTCTTTCGCACGTTGGAAGTGAAGAGAACCTCCCTGCGTGTTGTGGTTCCCTCCATAAGCATATGGATGGAGTTATGGGAGAGCCTGGGTGCAGCCGTGCTCCTCTGTGCAGAGGTTGTCAGTGTTTGCAGCACCTTAATACTGTAGAACAGTGACATCACAATGGGTAAACTCAATGTGCACGTCGTCAAATGAAGTCATCAAACCCGCTTCCTCCAATTCTCCAGAGCGAGGCCGCGACCCCGGCCGCATCCGATCCGACCCCGGCCGGACCCGAAACGCCACCGCACTCGGCGCACCCGACGAGCCATCGACCCGCCACCGACCCCGGCCGCATCCGACCCGCCCAGGGAGGGAAATCGCGGGGGGAAACCGGGTTATAAATTTCCTTAAGTACTTTCATGTATTGCTGTAATATCCCAGAGAGAAAAAAATATATCAGATCCGGGGTTTGATTCAGTTTGTTTCTCTTTGTTTGTGTTCAGACTGAGGGACAATAAACTGGGAGATTCAGGAGTGAAACTATTGTCAGCGGCTCTGAGGAACCCGGACTGTAAAATACAGGAACTGCGGTAAGTACCAGACTGTGTGAGATTGTGTTTATAATAACTGGATGTCGAACACAACATTATTATTATCAGTAACAGTGTTATTAATAAACACTGGTGATTTACTCTGATTCCTGTTATTTCTCTGTCGGATCCCCAGGCTGCGTGCTGACGGTCTCACAGATTATTGTACGAAGGATCTCGTCTCCGCTCTCAGTACAAACCGCTCACTGACGGTTCTGCTCCTGGGTAATAATAAACTTGGAGATTCAGGAGTGAAACTGCTGTCTGCGGCTCTGAGGAATCCGGACTGTAAAATACAGCAACTGTGGTAAGTACCCGACTGTGTGAGATTGTGTTTATAACAACTGGATGTCTGACACTGCACATTATTATTTGTATCAGTAATAGTGTTATTAATAAACACTGGGGATTTACCCTGATTCCTGTTATTCTCGCTCTCATTCCCAGGTTGGATGCTGTCGGTCTCACAGATTCTTGTGCTGCGGATCTCGCATCCGCTCTCAGTACAAACCGGTCACTGACGGTTCTGATCCTGGGTAATAATAAACTGGGAGATTCAGGAATGAATCTACTGTCTGCGGCTCTGAGGAACCCCGAATGTAAAATACAGGAACTGCTGTAAGTACCAGACTGTGTGAGATTATGTTTATAATAAGTCGATGTCTGACACTGTACATTATTATTGTATCAGTAATAGTCTTATTAATAAGCACTGTACATTATTAATAGTATCAGTAATAGTGTTATTAATAAACACTGGGGATTTACTCTGAATCCTGTTATTTCTCTCTCTGATCCCCAGGCTGTATGAAAACGGTCTCACAGCTTCTTGTGCCGAGGATCTCGCCTCCGCTCTCATTACAAACCGGTCACTGACGGATCTGAACCTGAGTTACAATAAACTGGGAGATTTAGGAGTGAAACTATTGTCTGCGGCTCTGAGCAACCCGGACTGTAAACTGCAGGAACTGCAGTAAGTACCATACTGTGTGAGATTGTGTTTATAATAACTATGTCTGACACTGTACATTATTATTAGTATCAGTAACTATTATTATAAACACGGGGGATTTACTCTGATTCCTGTTATTTATCTCTCTGATCCCCAGGCTGGAGGATGTCGGTCTCACAGCTTCTTGTGCCGAGGATCTCGCCTCCGCTCTCAGTACAAACCGGTCACTGACGGTTCTGAACCTGAGCGACAATAAACTGGCAGACTCAGGAGTGAAACCACTTTTTGCGGCTCTGAGGAACTCGGACTGTAAAATACAGAAACTGGAGTAAGTAAGAGACTGTGTGAGATTGTGTTTATGATAACTGGATGTCTGACACGGTGCATTATTATTAGTAATACTAAATGTGTTATTAACAAACACTGGGGATTTACTCTGATTCCTGTTATTTCACTCTCTGATCCCAGGCTGTTTGGTATCGGTCTCACAGATTCTTGTGCCGAGGATCTCGCCTTCGATCTCAGTACCAACCGGTCACTGACGTTTCTGAACCTGAGTAAAAATAAACTGGGAGATTCAGGAGTGAAACTACTGTCTTCGGCTCTGAGGAACCCGGACTGCAAAATACAGGAACTGTGGTAAGTATCAGACTGTGTGAGATTGTGTTTAAAATAACTGGATGTCTGACACTGTAATTCATTTTTAGTATCAGTAACAGTGTTATTAATAAACTCTGGGTAATTACCCTGATTCCTGTTATTTCTCTCTCTGATCCCAGGCTGGATGGTGTCGATCTCACAGATTCTTGTGCCGAGGATCTCGCCTCCGCTCTCAGTACAACCGGCTCTCTGACTGTTCTGTCCCTGGGATCAAACTCCTTCACAGACCGATCTGTCCCCGCTCTCCGCCGCCTCATACTGACCTGCAGGAGTCTGGAGCAGATCGGTGAGTTCTTGTGTTAATGTTTAATGTAATAAATAAAATATCAATGGGATTCAGTCAATTTATTAGGTAATATTTGTCTGCAATTATCATTGAATTATCAACCACAGGGTCGCTGAAATTTACACTGTTTTGCAAGTTGCTTATTTCCTGCCTGTTTAATCTTTAATCTCTTTCAGTCTGGGGGGTAATCAGTTCAGTTCAAATGGCGAGAGAGATCTGGAGTCGCTGCGGGGATTCAGACGTGGACTGAGTGTGGAATTTGATTGATGAACATTAAACGGTGTCCAGCTCGAGCTAATCGCGCGTCATCTCCCATTGTGAGGTCGAAGGCCCAGCCACAGGGTCCAGAGACTCAGCCGCCCGGAGCCACAGCGCTGCTTCTGCAGGATATCCGGTGTTGAATGTTCCCCAAAGGGGCACTGGGGAAATGCAAAACAGGAAGGGCCCAGGGTGGGGCTCAGTCTGGGCTGCAGTGGGGCACTGACAATTACACTGAGTTTTGCTGGGTGCCTCTCCCACTGAGGAGTCGGATTCTGTAACAAGTGTCCCTGTGTACAGTGTGTGTCTCTCCCAGTGAGGAGTCGGAATCTGTAAGAAGTGTCCCTGTGAACAATGTGTGTCTCTCTATGTGAGGAGTCGGTATCTGTAACAGGAGTCGGACTCTGTAACAAGTGTCCGTGTGTACTGTATGTGTCTCTCCCATTGAGAAGTCAGACTCTGTAACAAGTGTCCCTTTGAACAGTGTTTGTCTCTCCCAGTGAGGAGTCAGAATCTGTAACAAGTGTTCCTGTGTACAGTGTGTGTCTCTCAGTGAGAATTCAGACTCTGTAACAAGTGGCCCGGTGTACAGTGTGTGTCTCTCACAGTGAGGAGTCAGACTCTGTTACAACTGTCCCTGTGTACAGTGTGGGTCTCTCCCAGTGAGGAGGCAGACTCTGTAACAAGTGTCCCTGTGTGCAGTGTGTGTCTCTCCCAGTGAGGAGTCGGACTCTGTAACAAGTGTCTCTGTGTACAGTGTGTGTCTCTCCCAGTGAGTAGTCAGACTCTGTAACAAGTGTCCCTATGTACAGTGTGTCTCTCCCAGTGAGGAGTCAGACTCTGTAACAAGTGTCCCTGTGTACAGTGTGTGTCTCTCCCAGTGAGGAGTCAGACTCTGTAACAGGTGTCACTGTGTACAGTGTGTGTCTCTCCCAGTGAGGAGTCAGACTCTGTAACAACTGTCCCTATGTACAGTGTGGGTCTCTACCAGTGAGGAGTCAGACTCTGTAACAAGTGTCCCTGTGTACAGTGTGTGTCTCCCAGTGAGTAGTCAGACTCTGTAACAAGTGTCCCTGTGTACAGTGTGTGTCTCTCCCAGTGAGGAGTCAGACTCTGTAACAAGTGTCCCTGTGTACAGAGTGTGTCTCTCCCAGTGAGGAGTCAGACTCTGTAACAAGTGTCCCTGTGTACAGTGTGTGTCTCCCAGTGAGTAGTCAGACTCTGTAACAAGTGTCCCTGTGTACAGTGTGTGTCTCTCCCAGTGAGGAGTCAGACTCTGTAACAAGTGTCCCTGTGTACAGTGTGTGTCTCTCCCAGTGAGGAGTCAGACTCTGTAACAAGTGTCCCTGTGTACAGTGTGTCTGAGAATTGCCTTGTGTCGTTTAATTACATTAAAGCCGCTATATAAATGCAAGCTATTGTTGTTGTCCCTGTGTTGTGTTAATAAAACCCCACCGCCTACTTCAGCTCACGCCTGGTCTCCTCGTTATTCGCATAAGAACTGGCTTCATTGTTTGAACATCTTAAATAAAGTTTCATCCAAAGTACATCCCATCATCTCCAAACGACACTGTAGACGCGACCTGTCGGTCTATTGAAGCGGGTGGTCTTACTCGCGAGACTGGATATACAATTTACACAAGATGGTGAGACTGAGTCTCAGCAAAAGAGCGCAGCTGGGACTCTAAAAATGGCCCCACAGGCAACGGGAAATGGCCGCCATGAACCTGCAGCAAAAAGGTCAACATCACCCTGCAGCAAAAAGGCCCCCATCAATCTGCAACAAATCATAGAATCATACAGCCCATTCGGCCCATCCTGCCTGTGGCGGCTCTTTGAAAGAGCGATCCAATTAGTCCCCCTCTCTCCCCGTAGCCCTGCAAACTGTGACTTTACCAGGATACAAGTACAATCTGCCTTCACCGCCCTTTCAGGCAGTGCATTCCAGATCAGAACAACTCGCTGCATGAAAAATCCTCCTCATCTCTGCTCTGATTCTTCGGCCAATTATTTTAAAACTTTGCTTACCCTCCTTCCTGCCACTGGAAATAGTTTCTCCCTGTTTAATTCATGAAACACCCACAAAGGGCCTCCATGTCCACTCAAAGTTGTCGCATCGCTCCGAAGCACAACATTATTTTGAAATTCCATCCACGGGGTCACGTTTCCGACTTTAATTTCCTCTCAGCCCCGGTTCCTCACGCACCGAGTTAACATGTTTTTGTAACACTGCAGGCAGGGCTACTTTAACTCCAGGCTTTAAACTCTTTAAAACACAAGGGCCACAATCGAACAGGAACTTGTTTACCCGAGGGCAGAAAGCAAGGGCCCAGAGAGGTAATAAATAGACGGAAATCAGGTGGGCCCCACTGGGTACAAGCTCTGGCGGACCTCGTCAGTCCCCTCTGGCGGAGGCCTGGATCAGTCTCCTCTGGAGACGGTCTCGGTCAGTCCCCTCTGGAGGAGGTATCGGTCAGTCCTCTCTGGAGGAGGTCTCGGTCAGTCTCTGGAGGTGGTCTCGGTCAGTCTCCTCTGTAGGAGGTCTCGGTCAGTCCCCTCTGGAGGAGGTATCGGTCAGTCCTCTCTGGAGGAGGTCTCGGTCAGTCTCTGGAGGTGGTCTCGGTCAGTCTCCTCTGTAGGAGGTCTCGGTCAGTCCCCTCTGGAGGAGGTCTCGGTCAGTCCCCTCTGGAGGAGGCCTCGGTCAGTCCCCTCTGGAGGAGGTCTCGGTCAGTCTCCTCTGGAGGAGGTCTCGGTCAGTCCCCTCTGGAGGAGGTCTCGGTCAGTCTCCTCTGGAGGAGGCCTCGGTCAGTCCCCTCTGGAGGAGGCCTCGGTCAGTCCCCTCTGGAGGAGGTCTCGGTCAGTCCCCTCTGGAGGAGGTCTCAGTCAGTCTCCTCTGGAGGAGGTCTCGGTCAGTCCCCTGTGGATAAGGTCTCTGTCACTCCCCTCTGGAGAAGGCCTCGGTCAGTCCCCTCTGGAGGATGCCTCGGTTAGTCCCTTCTGGCGGAGGTGTTGGTCAGTCCCCCGCTGGAGCAGGCGTCTTCAAACATGGACGTCGCAGCCAGGATGTGACATCATCAAAAATTAACACCCCGGGCTGCACTCCTTTCAAAATGGATGTGTATGTGTGTGTGTGTGGGTGTGTGTATATGTGTTTCTGTAAATTGCTGAGTGTATGACTGTGTGTGACTACGAAAGTGTGTATGTGGCTGTGTTTCATGTCACTTTAAATTTTAGTTCAATTTGTGTACGGGGAGAGTGTGCGTGTGAGAGAGAGAGAAACAGACAGATAGACAGTCAGTGAGAGAGCGAGACATGAAATCAAAAGGCACTATTTTAAATAGAAAGCCTGGTTCTGTAGGCCACAAAGTGAAAAGATAAGTTACTGAAAAGATTCTTTCTGGTTTTGAACTTCCAAAACAGCAGTCATTCCTCTACAGGCTGGCCTGCGTGCGTGTGTGTGTGTGAGAGAGAGAGAGAGCAAAAGCTGGTCTTTGTGTGAGATGTGGTCTGGTGTCTTATTACCTGCTGTTGTTGTATTAAACCCTACTTATTTCATTCTGGCCTTGTCCACATGTAATGCTGCTGTGTGTCACTTTATTGCACTTCACTTCAAGACAGAGTGAGAGAGACACACTAATCCAGACAACATGCAGAATAGAAATCAAAAAAGAAAATGTTGGAAATACTCAGCAGGTCAGGCAGCAACTGTGGAGAGAGAGAGAAACAGAGTTAACGTTTCAGTTCGAAAGGTCATCGAGCTGAAACATTTACTCTGCCTCTCTCTCTCTCCACAGATGCTGCCAGACCTGCTGAGCATTTCCAGCATTTTCTGCTTTTTTTTCCGTTTTCACGCATCAGCAGTATTTTGCTTTTGATGCAGAAGAGAAAAACTGTTTCTGTAGGCCGCAAATAGAAAATATAAGATACTGAAAGATCTCGTTTTGTTTTTAGGCTGCCAAACACAGCAGCGCAATGAGAGAAATCAACTTTCTTTCATTGCTGACAGTTTTGTGTTGCAATTTTGCAGGCTGGCCTGTTTGTGTGTGTGTGTGTGTGTGAGAGAGAGAGAGAGAGAGAGAGAGACAGACAGCAAAAGCTGGTGTGAATGCAGGGCTCGGCTGTGTTCAATTTACCTGCCTTGTGCATTGGTACTGCATCTCATGTCTAACAAAACAGAAAGTATACACCATTAGATCATACTGATTTCATTCCAGACCGCGCTGCTGTGGGATCGTACTTTGCCTGTCTTTCAAGACTTTGCATAAAGCAAAGCTACATATATACAACAACCCATTTGATTTTTTTCTGGACTGGACTTTATCGGGGAATGTTTTTATTGTGTTTCAGAGAATATCCTGCGGTGGATCATACTCTCCATTTAATTATTTAATTTTAATATTTATTGAATTCGCTTTTGAAAGCTACTATTGAAACTGATTCCAACACCTTATCAGGAAATGCATTCCAAATGCAACCCAAACGCTGCTTAATAACAATTTTCCTCATGTCACCTTTTGTCAATCACCTTAAATCTGTTGCCTTTGGTTATCGACCCTTTTACCATTGCAAACCGTTTCTCTTTGTTCACTCTATCTAATCCCTTCGTGGTTTTAAACACATGTATCTAATTGCCAATTAAACTTCCGTGCTCTAAAGAGAACAGCCCCAGCTTCTCCAGTCTAACCAAGTAGCTATAATCCCTCAACCCTGGAACCATTGTAGTAAATCACTTCTGTCCCCTCCCGAAAGCTTTCATGTCCCTCCTAAAGTGTGGAACACAGAATTAGACACAATACTCTAGCTGGGAAAGGGGTGGGTGCGAACTAATCTGTTATACAGGTTTAACATAGTTATTTGCTGTTGTACTCTATGCCTCTACTTATAAAGCCCAGGATCCCATCGGCTCTATTAACTGCTTTACTAATTTGTCCTGCCACCTTTAGAAATTTGTACTCAGACACCCCCTGGTCTCTCTGTTCTTGCACCCTCTGTAAAATTGTACCATTTAGCCTATATTGTCTCTCCCCAATCTTCCTACCAAAATATAGCCCGTCGCATTTGTCTGCGTTGAATTTAATCTGCCATGTGTCTGCTCATTCCATCAACCTAACTATGCCCTCTTGAAGTTAATTTCTCTAATCTTCATTTTTTACAAAGCTTCCAAGTTTCGTGTCATTTGCAAATTTCGAAATTGTGCTCTGTACCCCTAATTTTAAGTCATTGGTGTATATCAAATACAACTGCACTCCCCCTCCAGTCCGAAAACAGTCATTCATCAAACTCTCCCTTTTCTATACTTTAGACAATTTTGTATCCGTGCAGCTACTGCTCCTTTTATCGCATGTGTTCCAATTTTGCTATCAAGTTATTCAAACACGATTTACCCTTAACAAATCCGTGCTCCCTCTCATTTGTTAGTCCATGTTCAATTGAATGTTAGTTTTCTTCCGGATTCTTTTTTCTCAAAGTTTCACTGCTATCTACGTGAAACTGACTGGCCTGTAATTGGCAGTTTTCTTTACAAAAAAAAGCAGCTTGTATTTATATAGCGCCTTTAATGTAGTAAAACGTCCGAAGGCGCTGCACGGGAGTATTAAAAGACACAATAATTAAACTGAAACACATAAGGATAAATTAGGGCAGGTGAGAGGTAGGTTTTAAGCAGCGTCTTAAAGAAGTAAAGAGAGGTAGTGAGGCAGAGAGTTTTAGGCAGGGAATTCTAGAGCTTAGGACCGAGGCAACAGAAGGCACGGCCACCAAAGGTTGAGCGATTATAATCAGGGATGCTCAAGGGAGCAGAATTAGAGGAACACAGATATCTCGCGGGATGTGGAACTGAAGGTGATTATAGAGATAGTAAGGGGCGAGACCATGGAGGGATTTGGAAACTAGGATGATAATTTTGAAATCGGGGCGCTGCTTAACCGGGAGCCAATGTAGGTCAGCAAGCACAGGGGAGAGGGGCTAACGGGACTTTGTGCGAATTAGGATACGGAGAAAGATGTGAGTTCAGGGCTAAGTCAGGGCGAAACCTTAGAGCAAGTTTGGCCCAGTGGGCTAGGGGAAGGAAGGGTAGTGGCAGAGGTGCTGAATGAATCGTCTCATTCTTAGAGACAAAGAAGTCCATGAGCTCCTCACAATTGTTATCCGAGATGAGGGTGGAGGAGACAGGGGAGAGGGATTTAAGAAGACGAAAGTCAAGGAGATGGGGTGAATAGAACGAATCCCGCTCGGAGTTCTGTGCCAGTTATAGCTACACACGATGGCAAAGGTCCCCATGGAACTGGGTGGCAGGAGGAGCCGTGGTACGGCCGGAGTGAACCGAATATATTTGGAAAACCAATACCTTCGACAATTGGCACTAGAAGGCCTAATGAAGCGCGTTCTAAGTCAGCAGAATGGGTTGGTAGAAATGAAAGATTAACTACAGGCCGTCCTTTCATTTATGGAATTGACTCATGAGGATAAGGAAGTCGTGGAAAAACTAAATGCTGTTAAAAATAATCAGGACAAAATAACCTGCAATATTACAAATGCAGTGGCATGTGCCATCTATCCGGCATAATGGGAAAACGCAGTTACAATAAGTTTGATGGATCTCTGGGAAGGTCGCATCCCAGAATGTATTCCCGACTCCACATCAGATGGATGTTTGGGAACACGACACCATACTTATCTGGCTGGACAGTTTGTTAATGCTTAACTGCTTAGGAGTTCGTGAAAAAAATACGAGAGACACTACCCGTATTCCTCTGTTGGTTGGTTGATAAAGAAGGTTTCTCTCTTCACTGATGCTGCCTGACCTGCTGAGTTTCTCCAGCATTTTCTGTTTCTATTTATGATAAAGAAGGAAATCCGGTTCCACTTGTTCTGAGTACAGTCCATTGGGCAAGTCGAGGGTGGTCGCTTTGTACAGATGAGAGACCCACCCGACTACTTGCCAAATGGAGAGAAGGAGTGGGGAGCCGGAGGTCTTACAGGATGTGAGTGAGACGGGAATACTTGGTTATGTGGATATGACGTCATCAAAGACCAGGCGTGTGGTTACACATTGCCTCCCAGTGCCCGGTCTGTAAGATATCCCTGATGTCGAACTGAGAAGGAAAAAGTACAAGTACCGAGGGAAAGGGGAGGATTCCTTCACCACCTCAGCAATCAGCTTTATGCATGGTAGCGTCACCTGTCCACAGCCCTCAGCCAGTGGGTGTGTCGGACCCCGCTGTAAAGTGACCATGGGGGATAAGGTACTTGTGGCACAAAGATGCCACAATGTCACACATATTCAGGTAGAGGCTTCATCCATAGAAGGAATACAACAGGGAATTGTCGCCTTTGGGCAGCCGATATTCCCGCTCTCCTTTGATTTCATGTCGGTTCTGGATCGGACTGCAACGTCCCAAGAGGATCTGCTCTACAGACAGCAAAATAATACCAGAACCAAACAGGAGAATCAAAAGATAGGGAACCATTCATGGTAGGAGATGGTGTAAAAAGCCGATAAACAGCAATGGTATCGCCTGCTGTCAGAATTTCTAATCAATGGCCAGATCGCGCTGCTGGGAGTTTACTCGCCTTATTCTGGTGGATCAGACGGGCGAGCTAAAGTACATGAAATGGTATCACGACTCAAAATGTAATCTTCTTATAATCGTATAATATTATAATAATATATATATATGTGTGTAATCAGGCTCCAATGCCAATGTTTGTGCGCGGTTCTGTAACATTGTCACGGGATGCGCAATGATGTCACGTGCCTGAATGGTGAGATTGACATGGCCCGACTTCAAGCGATGTAAAGTCAGTAATGTTGTTCAACCATTCTGTGATGCTCCACAGGAAGGAGGTATAAGAAAGTTTTCCGTTTTTTCATCTCGCCCTGCCTGTTTACAGCAAGTTAAAATGTCCTTGTGTCATACTGGCTGAGCTCGCGGATTATTGCTTGGGAACTAACTGAGCTTGTTGTTGCGAGAGCCTGACACTTACAGGTAACAGCTGGTGAACAACATGCGGTTAGGGACAAGGGCAGAGTGTACTAATTAGACACCAGCATATTGTGTATAATTATAGGGCGAGTGGTCAGTGGTTTTTAGCGGTCTGGGGCGTTGTGTTTCCTGATCACACACCTTCGTGTCACAGTCTGATCAGCTCGCGATCCACGGTAGTCAGTTTGTATATATGCTTACTGTTGTCATACAAACATTGTTACTGTTACTTAGCTTCAATAAACGTAATCTTTGTACGGAACCTCGCCATCACAAACTTACATTCTGGCGTCCCTGGGTAGACGACAGATCTCAGGGTGTAAGGGAGTTCAAGGCCCTTATTACATCGCGTGTGACTAAACCTTGGCCTAGAAATTCGTCTCGGGCGGTGGCGGAAAACGGGCGGTATCAGATCGGCCGCCCGTTATAGTCAGGGCCTGATATCCAGCTCCATTGACGGCACTAGAACTGAATATCAGGCGCTGAGTATAACGGGCGGCCGATCCGATACCGCCCGTTTTCGCCACCGCGCGAGACGAATTTATAGCTCCTTGTGTTCCGACCTTGAAGCGGCAGCGAGCAGCAGCTGCGGCTCTGGAGCAGTGCCCGTATCCCATTGGGTTTGGCTGTGCAGAGTCTGGGCTCCCGGAAGTGCAGAATGTCGAAGGCCAGATGTGGAGTTGTTGAATTTATTGTCTCCTGGCCGGGGCCGGTATCTTAATCTCAGGTCCCGGAGTGGAGGCAGTGGGAGAGGTGCAGAATATTGGAACCGTCCCAAATTAAAAATGGTACACCGCAGTCCGGCACACCGGGAAACCCAGGCGATTCAGTAGGAACTGGAGCTCCGGGTGGAGGAATAGAACTGGGTTAAATGGCATTGTTTGGGGAAATTTATGTTGATCCAGTTCACATCACGGAGCTGCTGCCAAGGAGTGAAAGCGAAGGTAAACTCTGATGGTTCTGAGAACTCTAATGGGAGACACACCGGATCCTGTTTGCCAAATATGTAGTTACCGTGTCTTTAAAATGATTTGTGTTCAGGCCTGTCAAAGCAGACACGACTACAGATATCTGCACATACTAAAATCAAACCTAAGCTTTATTTCTGACAGACTTGGCGACATTCCCCAACAGTAAGAGGATTATCTCACGACATTCCAGAATCAGACAATCTTACCGAGCGTAGGACACAGCAATCACAGCCCACACTCTCTGTCCGGGGAACTGTGGCAGCTGAGGCTCTTCTATGGAGGGTTCTCGCGGGTCAACTTCTAGATGGAAAATCACTATTTTGATATCTTTCCTTGTGATTCTGCCCATGGGGATGTGACTGTCAGCATTTCTCACCAGTTGTATTCCTTCCGATCAACACACTCTTTCATTCACATGGAGTGTCAAATCAGATGTTTCTCTTCCGGCAACCTAACACCTCAGCTTATTCTCCATAGTCTAACACCATATCGCCCAGCACATACTCTTATGCAGCTGGTTATTGGTCTCTGACTGAGAACGTGCAGCTCTGAAGTATCTTTCTCAACGATGTTCTATTTAGACACGAGCACTTCTGTTCGTAGCTTTCTATCCAACGTCATGTTCTCACATTGGGTACCCCTACTGTGTCAAGGCAATAAGCAGACACGTTTGTCTCCAGTTTTTCTTTTCTCCTTTTGGTTGAGAAATCTATTGAACCGAAAGTTCCCTTTTTATACACATTTGCAATAGTGGCTCTTTCTTCTAGTATGCTTCGATGTAAAAGTTGGACTACCGTGTTAACAGACAGGAGCTGAGAATGAGCATCACTACACTCCCGCAGATATAGAGTTAGACTAACGTGTTAACAGACGGGAGCTGAGAATGATCATCACTACATTACCGCAGATATAGAGTTAGACTATCGTGTTAACAGCCAGGAGCTGGGATTGATCATCACTACACTCCCGCAGATATAGAGTTAGACTGTCGTGTTAAAGGACAGGAGCTGGGAATGATCATCTCTACACTCCCGCAGATAAAGAGTTAGACTATCGTGTCAACAGACAGGAGCCGGGAATGAGCAACACCACACTCCCGCAGATATAGAGTTAGACTGTCGTGTTAACAACAGGAGCTGGGAATGTTCATCACTATAGTCGCGCAAATATAGAGTTAGACTATCTTGTCAACCGACAGTAGCTGAGAATGATCACCACTGCACTCCCGCAGATATAGAGTTAGACTGTCGAGTTAGTAGATGGGAGCTGGGAATGATCATCACTGCACTCCCACAGAAATAGAGTTAGAATGTCGCGTTAACAGACAGGTGCTGGGAATGATCATCACTGCACTCTCGCAGATATAGAGTTAGACTATCGTGTTAACAGACAGGAGCTGAGAATAAGCATCACTACACTCCCACAGATATAGAGTTAGACTATCGTGATAACAGACAGGAGCTGGGAATGAGCAACACTACACTCCCCCAGATATAGAGTTAGACTGTCGTGTTAACAACAGGAGCTGGGAATGATCATCACTACAGTCCCACAGATATAGAGTTAGACTATCGTGTTAACAGACAGGAGCTGGGAATGATCATCACTGCTCTCCCGCAGATATAGAGTTAGACTGTCGTGTTAACAGACAGGAGCTGGGAATGATCATCACTGCACTCAAGCAGATATAGAGTTAGACTGTCGTGTTAACAACAGGAGATGGGAATGATCATCACTACACTCCCGCAGATATAGAGTTAGAATATCGTGTTAACAGACAGGAGCTGGGAATGATCATCACTACACTCCCGCAGATATAGAGTTAGAATATCGTGTTAACAGACAAGAGCTGAGAATGATCATCACTACACTCCCGCAGATATGGAGTTAGACTATCGTGTTAACAGACAGGAGATGGGAATGATCATCACTACACTCCCGCAGATATAGAGTTAGAATATCGTGTTAACAGACAGCAGCTGGTAATGATCATCAATACACTCACACAGATAAAGATTTAGACTATAGTGTTAACAGACAGGAGCTGGGAATAATCATCACTGCAGTCCCGCAGATATAGAGTTAGACTGTCGTGTTAACAGACAGGAGCTGAGAATGATCATCACTACACTCCCGCAGATGTAGAGTTAGACTGTCGTGTTAACAGACAGGAGCTGGGAATGATAATCACTACACTCCCGCAGATGTAGAGTTAGACTGTCGTGTTAACAACAGGAGCTGGGAATGATCATCACTGCACTCCCGCAGATATAGAGTTAGACTATCGTGTTAACAGACAGCAGCTGGTAATGATCATCACTACACTACCGCAGATATAGAGTTAGACTGTCATGTTAACAACAGGAGCTGGGAATGATCATCACTGCACTCTAGCAGATATAGGAGTTAGACTGTCGTGTTAACAGACAGGAGATGGGAATGATCATCACTACACTCCCGCAGATATAGAGTTAGAATATCGTGTTAACAGACAGCAGCTGGTAATGATCATCAATACACTCACACAGATAAAGATTTAGACTGTCGTGTTAACATACAGGAGCTGGGAATGATCATCACTGCACTCCCCAGATATAGAGTTAGACTATCGTGTTAACAGACAGGAGCTGGGAATGATCATCACTGCAATCCCACAGATATAGAGTTACACTGTCGTGTTAACAGACAGGAGCTGGGAATGATAATCACTGCACTGCCGCAGATATAGAGTTAGACTATCGTGTTAACAGACAGGAGCTGGGAATGTTCATCACTGCACTCCCGCAGATATAGAGATAGATTATCGTGTTTACAGACAGGAGCTGGGAATGATCATCACTGCACTCCCGCAGATATAGAGTTAGACTATCGTGTTAACAGACAGGAGCTGGGAATGATCATCACTGCACTCCCGCAGATATAGAGTTAGACTGTCGTGTTAACAGACAGGAGCTGGAAATGATCATCACTGCACTCCAGCAGACATAGAGTTAGACTATCGTGTTAACAGACAGGAGCTGGGAATGATCATCACTGCACTCCCGCAGATATAGAGTTAGACTATCGTGTTAACAGACAGGAGCTGACAATGAGTATCACTACACTCCCGCAGATATAGAGTTAGACTATCGTGTTAACAGACAGGAGCTGGGAATGATCATCACTAAACTACCGCTGCACGTTGTTAATGAACATTTATGAACCTTCCCTAATTCGGCTACAGGATCCCTGCTGGTGTGGCTGCTGCCCCGGCGAACACAGCAAATAATTGTTAACTTCATCAGCTTTTATTTTACTTTATTTATATATTTTCCAAACATCTCTCATTTTGAGATTTCCAGAAAGAAGGACGCTTTTAAACAGAAAACGAGATGAAATTTCGCTTTACTTACTAGAGGAACATTTGGTTTGACTTAATGTTTTTCTCATCTTTTAATCCAGTTTAGAATGAGTTTCATGGGAGATATTAGTAAATTCTTCAACTCCTCTCTGAATTTCCTCTGGGTAGCTGCATAAATACATGTGTTTGTGCAGGAACTCAAATACAGTTCTGTGGCGATATATCCAGGGTTTGAGTAATCCCCTTGGTAATAAACGGTGCTTGAGAGCCTGGTGGCTGCAAAACTCCTGACAGATGTCAGCGACAGGAGTATAAAACTGCCCGATATAGTGAAGAGTAAAATAATGGATTTCCTTCGGTTCTCCATCTCTGGATCGCTCTGATTCTCACTGCTGTGACCCCGGAGTCCCCTGCGGGCTCTACTGGCCATTAAAATACGACTCACTGTCAAAGAATTAAACAGGGCCATGAAAGTGAAAGGAAGCAATGGGACTGACAGAGTCTGGATCCAGATGTATACTGAGCATGCAGGTAATGTAAAAACGTCCACAGTTGTCCGGCAACCTTACAGCACATTGTTAATTATTCGTTCAGCTTCATATGAAAACAAGATAGGGATGCCCTTTAAATAGGTCAGGACAGAGACCGTTACTATAACCGCGGTGGCGGTTCTCTTGGTGCAATTCTTCCCTTTAAACCCCTGACAGCAGATCACCACAAGTTAGACAAATGTGAAGGAGACTGTAAACCACACCGACATATCCAGTATGGCAAAGGTTATATACAGAAGGAACTTACAAACGGCAGTATTGGACAGGAATGAATATGGAAAGTGATAATTGAATATCAAATACATTATTACATTGACGATAATGACCAGTAGATCTGCTGTTGCCATGGCCAACACGTAGACAGAGATACACTTGGAAAGGCCGCAGTTTCCTCAGGAGAGAATCACAATTGTCAGTAGGTTTGCTGCAAGAGAGAGAGAGAAGAGGAAAGTTATTGGGGGACACACGGAAGTGTTCAGCTGTGTCGCTGCCTCGGGTGAGATTCACGGGAGCCTTTTTAATAGCGAGCATTAAAGAGAAATTTAAAAAGAAAGAAAACATTACACAGAAAAACTAGAGGGATACAAATCCGTGATCCTTCCAGTAGAGTCCGGCTGGAAGTTTCCAAGGGAGCGGGATCGGGCGGGTTGGCTGGGCGCAGGGTTAGGAAGACTCAGGTGAGGTGGATATGTCTGTAACACGAGTAATGGTCCACATTATGTAAAGTGATCAAAGATAGTAATTGAATCAGTCTCATGGAAACCAAACAGCCAATATTTAGTGAGCGGCCTCCTGTACAAGGGAAAAGCGAACCCCGCCGTCCCGCGGAATAGGGAGGAGATTCGAGCGCCGAGTCCCCACGATTAATCGCCCAGAATAGCGCCTCACCTGCCGCCCGGACAGGTGTGAGAACCGATGATATTCCCGAGTTTATTCCAGCGGGCTCTGTGATTTTACAGGGTGGATAAAATCGGGAAGTTGTTACAATATTCAACAGGCACCAAAACTGTCAGCTAGTCCACAACTATTACTCAACAGGATGCACTAACTTACCGGGAACACCAAATGCTGCGAGAAGCGGGAAGTAAATGTCCTTTATCTGTAGAATTGCTGCTTTCCCATTTTCACAACAACAGCTGAATTCTCTCCGCGCTCCTCAGTTCCTACTGAAGTACATTTGAGATCCGATAACGCTCCCTCTTTATACAGCAATCGGTGCCCCGGTGAGAAAATAAGGTTATTTAATAATTGGCGTTAGTTACAGTCACTCAATAAATAAAGGGAGATTTTCCGCTTCAGCGCACCCGGGAGGCAATGGGAAATTGTGCTCCTCAGTTCATGAAGCTCCGCCCATTAAAATTACTGAACGGAATGTAATCTCAGAGGGAATGCTCTCTGGGCACGGCCCCGTATCCCTGAAGCGAGCGTCTCCTCTGAATTCTGGGTTACAGATATGAGACCGAGGGGGAAAAATTCAGTTGGTTGCGCCTCCCGTTAGCGCCTTAAGAGGGCGCTAATGGGGCGCAAAGCAGCTAGTGCCCGGGCGCAGCGATGTTTGCGCCGCTCACGAAATTAACTACACATTTTGCGGCGGCGCTAAACTTTATCGCCGCGATCTCCTGCGTGCGCAGATTGTGACATCATACGAGAGTGCAACGCCCTTGTGGCGCCCCGGAGCAGAATTTCAGTGGCGCCCCCATCCTTACCGCCTGGCGCATCCAACGACCAGTAGAGTGGAACGCTATCAATCGCTGTGGGGCTGGGGGCGGCGCTATTTAAAGGGGGCCTCTTCCTGTCTTTCTCTGTGGTTGACATTTTTGCACCACTCGTTCTGAGAGAGAGAGAGAGATTCGGAGAGAGAGAAAGAGAGACTTCTGCATTGAGTCAACGCTGTGTGAGGTAGTTTTGGCTACTCATCCTAACTTCGCTGGTACTTTGGTTTCTGGCCTTCATAACTTTGCTTGCTAAGAGATATGGGGGCTGCACTGATGGGGGGCGTCGTCCTGCGCCAGCTGAATCGGAGGAGACAGAGACGCAGAGAGAGAGTGGCAATGATGGCCAGATGGAGGAGGGCCAACAGGCGTCTGTACAGGAGAGCTTACCCTCCCAGGGTATATCGTGAACAGCTCGCCTACATTCATATGTCTGAGGAGCAGTGTCTGCAAAGGCTGCGCTTCAGCAAGGAGGTGGTCACTGAGCTCTGCCACCTGCTGCAGCCAGATCTGCAGCCTCAACTGAGGTCCAGGACGTCTCTGTCGGTGTCAGTGAAGGTCACAGTGGCTCTGAACTTTTATGCTACTGGCTCATTTCAATCTGCTGTTGGGGACATCGCCAATATCTCCCAGTTTGCGGTGCATTGCTGCATCTGGAAGGTCACAAATGCCCTCTTTAAAAGGAGACGAGAGTTCATCTCTTTCCCCATGACCCCAGACAAGCAGCAAGAACGCGCTCTGGGCTTTGCGAGGATAGCGGGCTTCCCCATGGTGCAGGGCGCCATTGACTGCACGCATGTGGCTTTGCGTGCTCCGCATGAGAATGCCGAGGATTTCCAGAACAGAAAGGGGTTCCATTCCTTGAATGTTCAGTTGGTCTGTGACCACAGACAGCTGATACTCGCTGTCAATGTCCACTATCCTGGCAGCTGCCACGATGCTTTCATCCTGCGCCAGACTACTGTGGCAGAACTTTTCGAGGCACCGCATCAGCCAGTTGGTTGGCTTCTCGGGGACAAGGGGTATCCACTGAGCACCTGGCTGATGACACCGCTCCGTACGCCCAACACCCCTGCTGAGCTGTGGTACAACGAGAGCCATCAAGCTACCAGGAACATCGTGGAGCACACAATGGGCGTGCTCAAGCAACGGTTCCGCTGTCGCGACCATTCTGCAGGAGCCCTGCAGTACTCGCCTGAGCGAGTTTCCAACATCGTAGTTGTGTGCTGCATGCTGCATAACATGGCAATCCTCAGGACCCAGCCAATGCCACCAGGCCTTGGAGCACCACCAGAGGAGGAGGAGGAAGAGGAGGAAGAGGAGGAGGAGGATGATCAGCAGCAGCACCAAGGCGTGAGGGTGGCCCACAATGGTGAAACTGCAAGGGCCGTCCGTCAGTGGCTGATAGCAAGCCGCTTCTAGGCCCCTGCTGTGGAAGTGGCTTCTGCCATTGAGAACAGCAAGAATGAACCCAACACGCAACCCCTAAGCCGGCCAAGGCACCAATGATTCCAAACACCAAACATGTATATTTTGAGTAACAAAACTTATTTATTTTACAAACTCTGTGTGTGTCATTTCTTCATGACAAACTCATACAAAGAAACACAAAAAAACAGTCATTACCATAACTGGTTCTCACAACCTGGAGATCATGTGCAAAACACTCAACAAAAGTTTGACCACGAACCTCGGCCTTTAATAAAAAAATGACCAGCATTTTGTCAAACCTCCTACATCGAGGGTGAACTCCTTCCCGTGCGCCCTTCGCCCCTTCTTACCCTACTGCTCCTCCGCAATGGGACCTCAGTGGCTGCAGCAAGGCTGGTGGAAGGCTGCTGACTGTCAGGCCCTGACAATGCAGATGCCCTTGAGGGACGGCCTCGACCAGTTCTGGGCCTGGAGGGCCCGGCTGCAGACTGCACCAACTCTGCATGGGCGGCAGCAGTCTGTCCTACAGGCGGTGGCAACTGCAGTGGAGAAGTGACAGTGGTGGCAGCAGGAATGCTGTCATCTTGAGCGAGGACAGCAACTCCCTGCTCGACCGGCACACTGGCACTCCCACGGGGCAGCACCTCAGCATCCGGAGCAATCTGCTGGAGCACAGATTGCTGGCCTGCTGCGGCGCAGTGAGAGCCCCGGGGAAATGTGAACGAACCAGCGAGGATGGCAGCAGACAGTGCTCGCGTGGCCTCAATCTGAGTCTGCATGAGAGCAGTCTGAGATTGAATTGCAGCACTGAGCTTCAGTGTCGCATCCGCCTGCGCTGCAGCGAAGTGCTCCACACTCCTTGCCAGTGCTTCAATGCATTCGGGCACCCTACCCACTGCAGCCATGAGCTCAGTGTGCATGCCCACCGCCTGGGTGTTCATTTCCACGATCAGCCACTCCTCCTCTGCGTCCAGTGCAGCAGGACTCGCTGGCATACTCTCCCTCCGGGGAGAAGGCCCCCGAGCTTCCCTACCCCCATCGCGTTGCTGCAGCCCGCTGGGTCCTGGAGCTTCACCCTCATCAGACCCTTCGCCCCTGCTCCCCTCCAGGGAAGGCGTGTTCCCAGTGTCGGCATGGGCTTCCTCGGGAGAGGGTGGCACTGATGCTCCGGCTTCCTCTTCCTCCTCGGCTGCAGCTTCACTCCCACTGGCAGCTTCAGGGCCCGTCTCCTCAGCTGGTGAATCACCATCTGAAAGCAGGGAGGTACAAGAGTGGCTTTAGCGTGAGGACAGGGTGGCAGTAAGGGAGGAATAAGTGCAGCGAGTTAGTAAGTTGGATTGAAAGTGTCAAAGGCTGGTGTTGTGAGGGACAAGTGGAAGGACAGAGGACAAAAAGGTGATGACCTTACCATTGCTGTCCAGAACGGGGTCGGCGTCTCCAGTGGCGACGGGACCGATCACCCGGCTTGCCACAATCCTGTGGACGCGCTCCTCAAGATCGCTGAGGGGTTGCAGCTGAGGCCGCCCTCCACCTGTCCGTTGCTGCTGTCTCCTATTATGCGCCAGCTTGGCCTGCAAGAAAAAGGACGGCGTCTGAGTAAATATACAGCCATGGTCTTGCCTGATATGCCTCCCATAGGTGAATAGCCCTTACTGTATACAGCCATGGTCTTGCCTGATGTGCCTCCCATAGGTGAATAGCCCTTACTGTATGCAAAGTATGGAATGTGTGTGTGTGCTTCATGAAAGGGCCATAGGTGTTGGATGAGTGTTGTTAATTGTGGTTTTAAGACCCTCTGGCCATAGAGTGAGGTTGAGATAGAGGGATGGAGAGGTATTGCAAAAAAGCCACTCACCCTGACGACCCGAGTGAGGTCGTTGAACTTTTTCCGGCATTGGACATGGGTCCTGGGCACCATGCTCCTGGAGGAGACGCGCTGAGCCACCTCCCTCCACACTCTTCTGTAGTCGTGCGGCAAAGGCCTCCTGCCACTCTCTGGGTACAGTATTGCTCTTCGACGCTCCACCGCGCCAACCAGAGCATCCAAGGCCCGCTCGGTGAAGCGCTCAGCTCGTTCTCTCACCCTCTCCATCCTTGGCTGGAAAATGGATTCACAGGTCTCTCCAGGCCGAGATTCAAGGCTGCAATGAGCAGGGTGTGGCTGGGGAGCAAGATCGCCCCCCCCTTTAAGAACTGGCCGGCGCCAGTGTGTCTGTGTTCCCTCGCTAACTGGCAGCACCTGCGCTGCGCTCGTGCTCTGAGTTAGCGCCTCACTCCTCGGCCTTTGCGCCTTAAGACAGGTGTGCAGCGCCTGATTTAGCACTCCAATCACCTCCCGGGGCGTTAAAAGTGAAGTTTCCAGTCAGTGGCGATAATTAGCGCCAGGCGCTAATTTTTGCGCCCGGACGATATTTGCGCCCCAAACGGGGCGCGACTGAATTTTTCCCCTCTAATATTTCTAACTCAGTGGAAAATGTAGTTGGTACACACTACAGCCACGGTACGCCAGTGGTGGAGGGATTGAATGTGTTAGATGGTGGATGGGGTATCAATCAAGCGGGCTGCTTTGTCCTGGATGGTGTCGAGCTTCTTGAGTGTTGTTGGAGCTGCACTCATCCAGGCAAGTGGAGAGTATTCCATCGCACTCCTTACTTGTACCTTGTAGATGGTAGAAAGGCTTTGGGGAGTCATGAGGTGAGACACGCTCCACAGAATACCTAGCATCTGACCTGCTCATGTTGCTACAATATTTATGTTGCTGGTCCAGTTAAGTTTCTGGTCATTGGTGACCCTCAGGATGTTGATGGTGGAGGTTTTGGCGATGGCATTGCCGTTGAATTTCAAGGGACGGTGTATAGACTCTCGCTTGTTGGAGATAGTCCTTGCCTGGCACCTGTGTGGCGCCTGCCACTTATCAGCCCAAACCTGAATGTCGTCCAGGTCTTGTTGCATGCGGGCATGGACTGCTTCACTGTCTGAGGAGTTGTGAATGGCACTGAAAACTGTGCAAGCATCAGCGAACATTCCCAATTCTGACCTTATGTTGGAGGGAATGTCATTGATGAAGCAGCTGAAGTTGGTTGGGCCGAGGACACTACCCTAAGGAACCATGGCCGCGATGTCCTGGGGCTGTGATGAGCGACCTCCAACAACCACCACAGCCATCTTCCTTTGTGCTCGGTATGACTCCAGCCAGTGGAGAGTTTTCCCCCCGATTCCCATTGACTTCACTTTTATAGGGGCTCCTTGATGCCAGACTCGGTCAAATGCTGCCGTGATGTCAACGGCAGTCACTCTCACCTCACTTGTTCAAGCTTTTGCTCTCTATTTTACTTGTTGTTAATAGATGATTTGTTTGATTACATATCGGCTGCTCACGATCGAAGCCGCGTGCAGATACATCGCTGACCGATGGAATTAAAACCTCTGCCTGCCGCCTAACACGTGCCTTAAATATCGTTGGTCGTCTGAATCCAGTTAAATGAGAATATGCCTATTACACTGACAGCCCGGAATGAATCGCCACTTCCCCCAGAAGCTGGATGCCAGCCGGATCGGCTTAGTCTGGGCTCCAGGGGACCTGAATCCATTTGCAATTTGGGTTTTGGAGAAGCTCAGGATAAAGTGAAAGATTGGAGAGTGACGGGTACAGGGAGTATTTAGTAAATGAAGCCCATTCAAAATTAAGATACCAATGTTATTGTTAGCGTCAGGTTTTTGATACGTTTCTTGAACATTAAAGTGAGATTTCATGGGTTTATTAAGCGCATAATACACGCAATAGTACGTAAGCATATAATTCAAATGTACAAATTATAGTCACATCTGATGACGGTGGGTTGGGGATTCAAAAGTGTTACAGTTCTGAGCTCAGTATTTTGTAAAAATATCTAATAATCATTAGAAACAGCTCAAATTCGTATATTTCATTCACGCCCTCTACATGGAAATGCACACAATTCTGTATAATATAATTATATGAAAATTATTATTCAGCTTCATATAAGGAAAATTTAGTTTGGTTATCCTTGATCAATAACGACAGTTTTCCTTGCTGAACGAGCTGTTTTCCCATTGGGCTAACAAGTATTCAAACCTTAGTTCATTATCTTATCGATAGTTTCACTCTTAATCCACATAATTGCAATTCTACCAAGTGAAACCATGAATGAAATGTCTTGCTTGTATATGAATCATTGATGTCAATTAAAAATGATGATGTATGCCCAGATATTTCCCTTTGTAGAACTAACACATTCCCACACGTTATCAAATGATTAATGAATTTTAAATTGTATAATCAGTATAAAATGGCATGTTTTTAATTAAATCTCTCATTACTTCATCCCGAAACTGACCATTGTTGCTGAGTCAGCCCTGGTCCAACAACTCAGTGATGCTTTAAATTGACTTGTAATTCCTTGCTTAACAAACAAAGGCTAAAGATTAACATGATTAAAATAAAAAGAGAAAACAGGACAATATAACATTATCAGGTGTCAGGACAGCCTGATTAAGCCTCTCCTCATAGTAACCCCTCTATTGGCATTAGAGTATTTAAGGGCAACATTAAACAACATCTCATTAGCATCATATTTTTTTGGAAATTTTTGAGGATGTAACTTGGAAAATAGATAAGGGAGAACCAGTAGATGTGGTGTATTTGGACTTTCAAAAGGCTTTCGATAAGGTCCTGCATTAGAGATTAGCGTGTAAAGTTAAGGCACATGGGATTGGGGGCAAGGTATTGATTTGGATAGAGAACTGGTTGGCGGACAGAAAGCAGAGAGTAGGAATTAATGGGTCTTTTTCCGAGTGGCAAGCAGTGACTAGTGGGGTACCACAGGGATCGGTCCTTGGACCCCAGCTATTCACAATATACATTAATGATCTAGATAAGGGAACTAAATGTAATATCTCCAAGTTTGCAGATGACACAAAGCTGGGTGGGCGTGTGTGCTGCGAGGAGGATACCGAGAAACTCCAGGATGATTTGGACAGGTTGGGTGAGTGGGCAGAAGCGTGGCGGATGCAATATAATGTGGATAAATGCGAGGTTATCCACTTTGGTGTCAAAAACAGAAAGGCAGAATATTAGCTGAATGGCAATAGATTGGGAGAAGGGGAAGTGCAACGAGACCTGGGTGTCCTTGTGCACCAGTCACTGAAAGTAAGCATGCAGGTGCAGCAGGCGGTGAAGAAGGCAAATGGTATGTTGGCCTTCATAGCGAAAGGGTTTGAGTATAGGAACAGGGATGTCCTGCTGCAGTTGTACAGGGCCTTGGTGAGACCACACCTTGAGTACTGTGTGCAGTTTTGGTCGCCTTATCTGAGGAAGGATGTTCTTGCCATGGAAGGAGTTCAGCGAAGATTCACAAGGCTGATACCTGGGATGGCAGGAATGACATATGAGGAGAGATTGGGTCGATTGGGCTTATACTCGCTGGAGTATAGAAGAATGAGAGGGGATCTCATCGAAACATATAACATTCTGACAGGTCTGGACAAACTAGATGCAGGAAGAATTTTCACGATGGTCGGAGAGTCCAGAACCAGGGGTCATAATCTAAGGATAACGGGTAAGCCATTTAGGACAGAAATGAGGAAGAATTTCTTCACCCAGAGAGTGGTGAACCTGCGGAATTCTCTACCTTAGAAGGTAGTTGAGGCCAAGTCATTAAATATATTCAAGAATGAGTTAGATATATTTCTTAAAGCTAAAGGTATCAAGGGATATGGGGAGAAGGCAGGTACAGTGTACTGAGTTTGGATGATCAGCCATGATCTCATCGAATGGCGGAGCAGGCTCGAGGGTCCGAATGGCCTACTCCTACTCCTATCTTCTATGTTTCTATTTTTCTAAAACGCTCCCCTCAACCTGTCGTTGCTAGCGTCAGGCAGTAAGGCAGGGGGCGCCACTCAATATCCACTCCGGTGCGCTACCGGGGCACACTCGACTGACGTCATGATCTGCCGGTGCAGGAGATCATGGCGGTACTGTTTAGCGCCACCGCAAAATGTCTAGTTAATTTCACGAGCGGCGCAAACATCACCGCGCCTGGGCGCTAGTTGCTTTGCGCCCCATTAGCGCCCTCTGAAGGCGCTAACGGGAGGCGCAACCAACTGAAGTTTTCCCCCAAGATATATTGACAAGGGCAAAGCGCTTTGCTATCGGAAAATTACCTGAACAGCAGTGGTTAATTAATGGTTTGATGCTAGAACGTTCTAAAGCCCGACAACTTGCAAAATACATTTGGAATGAAGACAGATGGCCCCACCGAATAAATAAATAAATCAATGTTACAGATACATGAAAATACACTGGCAAGCAGCAGAAGCATGAAATGCATTTACTTGTAAAACAACTTAAAAATCAATTTGCATCTAAAACGGAGAGATTCAATGATATTGGGAATGATCCTAATGATTCCTGGCACCGTTCCCCGGGAGTCTAGTTGTTGGTCATTGGCGATCTTACCGCTCCAGCTCCTGTCCAATCAGCATTGATGGGATTAACTCTTACAACAGCTGTTGATTCACAACCTTTTAAAATTCATTATATGTGAAAAATGTTTTAATCCCCATTAATTAACCGATAATGTTCTTTTGCAAAATGAAAGAAATGCTAACATGGTGACTGAGGGACAGTCCAAGCTTCAATCACTTATTTTGCTCTTTGCATGTGATGAACATTTATCCTTATCGCCTTTCAATTCTATATTTTGGAGCCTGGTTTTAAATGTTCTGTGCTGATGACTCCAGGAATCTGGGGCAATTTTTGTTAAGTTTAAGAGGATTGCCTAGTTCTCAGAAAAAAATCATTCTCTAACACAATGCTTTTAGAAAATACACTGACTTATCTTTCTGAGGTCCAAAGTGGATGACCAGACTATTCCCCACATTGAAATCCATTATTCACAGTTTAATCCATTCACATAATCCATCAATATCCTTTTACAATTCACTGCTCCCATCTACACTGCTTACGGTGCTCCCAACTTAGTGCCATCAGAAAACTTGGATATCCGGTTCTCTATTCCTTCATCTAAGTCATTTATCAATATAGTGAAAAGCTGAGGCCCCAGTCCAGCTCCCAGGGGACACCACTAGTCACATCCTGCCAATTGGAGCACATTTCTATTATCCCTACTCCGTGTCTCCTACCTCCTAATCAATTCTCTACCCGTGTCATTACATTGCCTCAAATTCCATGCGCTTTGGTTTTTGCTCACAATCTCATGTGAGGAACCTTATCAAATGTCTGCTGGATGTCGTTATATTAAATCTTGTAAATCCCTCTCTATGATTTCGTTTTCTTATTCTCCATGTCTCTATTAGTTTATCCTCTACTTTGAAGACCGATACAATGTAATTGTTTAGCATGTCTGCCATTTCCTTATTTTCAATTACAATGTCGCCTGCGTCTGTCTTTAAGGTGCCCGCATTGTCCTGAGCCTCTCTGTGAGACCGTGAATAATTATTTTGCTGCAGACTGAACGAAATGCTCATATGTTTGACGAGTGACAGAAACAATGTAATGGCTTTTCTGCTCTGTATGTCCTGAACTTTTAACCTTCCCGTTTTGCTGTATTTTAAGAGTTTGGTTAAAAATGTTCAGTGCCTATGAAACCAGGAATCTGCTGCAACCGTTGTTAAATTTAAAATGATTGTAGCCTCTTTCACACGAGAAGAATCGTTCATGAGGAGCAAGTTCCCACTAATTGTTTCCGCCCGGGGTTTGCACATTGAGGCCCAAAGAAATTTTCCCTCACTCCGGTATCTGTAAATGCTGCGAGAAGGCTGAGTGACCCGGATATAATCGCCCCGCCTTTTCGGGAGCCTGTGCTGGGTGTGCGGGGAGATTTGGCCCGGGCCGTGGCAGCTTGCATTCCAGTGATGGGCAGTAACCCGCTGATTGAGGCTGCATTCGCCGCTTTCCGCTGGCAGCGGGTGATTGGAGAGCGCGGGACCGGAATGTTGCTGCTTGTCCCGGCCTCACTCACTCTGGAGCTGGGGAAGAGCGGATCATTGATGGGTTTGTTCCCGGGTCTGAAATGTGGCTTCGAACTGCTGCTGTTGACCGAGGCAGCCCTGCAGGATCCTTGAATCATCTCTCACAATTCAACTGATATCAGCCGGAATGTGCAGCTATGAGAGGGGCTTTCTGCACCGTCAGGACTGTTGACGGAAGCGAGTAAGAGAAGAGAGAGCACAGTGACATAGGAACAGGAGCAGACCATTCAGCCCCTCCGGCCTGTTCCGCCATTCAAATAGATCATGGCTGATCTGCGACCTAACTCCATATATCCGCCTTACATATCGTTTCATACCTTAACTTAACAAAAAACTATCAATCTCAGATTTAAACTTAACAATTGACATTGCATCAACTGCCATTCGCAGAAGAGAGTTCCAAAATTCTACCACATTTTGTGCGTAGAAGTGTTTCCTAATTTCACTCCTGAAATGTCTGTCTCTAATTTTTAGACTATGCCCCCTACTCCTAGAATCCCCATATAGCAAAAATAGTTTCTCGCTATCTACCATATCTGTTCCCCTTATTATCTTGAAAAATTCGATCAGGTCACCCCTTAACCTTCTAAACTCTATTGAATACAACCCTAATTTATGTAATCTTTCTTCTTAACTTAACCCTTGAAGTCCGGGTATAATTCTGGTAAACCTGCGCTGCACTCCCTCCCAAGCCAATATATCCTTCCTAACTTGTGGTGTCCAGAACTGCTCACAGTACTCCAGGAGTGGTCTAACCAGGGTTTTCTATAGTTGCAGCGACCCTACATACAGAGATACAGAGACACTCATAGAGTCATAGAGTTATACAGGACAAAAAGACGACCTTCGGCACAGCGTATCCGCGCCGGCCATCAAGCCCTGTCTATCCTAATCCCATTTCCCAGCACTTGGTCCGTAGCCTTGTATGCTATGGCGTTTCAAGTGCTCATCTAAATGCTTTTTGAATGTTGTGAGGGTTCCTGCCTCTACCATCCTTTCAGGCAGTGACTTCCAGATTCCAAACACCCTCTGGGTGAAAAAGTTTTTCCTCAAATCCCCTCTAACCATCCTGCACCTTAACTTGAAACTATGCCCCCTGGTTATTGATGCCTCTGCTAAGGGGAAAAGTTCCTTTCTATCTACCATCTCTCTGCCCCTCATAATTGTGTACACCTCAATCAGGTCCCCCCTCGGCCTTCCCTGCTCTAAGGAAAACAACCCCAGCCTCTCCAGTCTCTCTCCAGTCTCTCTTCATAGCTGAAGCGCTCCAGCCCAGGTAACATCCTGGTGAATCTCCTTTGCATCCTCTCCAATGCATTCACATCCTTCCTATTGTGTGGAGAACCAGAACTGCACACAGTATTCCAGCTGTGACCTAACTAGCATTTTGTAGCGCTCCATCATAACCTCCCTGCTCTTATATTCTATGCCTCGGCTAATGAAGGCAAGTATCCCATATGCCTTTTTAACCAGCTTATCTACCTGTCCTGCTGCATTCAGGGATCTATGTACATGCACACAAAGGTCCCTCTGAACCGATGTCCTTCCTAGGGTCCTACCATTCATTGTGTATTCCCTTGCCTTGTTAGTCCTCCCAAAATGCATCACCTCACACTTTTCAGGGTTAAATTCCATTTGCCAGTGTTCTGCCCATCTAACCAGCCGGTCTATATGGTCCAGTAGTCTGAGGCTTCGCTCCTCGCTATTTACCACTCCACCAATTTTCGTGTCATCTGCGAACTTACTGATCATAACTCCTATATTCATATCTAAATCATTAATGTACACTACAAACAGTAAAGGACCCAGAACCGATCCCCACACTGGACACAGGCTTCCAGTCACAAAAACAACCTTCGACCATCACCCTCTGCCTCCTGCCACTAAGCCAATTTTGGATCCAATGTGCCAAATTGCCCTGGATCACATGGGCTCTTACCTTCTTGGCCAGTCTCCCATGTGGGAATTTGTCAAAAACCTTACTGAAGTCCATGTGGACTACATCAACTGCACTACCCTCATCCACACACCTAGTCACCCCCTCGAAAAATTCAATCAAATTGGTTAGACATGAACTCCCCCTGACAAAGCGATGCTGACTATCCTTGATTAATCCTTGCCTCTCCAAGTGGAGACTAATTCTGTCCCTTAGAATTGTTTCCAATAATTTCCCTGCCACTGATGTTAGGCTCACTGACTAGTCATTCCCTCGTTTATCCCTACTTCCCTTCTTGAATAATGATACTACATTAGCTGTTCTCCAGTCCTCTGGCACCTCCCCTGTGGCCAGAGAGGTTATGAAAATGTGTGTAAGAGCCCCTGAAATCTCCTCCCTTGCCTCAGACAGCAGCTTGGGATACATCCCGTCTGGGCCTGGGCGTGTATCCACTTTTAAGCCCGCTAAAACCGCTAGTAGCTCCTCCCTCTCAATACTAATTTCTTCAAGTATATCACAATCCCCCTGCCTGATTTCGATGCCTACATCGTCCTACTCCGTAGTGAACACAGGTTCAAAATATTCACACTTCTAGCTCTACACACAGATTGACACTTTGGTCCCTAATGGGCCCTAATCTTTCCCTGGTTATCCTTTTGCCCTTAATATACTTATAAATCAATTTGGGATTTTCCTTTATTTTGCCCGCCAGTGATTTCCATGCACCCTCTTCGCTCTCCTAATTTAATTTTCAAGTACCCCCTGCAATGTGTATACTCCTCTCGGGCTTCCACTATGTTTAGTCCTTTGTATCTGCCAACGGCCTCCTTTTTTTTCCTAATCCATTCTTGTATATCCCTTGACATCCAGGGTTCCCTGGGCTTGTTGGTCCCACCTTGATCTTTACGAGAACATGTTGGCGTTGTACTCTCTCTATTTTCTTTCTGAAAGACTCCCACTGCTTTGATGTGGATTTTCCTACAAGTAGCTGATCCCAGTACACTTTGGCCAGATCCTGCCTTATCATATTAAAATCGGCCTTCCCCCAATTTAGAACCTTTATTTCTGGTCCATCATTGTCGTTTTCCATGTGTCCCTTAAATCTCACCGAATTATGGTCACTGTCACCAAAGTGCTCTCCTACTGACACTTCTACCACGTGCCCGGCTACATTCCCTAGAATTTGGTCTAGTACCGCCCCCTCTCTTATAGGACTTTCTACATGCTGGCTCAAAAAGCTCTTCTGGATGCACTTTAAGAATTCCACTCCCTCTAAGCCTTTCACACTCTAACTATCCCAGTTAATATTGGGGAAGTTGAAATCCCCTAATATTATTACCCTATTATTTCTACACTTCTCTGAAATTTGCCTACATATCTGTTCCTCTATCTCCCCCTGATTGTTTGGGGGCCTATAGTACACTCCCAGAGGCAGTTATACAAAGGGGAGAAAGTTTTGCTACAGCTGTACAAAGTTCTGGTTAGACCACCTCTGGAATACTCTCTACAGTTCTGGACACGGCAACTCAGAAAGGTTTGACATTGGCCTCGGAAGCAGTGCAGCACAGATCCACCAGAATGTTTCCAGGGTCCAATGGTGAGATTATGAGGCGATATTACATAAACTAGGCTTGTATTCCTTGGAATATAGAAGGTTAAGCGCCGATTTCATTGAGGTTTTTAGAATTATGAAAGGAATTAATGGGGTTAAAATAGAGAAACTTTTTTTCACTTGATCATTGTGCACAGGACCCTTACTTGGAAAAATGATCGATAACTTTCTATGACGTTGGAGTATTTTTGTTGTCCTGTTCTGCAAATTCTGTCATCAATCTACCCACTGAAATGATCTGGTAGCGCAGGTGTTGGACAAACTCCATGTGTCATTATACAAGTCGGTTGCTTTACACGTAGTGCGTTCTGCCCTCATCTTGAAATGCGAGTCTCTTCAATATCCAATACAAACGGAATTGCAAACTTGAAGGACAAGCATGGGAATACAAGTCACTCGTGAACACAAACCTCATGCTGCTCACTTTCAAGGTCATAGCAGTCAGCTTTTATATAAAGTGAAATAAATATGCATTGATAAGATTTGGAAATAGATGTTACTTGTATTTGTGTCTTTTGTTGTTCTATTTATTAAACTTTCAGGCGTCTGACTCCCGTTCAGCCTCTTCTTCCTCTATTAACATAGAAACATAGAAGATAGGAGCAGGAGCAGGCCATTCTGCCCCTCGAGCCTGCTCCGCCATTCGATGAGATCATGGCTGATCATCCAAACTCAGTACCCTGTACCTGCCTTCTCCCCAGATCCCTTGAAACCTTGAGCTTTAAGAAATATATCTAACTCATTCTTGAATATATTTAATGACTTGGCCTCAACTACCTTCTGCGGTAGAGAATTCCATAGGTTCACCACTCTCTGGGTGAAGAAATTCTTCCTCATTTCTGTCCTAAATGGCTTACCCATTATCCTTAGATTATGACCCCTGGTTCTGGACTCTCCGACCATCGGGAACATTCTTCCTGCATCTAGTTTGTCCAGACCTGTCAGAATTTTATATGTTTCGATGAGATCCCCTCTCATTCTTCTATACTCCAGCGAGTATAAGCCCAATCGACCCACTCTCTCCTCATATGTCATTCCTGCCATCCCAGGTATCAGCCTTGTGAATCTTCGCTGAACTCCTTCCATGGCAAGAACATCCTTCCTCAGATAAGGCGACCAAAACTGCACACAGTACTCAAGGTGTGGTCTCACCAAGGCCCTGTACAACTGCAGCAGGACATCCCTGTTCCTATACTCAAACCCTTTCGCTATGAAGGCCAACATACCATTTGCCTTCTTCACCGCCTACTGCACCTGCATGCTTACTTTCAGCGACTGGTGCATAAGGACACCCAGGTCTCGTTGCACTTCCAATTCTCCCAATCTATTGCCATTCAGATAATAGTCTGCCTTTCTGTTTTTGACACCAAAGTGGATAACCTCGCACTTATCCACTTTATATTGCATCTGCCACGCTTCTGCCCACTCACCCAACCTATCCAAATCATCCTGGAGTTTCTCGGTATCCTCCTCGCAGCACACACTCCCACCCAGCTTTGTGTCATCTGCAAACTTGGAGATATTACATTTAGTTCCCTTATCTAGATCATTAATGTATATTGTGAATAGCTGGGGTCCAAGGACCGATCCCTGCGGTACCCCACTAGTCACTGCTTGCCACTCGGAAAAAGACCCATTAATTCCTACTCTCTGCTTTCTGTCTGGCAACCATTTCTCTATCCAAGTCAATACCTTGCCCCCAATCCCATGTGCCTTAACTTTACACGCTAATCTCTTATGCGGGACCTTATGGAAAGCCTTTTGAAAGTCCAAATACAGCACATCTACTGGTTCTCCCTTATCTATTTTCCCAGTTACATCCTCAACAAATTCCAGTAGATTAGTCAAGCACGATTTAACTTTTCTAAATCCATGTTGACTTTGTCCGATACTGTCACTGTTTTTCAAGTGCTCAGCTATTACATCCTTTATAATGGACTCTAGCATTTTCCCCAATACCGATGTCAGACTTACCGGTAATTCCCCGCTTTCTCTCTACCACCCTTTTTGAATAGTGGGGTTACATTAGCTACCCTCCAATCCATGGGTACAGTTCCAGATTCCATCGAATGTTGGAAGATCATCAGCAATGCATCTACTATTTCTAGGGCCACTTCCTTAAGTACCCTAGGATGTAGATTATCAGGCCCTGGGGAATTATCAGCCTTCAATCCCGTCAATTTCCCTAACACCATTTCCCTGCAAATACTGATTTCTTTCAGTTCCTCCCTTTCATCAGACCCTATGTTCTCCAACATCTCTGGGAGGTTATTTGTGTCCTCCTTTGTGAAGACAGAACCAAAATATGCATTTAATTGGTCTGCCATTTCTTTGTTCCCCATTATAACTTCCCCCGCTTCTGACTGCAAGGGACCTACACTTGATTTCTCTAATCTTTTTCTCTTCACATATCTATAAAAGCTCTTACAGTCAGTTTTTATGTTCCCAGCAAGCTTACTTTCATATTCTATTTTCCCCTTCTTAATTAATCCCTTTGTCCTCCTTTGTGGAATCCTAAACTGCTCCCAATCCTCAGGGCTACCGCTTTTTCTGGCCAATTTACATGCCCTCTCCTTGGATCTTATGCAATCCCTAATTTCCCTTGTTAGCCACGGTTGAGTCACCTTTTTTGTTTTATTCTTATGCCACACTGGGATGAACAAATTCTGTAGTTCATCCATGCAGTCTTTGAATGTTTGCCATTGCCTATCCACCATCAACCCCTTGAGTGACATTCCCCAATCAATCCTACCCAATTCGCGCCTCATACCATCATAGTTTCCTTTATTTAAATTCTGGACCCTAGTCTCTGATTCAACTACTTCACTCTCCATCCTAATGCAGAATTCTATCATATTATGATCACTCTGACCCAAGTGGCCTCGTACAACAAGATTGCTAATTAATCCTTTCTCGTTACATAATACCCAGTCTAAGATGGCCTGATGTCTGGTTAGTTCCTCGACATATTGAGAAAGGAGGAGTTTGACGTTGACCAGAGCCGCACTGGGCCTGATATTTGTGAGCTCATCCTTATATTTACTGTTCTATGTCCCTTTGTTCGGTGTCAGCTTAAGCTCATTATATTATACAAATATGGAACTATTAAGAGGGGTGACCCAAACTGTTCAAAGCCTTCTGTTTTAAGGAGGGTCTGAAAGGAGGTGAGGGAGGGGTAAAGGTGGAGGGGTTTAGGCAGGGAGTTCCAGAGCATGTCACCTACACAAATATTGCATCATGTTCGCATGTGCCTGCTGTCAGACCGCAGTGTTTTACAACGTTTTACATTGAAAAAATACAGTTATTAGATGCAGCTAAATTATCACTAAATGGCCCAGGGTGTTTCAAATTGTTTTCCCTAATGCCAGCTGTACAATAGCCACACATTCAATGTAGCCTCACACGGTGCGATGTCCTGTTCCAGTTCCATATATGTAGATGCAGAATAAATTTCCATTAGTTTATTTGAACCCAAGAACTTAATATATTTCTAACGGGTTGGATGAAGGAACATGATCCATCGACATGTTTTTATTATTTGATTTGAAATGAGGGCTCATAAAAGTATTTTGGTGGTTAGCACTGTTGCCTCATAACGCCAGGAACCCGGTTTCGAATCCGGCCACGGGTGACTGTCTGTGTGGAATTTGCTCATTCTCCCCGTGTCTGCGTGGGTTTTCTCCGGGTGCTCTGGTTTCCTCCCACAGTCCAAAGATGTGAAGGTTAGGTTGATTTGGCTATGATAAATTGACCCTTAGTGTTAGGGGGATTAAATACGTGGGGTTGCGGGGATAGGGTGGGATATGTGTCGGTGCAGGCTCGATGGGCCGAAATGGCCTCTCTCTGCACTGTGGGGATTCTGTGTGAAAACTGGCGAATGTATTTTATTTTTTGGATTTTCCTGCTCCTAACTGGCAATATTTTCCAAACTTAGTCGGTTTGCTTCATGTCCAGGGATGAGGGAATTCAGTTATGTGGAGCGACTATCGAAGCTGGGAATGTTCTCATTAGAGCAAAGAAGGATTAAGTGGCGATTTAATGCAGGTGTTCCAATATATGGGGGGGGGGAGGGGGCGGGGTAATAGAGCAGAGAGGGTGAAACTGTTTCCACTGACAAGAGGGTCGGTAACAAGGGGACACTGATTTAAGATAATTGGGTAAAAAAAAGCCGCGGCGGGGGAGGTGGTGTGGGGAGATTGTTCTTTACTCAGCGAGTTGTCACGGTCTGGGTGAGAGAGCGTGCACTGCTTGAGGGCGGGGAAAGCAGATTCAATAATAACTTTAAAAAGGGAAGTTAACATGAAAAGCATTGCAGGGCTATGGGGAAAAAGCAGGGGAGTGGGAATAATTGGATCGCTCTTTCAAAGAGTCGGCACAGGCTCGGTGGGCCTAATGGCCTCCTACTGTGCTGTGTGATTCTATGATTCTGTGTCCGATCCTTGACAACAGCCTCTCCCCGCGGTTTCCCACCTCTCCCATGTTCCTATCGTTGTCTCAATGGCAGCAACCGTGACGTCACACTCTGGAACGCTCACACCATCCAGGACACTGGAAGTGGAACTAGGAGAAGTCATTCTAGAGCTCGATGGGATTTTCGGCAATAATCGAGAAATGAGGTCAATCACAGTCTAAAAGTTGTATATAGCAAGGATAAAATAAAAAGCAAATATGATAATGGATAGTAGGCAGGTGGGTGGAGTTAAGATACAGATCAGCCGTGATCTAATTAATAGGCGAAACAGGCTCGAGGGGCTGAATGGCCTCCTCCTATGTGTCTAACAACAAGAACTAGTATTGATATAGCGCCTGTAACATATTAAAATGTCCCAAAGCGCATCACATAAGGAGATATTAGGGCAGATGACAGAAAGCTTGTTTTAAGGAGCGTCTTAAAGAAGGAAAGAGAGGAGAGAGAGAGGTGGAGAGGATTAGGGAGGGAATTCCGGAGATTGGGGCCTTGGCAAAATGAAGGCAAAGCCACCAATGGTGGAGTGATTAAAATCGGGGATGCACAAGAGGCCAGAATTAGAGGAGCGCCTCAATCTCGGAGGGTTGTAGGGCTGGGCGAGATTATCAGAGATAGGGAGAGGCGAGCACATGGAAGGATTTGAAAACAAGGATGGATATTTTAATATCGAGGCGTTGCCTAACCGGGAGTCAATGTTGGACAGCGAGCATAGTCGTGAACGGGACTTGATGCGAGTTAGGGCGGAATTCAAATCCACGCGAACTTCACACAATTGATTCATAATCCATTGCTGAATAACTCGCCCCCCGCGTCCCAACCGAACACTTACACCAACTGCATGTGCCCAATATTACTGAAATATAAATGTTAAGTGTCAGTGCCACAAAAGCTTAAATAATCTTCCTCATGCACAAGCCTTCAACCAAACCATAGATAAAGACCCACTCCACCTGGGATGTGATTCGATTAACCAAGAGAGATGAACTTTGATTTGATTTGCTATTAAGATAAAGGTGGATTGAATAGTTGTATGGCATTTAGGAAAATATTTGGAGAAGGTGCGTGTGGAAACTGAGAAAATGTTGAGTGTCGATCTTTGAAGATTTGTGATCATTTTATTCAACAACTGATAGTCAGAACTTTCATAACTTGGTTTAGAAAAAGGTAGGATAATACCGAACAACCCACACAACAATACAGCAACAGATGTAGGGTTCAACTAGCTTTGACTCACTTCCAGCACTCTCATCTCCGCCTCAGAAGATCGTTGAGTGAAATTGGTCGACGCCAGCAGCGAACCGGCGGTAAACATTTGAACTGTTGAAGCCCGGAACCAGTTAAAATGTAGCTCAAGTAGATGAAGTTTGCACGAGGGAATGTCTTTGCTGTATTACACAATATTACACAGTATTTGGAGCAGAGAAAGAGGCCATTCAGCCCAACATGTCCAGCCCAACAGGACCGAGCCTCCTCCCACCCTCCTTCATCTAACTCCAGCAACATATCCTTCTACTACTTTCTCCATCATGTGTTTATCTAGATTCCCCTTAAATGCTTCCATATTGTTCACCGCAATTAATGCTTTTGGTAGCGAGTTCCACATTCTAAGCACTCTCTCGGTCAATACATTTCTCCTGAATTACCTATTGGATTTATTAGTGACTACCTGATATTTATGGCCCCTAGTTCTGATTTCTCCCGCAAGTGAAAACATCTTCTCTACGTCTATCAAACGCTTTCATAATCTTAAAGACTTCTATCTGGTGACCCCTCAGTCTTCTATTTCCTATAGAAAGGTACCCCAGCCGATTCAATCTTCCCTGATAGGTATAACCACTGAGTTCTGCTAGCATTCTAGTCAATCGTTTTTGTAACTTCTCCAGTGCTTCTATATCATTTTATAATACGGAGACCTGAACTGCTCACAGTACCCCAAGTGTCGTATAACCAAGGTTCTATTCGATTTTAAAATAACTTCCCTGTTTTTCCAATTCTTTCTGAGCAGCAAACTCACCATTGCCCCAAATGCCTGTATGTTGGATCAGTACCCCAGTGGGAAAGAGGATTGTGATTTCCAGTTGTTACTCGCCATCCTATTTGTCAGTAATTTTCCCTTTAGCTGAAAATAAGACGAGAAAAAACGAGCAGATCCAACGAACCGGTCTGTAACACTATGCGGCATCTACACAGTTGTCTCTTGCACTTACAGTGAAGCAGAAGCCAGTTTTAACTCTTAATCTGCCAACATTAAGAATAACGTGTCTGAGAAAGACTGGATTTCATTGTGGTGACATTAGGGCAGAGCAATGTTCAGTTGATTTGATGGCCGAGCGGCCAGCGGGCGGATTTGCAATTCGTATGCGGCTGCACTGTGAATTTCCCAGATTAATCGGAATAAAGCTTGAATTGAATCTATTGACATCCGTCTTGGTTATATTCAGGACGGAGATCCATAGATTTTTGGATATTAGAGAATCAAGGGATATGGGGATAGTGCTGGAAAGTGGAGTTGAGGTTTAAAATCAGCCATGCATTCATCTCAATCATCAATAATACAATCAGATCTTCCGCTTGTTAGCAGCACCTTCTTCCAAACATTTTACTCAGTATTTGGAAATTATTTTTGCGTTCGATTGAAAATGCGAATAGTCGAGGCATTTTTTTTTTAACAGGGGTGCTGAAATGGCCGTAATTGACACGAAACAGGAGTCGTATTAGAATAATTTAAAGGAGAATTCTAAAATTCACCGAGTGCTAATTGGATTAGACACTTTACAACCTCAACATCGAGTTCAACGATTTTAGATTAGAATCTCTGCTCTCATTGTTCGGACAGCAGCTGTTGGTAATGATTCTGCTGTTGTCATTCACAGCCTCTCAGACACCTCGCTTTTTCTCCCAGTATCATTCCCGTTTGCCTTGCACCATCATCCCCTTTGTCATTTAATCACTCCTGCCTTCCACCCTATCACTGTCCTTCCCTTTTGTACTTTCCTCCCCCTCTCCCACCCATTTCCCTGCTTCTTTCTTTTACATCTCGAACATTTCCCAGCTCTGATGAAAGTTCATGAACCTGAAACGTTAAATCTGTTTCTCTCTCCACAGATGCTGCCTGACCTGCTGAGCATTTCCAGCGTTTTCTGTTCTTATTTCAGATTTCCAGCATCCGCAGTATTTGGCTTTTGTCCGGCAAAACACTTTCTGCCTTTCTATTGAAGACGCGAAAAGCCGAGACATTTGTTGTTTTCAACACGGCGTCTGAAATGGCCGGCATGACACGTGACAGGAGTCGTTCCTGAACCATTTAAAGGTGGATTCTAAAAATCACCGAGTGTTAAATTAAAATCACGGTTACAGTTTGTTTCAGTGTAAAGGGTGCGGATTGAAAATAACAATAAAACGCCAGGCAGCGCACGCGGTGAGACACATTCGAACTCCTGATGAAGTTGGTGCTGCGAAGTAACCGCTGAGCTAAAGCTGACCCCGATCAAAGGGGAGAAAACACTAAATATAAAGGATGAGCTCACAAATATCAGGCGCAGTGCGGGTCTGGTCAACGTCAAACTCCTCCTTTCTCATTCAATAGAGGAAGAAGAGACTCACCGGGAGTCAGACAGCAGAAAGATTCATAAATAGAACAAAGAAAGACACAAATACAAGTAACACCCACTTTCCAAACATTCTCACTGTGAAATTATTTCACTCGCGCCAGTGAGTCAATAACCTAAGGTCATGGATTTAAAATCACTGGCAAATGATCTAGAGGGAGATGAGGAGAGTTATTTCACTCAGAGAGTTGTCGGGATCTGGAACGCTCGACCTGAACAGGTGGTGGAAGCTGATTCTATCACTAATTTTAAAGGGAGTCGGACAGGTACTTGAGGATGAGGTACCTTCAGGGTTAGGGACAAAAAGCGGGGGGTGGGGGTGGGACTAAGCACGGCTGCTCTTTCTAAACCAGCACAGACACGACGGGCCAAATGGCCTCCTGTGCTGTGATTTCTATGATTCTATATACACACCCACAGTTTATATTTTCACACGGCCTTGTTTGCAGTTCTCACTATTGTCTACACGCCGAAAATTTAATTGTTTTTCGGAAGTTGCTCGACCTGTTGTGTGTTTTGAGCAGTTTCCTAGTTTATTTTGTTGTGATGTGGAGAACTCGTGGAGCAACGGTAGCCCGTCTGACTCCAGCTCAATAAGAATGTGTGTTTAAATCACGTCGGATTCAGAGCTGATTTTAGCGATGATTGGAGTCTGGATAATTCCAGAACCATATATTCTTTGCTTTTTCATAATAATCAGAACCTTGCTATAAAGTCTGTCTCACTGGTTCCCCAGTGTCAGGGAGAGAAGCGCCAGATGCCCTCATTTATTTAATGTAACAAACAGACACAAAGACACGTGTTCAGTAAAGTGTTCCACACAGCTCAATAAACCCTGGCCCCCTCCCCACTTTCAGGGAATCTCCCAATGCGCTTCATAGATGAGGAAATTCAGCCCATCCTGCCTGGGCCGGTTCTTTGAAACCCACACCCAGCGTTTTCCGTCATATTCCTGCTAATTATTTATCTTCAAATACATGTCCAATTGCCTTTTGAATGTTAGCATGGAATCTGATTCCACCATCCTTTCAGTCCCGATCTTAACAACCCTCAGTGTGAGAAGAATTCTCCTAATGTCCCCTCTAGTTCTTTTGCTAATTATTTTATTTTAAATTTCTGACCTCTGGTTTCTGATACACTCGTCCTACTTGCTCAATCAAAATCCTTCATAATATTGAACACCTCTAGTCGGTATTTCCCGTATCGTTCTCTAAGTAGAACAATCCCAGGGTTAGTTTTCCAATAGCAGCAAATCGACTATGAAGCAGCTGATTCCACAAAATACAATGGCCTAGAAATTCGATTCGGAGGCTTGCCACGGGGGTAAGGATTGCGCGCGCTCTTACCCACCACGTCTGCCGTTCTTGTTTGCCCCCGCAGGAACTTCGGGTCCTGGGCCTCTCCCTAGTGCGTGTTCCAGGGGCGCAGTTAGTGCGATGTGACCCCTGGGATCACGTGGGCCATGGAGAGCCAATGGCAGCAGACCATCTTTCATTCATAGATTTGACAGGCGACCTGTCAAATCTGTGAATTGAAATCGGCCCCAAAAGAACAGCCAAACCTCAAATAATGTTTTTTAAAAACCCATCACATTAATAAAATAACTATAGTTAAATAAATTAACCACTTTAAACAAAAATTTAAATTTTTGAAAAAATTAAAATACTTTTTAAAAGTTATAAAAATAAACTTACCTTTCTTTAAAGTCTCTAAAAAAGATAAACCTGTTGAAAAAAATTTTAAATTATACTTAATTAACTACTTACCTTGTTAAAAAAGGGGTCTTGCGCCTCCTTTTTACTAGCGTAGAAGATTCAATATTTACCCTCGCTTTGAAACCTGAAAAAAACCGAAGTGTGCTGCGCGCGCGCAGCCTCTAGTGCGCACGCGGTTCACCTAGGAAGCGCCCCCTTCCTCATACCGGAAGTGCCGGTTTTCCGCGCATGCGCAGTGCATGCAGGAAACGTGCACTTCGGGAATGAATACGGGTGAGTAAGCACTGAGTACTCACCCGAGAACGGCCGAATTTTTGGGCCAATGTCACGGAGAAGTGAAAAGATCTGCATGTCAGAAGTGGGATTTGAACGCATGCCTACTAGAAAAGATTGCGATGTGAATGCAGCGCCTTAAACTATTCGGCCACCCTGACTCAAGGACCGCTTCAATGTGCCTAAATTTCCCCACAGTGGCCCAAATACAGTTCCACTCATTTTGTTCCTCCGTAACTATTGGAAACCTCCGTAGACTTGAATAACTTCACTTCTGTCCCACACTAAAAACTCTGAATCTTTCTCCTCCGTTACCTTTTCCAGGCATTTCACTGATCGAAACCACACAACTCACACAGGAAATTGATTTTTTAAGTGATTAACTTTCTGAAGGAGCTCCAGAATTGTCCGACCCTAATCTACTGAAACAGATTATTCTCGCTGGAATCCTTTTCATATAATCATAGAATTATATAATGATACAGTACAGAAGGAGGGCGTTCGGCCCATCCTGCCTGTGCCGGCTCGTTGGTAGAGCTATCCCATCAATCTCAGTCCCCTCCTATTTCCCCATAGCCGTTTAAATTTATCTTCAATTATTGATCCAGTTCTCCTTTGAAAGTCACTGTTGAATCTGTTTCCGCCGCCCCTTCAGACAATGCAATCCATATCACAAAAATGGCTATGTGTAAAAAAAAGTCGTCTCGGGTTCATCTTCGACGTGGATCGGCTGCTCTCGGCCCCCAGGACGGGGCCATTCTAATTCTGTGACTGTAGCCAATTTTGTTCGGGCAGAGTTTTGACTGAAACGTCACACTTGCCTCGTAAAGGACAATAAAGCAGGGGAGGCTGCAACCTCTGAAAAATCTGAGGCCAATCAGAAAAGTTTGTGCCTCTGAATCTCTAACTTGTTCTGTTCCTTTTAAAAGTTTTACCATTTATATGTACATTACTTGAAGAGAAAAATACTGGGCAATATGTAAAGAGAAGGGGAGTGGGATTAATGCGATAGCTCCGCCAAAGAGCCGGCACAGACACGATGGGCCAATAGCCTCCTTCTGTGCTGTATCATTCTATAATTCTATGATTACGCGGCACCTACAATCTTGTCTCTGGCACTTACAGTGAAGCGGAGACCAGTTTTCACTCTTAAACCAGCAATTATAATATTAAGCAAAAGTGCAGGAAAAAAATCAGTTTTTAGCGCGATGACATCGCGGCAGGAATTCAGACCTGGGGACCGAACGTGAAAGCAACATGAAAGGATGATACAAATATTCACCCAATGTGGATCTCGAACCAACCACACTAACATTAAGAATCTGAAGCTTTTCTGACTGGACTAGCCGGGCTGACTAAATTCTACGTTTTGTCGCTTATTAAAGTGAGGCGACTGTTGGCTCCGCCCCAGCGGTTCGACATGTGCTAAAAACCACGGACCAAGTCCTCCTTAATTCCAAGGTGTATAAAGAAGTCAACCCTCAAACCATTCATTGATCACAGGGGTTCTGACAATGTTCTGATGGCCTTTGACCTTGTCAATATCTCTCGTCTATTTCCCGGTGTTTCCTGATACTCTCCGTATCTCTGGCTCTGTTTATCTGCGTGTGGCTACCTGCAGGTTGATTTTGTGTCTGTTATATTAAATAAACGAGGGCATCAGGTGCTTCTCTCCGTGGCCCTGCGGAACTAGTATGAGAGACTTTAGAGTGAGGTACTAGTTATGTGGAAATGTAAAGAAAACATGTGTGTATCTGAACTTGGTCGAACACAATAAAAAGATTTGTATTTGCAAACGATATTTTCGTGTCGGAACTGAACTGCTTACATCTCCTCAAACTACTAATTAATATCGCGCTAAGTTTACTCCGCACCTGCTGTGATTTGTGGGGATTATCCATGTTCTGAGATGAATGTAGATGCAGTGAGAGGTTACAGAAAGGCCAGGGGTCAATTGCCGCAGTGAGTTCCGCTGGTAGAGCCGGACTGTGTAACTCAGTGAGGACAGGACGTTCCTCGGCGTGGAACCGGGAGAATCTGCAGGACGTTGACATAATTCTGGGGAATCCGCTGTCTTTGCACAGACACGATGGGCCAAATGGGCTCCTTCTGTGCTCTATCATTCTATGACATTATGATTAAGTGGCACCGACGAAATTATCTCTGACACTATCGTTGAATAAATTCAAGGCTGAGATAGATAGATTTTTGACCCGAGGGGAATCTGGGGATATGGGGATCGAGCGGGAAAGTGGAGATGAGGTCGAAGATCAGCCATGATCTGATTGAATGGCGCAGCAGGCTCGAAGGGCCGTATTGCCTACTCCTGCTCCTAATTCTTATGTTCTTATGTAGAGTAGGGTTACCATCAGAAATGTTAAAGTGTCGCCATTATCGCTAACGTAATTGTACAGTCATGATCAATAACGTTAGAATCGGGTTACCGCCAAAGATGTTAGAATTGACTGACCACCGGTAATGATATTGTAGACTCTCCATCGGTACTGCCACAGTTCGTTCACCGCAAGTAATTAAAGTAAAGTCACCACCATTGGCATTAGAATAAAGGCACCAGCAGCAATGATAGATTGGGGTCACTACCAGTAATGCTAGAGCTTTGTCTTCACCAATAATGTAGGATAGCTACAAGCAATGCTATAGTAGAGTCCTCAAAACTCATGTTAATGTACGGCCATCACCATTAATGTGAGAGTAGGGGATCACCAGCAAATTTACAGTAGTGTTACCTCTAGTAATGCTACATTAATGCTAGAATCATCACCAGCAATGTTGCAAGTGAGTTATCACCAGTAATGTTAGAAGAGAGTCAGCACCAGCAATGTTAGAAGTGAATCATCACCAGTAATTGTAGACAGGAATCATCGCCAGCAGTGTTAGCAGTCAATCATCGCCAGTAATGTTAGAGAGGAGTCATATCTAGTTATCATTAAAGTAAAAAAACGAATTTAAGTTATGCAATGGATGACTGAAGTTTTCTCTGAATTAATATGAGACCACAAGAGCCTACCGCAGAGTCCAGGAGTTAGTTCTGACGAAGGGTCATCGACCTGAAACGTTAACTCTGTTTCTCTCTCACTACAGATGCTGCCTGACCTGCTGAGTATTTCCAGCATTTTTTGTTTTTATTTCAGAATTCCAACATTCGCAGTAATTTGCTTTTGTCCAGGAGGGATGTTCCATTCAGAGCTCAGGGCCATGCATAGGGCACATTCCCTCTGGGATTACTTTCCTTACAATTTCCCCATTGGCGGCCCGGCCGCACTGAAGCGGAAAATCTCCCCTTGTTTGTTAAGTGACTGTAACTAACGCCACATATTGTGTCACCTGTTTTCTCGCCGGGGCACCGATTGTTCTATAAAGGGGGAGCATTTACGGATCACAGATACACTCCAGTCGGAATAGTAAAGCTGGACACAATTTGCACATTCTTCTAAAAAAATGGAGCGGCCAACAATTCTACAGATAAAGAGATTTTACTATCCTATTCTCGCAGCCTTTGGTGCTCCCGGTAAGTCAATATATTCTGTTGTTTGACTATCTCAGTGTTAATGTAACAGATTCCGAGAATGTCTCATTGCAGAGTCATTGACCCACCGGGATCAGTCGGTGAATTTCAGCGGGAATCCTACTAGTCCTCGCGGCCGCTGAAGCGCTGTTCTGGTCGGTAGATTATCTGCACCAGACACCGTATACTGAGTGAGGGCGAGGATGAATCCCCGGCCCCTCCAACAGTACATAGATCACTAAAGAATGTGTTGCTTAGTGTCCATGGTAATCATTTCATCTATTCCATTATTTCCTGTCTACATTAAGTTGATCATTCCTTGTACTGCAGCCACCTCCACCCATCAGAGGACTGTGAAAGATATTTGGAGCAATAATTGCCGCTCAGGGAGCCGCTCCCCTCCCCTCGACTGCAAAGAACCTTCGCGGCTCCATCAGCTCCCGCTCTGTTACCGAGCAACTCCCTCGGGGGGAATATAATTAGAAAAAGCGCAGAGTTTCCACCTGCATCAAATGTTTGTCTCTCATCTGAATGTATTATTTGCATTCATGTCAATCCAGTAATTGTTTCTAAATTATATTGAATACAACTGACATCTGATGCCGCTCCCGAGATCCCCCTCGCCAATTAAACCGATGAGATTAAATGTAAAATTCCATCGATTGCTCCCTGGGGCCGCTGTAGTAACTCATCAAATTGGCTCGGTGCATCACATGTTCCCAGCCTCATGGCGTGATGGTTTCAGTGCTCCACACTGCAATGGAATGTGTGTTTGGGTGTATGTAAGGGAAACCGCTTCTTTATTGACTGTGAAAATGAATCTGTAACTGTACCGTCCCTGCGAGGTACTGTGTCTTGACCTGGACCGCACCGTTAAAGTGTGAATAGAGACTCAATTGTTCGGTTCGCACAGAACTGTCAAGAGTATGAATGGGGATCACATTTAAAAACACACTAAAACATTAAAAAAATACTTATTTAAAGTTAATTAAAATGACATTTAATTAAATATTTTAAACAAAAATTTCATTTTTGGGGAAAAAAATGTTTTAACAGGGCTAAAAATAAACTTATTGGCCCAAAAATTCGGCTGAATAGGGGAGAATACGAACTGTGTAGTCTCGCGTATTCAGTCCCGAAGTGCCAGTTCCTGCATGCACTGCGCATGCGCGGGAAACCGGCACTTCCGGTATGGCAAAGGGGGCGGTTCTAAGTGAACCGCGTGCGCACTACAGGCTGTGCGCACGCAGCACACTAAGTTTTTTTTCAGGTTTCAACGGGAAGGAAAGTATGGAAGATTTTACACATGAAGAAAGGAGGCGTAAGACCCCCTTTTAACAAGGTAAGTAGTTAATTAAGTATTATTTTAAAAAAATTTCAACAGTTTATCTTTTTTAGAGACATTAAAGAAAGGTAAGTTTATTTTTATAACTTTTAAAAAGAATTTAAATTTTTTCAAAAATTAAAATTTTTGTTTAAAGTGGTTAATTTATTTAACTTTAGTTATTTTATTAATATGATTTTTTTTTTTATTTATTTGAGGTTTAGCTGTTCTTTTGGGGGCAATTTGTATTCATAGTTTTGACAGTTCTCCTGTCAAATTAATGAATGAAAGATGGTGTGCTGCCATTGGCTCTCCATTGCCCACGTGATCCCAGAGGTCGCATCGAACTAACTGCGCCTCTGGGACACGCACACACTGCGCGCCTGCACCAGGGAGAGGCCCAGGAGCTGAAGTTCGTGTGGGCCCGAAACACAACGGCCGGCGCGGAGTACGATATCGCGGTTGATCCTTACCCCCGCGGCAAGCCTCCGAGTCAAATTTCTGGGCCAATATTTTGAAGAGTATTTTTAATTTATAAATGAGTTATCACATTTAATGTTTCTATTTTTTAAAACTCTTAATCTGTTAAAAGCTGGCATTACACTTGCTTTTACCAGGTGTAATAATTTGACGGTCATTCAGCGGGCGGAAGTTTTGCAAAAAGCGAAACACTCCACCCGCGGAGGCACTTTTCTTGGGCATGCGGATGATCTTAGCACGCCTGAAACTGGCACTTGCGCACCCGTAGGGATCGCAAAATCCGGCCCACCGGTTCATCTACCTACAATAGGCCAGATTTTCCGAACCCACGAGTGCGTACGAGATGCGTATGCACCCATGGGGCCGAGCAGGTGCTGGGTTTAGGCATGCGAAGCGCATGCGCTAAAACCCGACACTTGCGATCTGTCAAGAATACGCTTGACAGATCATCCACATGCCGAGGAGATGGACGCTTTCTGCACAACTTCCGCCCGCTGAAAACCTTTAAATATCTTATGCCTGGTAAAAGCATGCGAAAAGCCCGCGAAAAGCTTGCTATTATCAGCATAAGAGTTTTATAAAATAATACAATTTTTTTTTTCACTGATTTATAATTTTAAAACACTTTTTAAAAATGTACGTTAATTTTTAGCCCCGTAAAAATCTTTATTTTTTTCAAAAAATCAAATTTTTGTTTAAAATATTTAATTTAATGTTATTTGCGGGGCCAGCAGGTAAGCTCGTATATTTTTTCAATCGGAGGCATCCGCCCGCAGGAAGCCTGCGATCAGAAATTCAGGCCCCATATGCTATAATATTTATTTGAGCGTCCCCATGACTTACCCTTGTCCCTCTTTCTTACAGCGAACTTATTGACAATGGTGACTCTCTCCAGAGGAAAATGCGGCCTTTCCAAATGTATCTCGGTCTACATGGGGGCCATGGCAACAGCAGATCTACTGGTCATGATCTTCAATGTAATCCTATATCACATTTTGAGTAAACACTTCCCATATTCATTTCTGTCCTACACTGCCGTTTTTAAGTTCATGATATATATGTGTAGTGTCAGCCTATATATGTCGGTGTGGTTTACAGTCTCCTTCACATTTGATCGATTTGTAGCTATATGTTGTCAGAAGTTTAAAACAAAGTATTGCACAATGAGAACTGCGGCCGCGGTTATAACAACGGTCTCTGTCCTCGTTTATTTAGAGAACATCCCCTTTTGGTTTGCATATGAACACGAACAAATAATCAACAATGTTCCCTGGGGGTTCCGCCCCAGTGCGGCCTTTTTTTCATCGCCTGCGTAGCATACTCCCAGTTAGAAAATATTTTAATTACATATCTTCCTTTTGGTTTGATATTACTGTTTAATTGTTTGACAGTCAGACGTATTTTAGTGGCCAGTGGAGCCCGCAGGGGACTCCGGGGTCACAGCAGTGAGAATCAGAGCGATCCAGAGATGGAGAACCGAAGGAAATCCATAATTTTACTGTTCATTGTATCGGCCAGTTTTATATTGATGTGGCTGACATCTGCCGTGAGTTCTATAGTTAACAACCTGGCCGTGCATCACCGACTCGATTATACATCTCCTGCATACATCGCCACTGAAACCGGATATCTGCTCATGTATTTGAGCTCCTGTACAAACACGTGTATTTATGCAGCTGCACAAACTAAATTCAGAGAAGAGTTGAAGAAGGTGGTGAAATCTCCTTGGACATTTATACTGATATTGGTTAAAAAAAAGAATAATCAAACTAAAGCTTCCTGTCCAAACTAGAGTTAAATTACTGACCGTGTTCCATTTTAGAATGACTATCTTTCTCTTAGGAAGAAATAGGATTGTTGTTGTGAAAATAAGCATTAATCAGGAGCCATTTCTCCCACTTTGTGCCGTGTGTTTGATGTCTGCTGCTTTCCCCGGGTGAACATAATAGTTTCCTGCTAAAACAGTGCACTTCCCGCTCAAGATTCAAAGAGAAGTCATGACTGAGCTTCAGCAGTGGAGTAGAACATGTGGGCGTCAGCGTTAACTGCCTCACGCCGCAGGCACTGGAATGAGACGCTCAGTTTAATTAACAGATACAGTTTCCTTTAGTGTAGAAACAATGTGTTACAATGGTGGTTAGATGTAATTCTGTAATCTTGGTATAAATGTTGCAGGCGCTGGTCTCCCCATCAGACTCCGCCCCCCATTGTCTCCTGGACCAATAGAACGGGACCCTATCTCCTGACCAGTGTCAAATGATGGAGACAGTAGGAACTTGACTCGTCAATGTGACATTAGACATATTTGTTCACAAATGTTTACTGAAAATCATAACTGGTCATCAAACTGTTGGAAAGTTATAACGGAGAAACAGATTATTAGACCCAACCAGTACTTGTCGGCCTTTACACTCCACCCGATCAAATAGTCCCAATCACTTTACCCAACCTTTCTCAACATCTCTTCCACCTATTGTTATTCATCCATCTAGCGAATTTAAGCGTGAACATTGGCAGTGTCAGCTGTGGCTCAGTGAGAAGCGCGCTCGCCTCTGATTTAGAATCCATGGGTTTAAGTCATTCTCCAAGAACACAATCAATCTATGTTGACACTCCAGTGGGGTGCTGCACTGTCAGAGGTGCAATATTTCGAATGAGACGTAAAACCGGGGCCCCGTTTGCTCACTCAGGTGGGTTTCCCACAACACAACAGTGACTGCACTCCAAATATTATTCATTATCTGCAAAGCGCTTTGATACATTCGGTGGTCGTGAAAGGCGCTACATAAATGCATATTTTTCTTTCTAATTTCTGCCTCCGGGAATTCCACAATCTCATAAATCTCCATGTAAAGAGGTTTCTCCCACCCTCAGATCTAAATCGCGTCTCCGTCAATTCCACAATCTCATAACTCTCCATGTGAAGAAGTTTCTCCTACCCTCAGATCTAAATCGCTTCCGCATTTAAAAAAAATCTATGGCGGTTAGTTCTTGATCGCTCAAATAATGGAAGGTGTCTGCTTCTATCTATCATGTCCCGTCCCTTCTTAACTTAAATCACCTGGGTAACACTTGCCAAAATATATGAGTCTGGTATCAATGCACAGTCGAGTGAAAGTCAGGAAAGTAGTTAAGATGGTTAATTGCTAGCTTACTCTTGGAGATGGTTGTGTTCTTGCTTTAGCTGAAAAAAGAAAATAAAGTATTTGAAAGCCTGACAAATTCCCCAAATTACAGACCGGTAAGCCTGACATTGGTATTGGGGAAAATGCTAGAGTCCATTATAAAGGATGTAATAGCTGAGCACTTGAAAAACAGTGACAGGATCGGACAAAGTCAACATGGATTTACAAAAGGTAAATCGTGCTTGACTAAACTACTGGAATTTTTTGAGGATGTAACTGGGAAAATAGATAAGGGAGAACCAGTACATGTGGTGTACTTGGACAATCAAAAGGCTTTCAATAAGGTTCCGCATAAGAGATTAGCGTGTAAAGTTAAGGCACATGGGATTGGGGGCTAGGTATTGACTTGGATAGAGAACTGGTTGGCGGACAGAAAGCAGAGAGTAGGAATTAATGGGTCTTTTTCCGAGTGGCAAGCAGTGAGTAGTGAGGTACCGCAGGGATCGGTCCTTGGACCCCAGCTATTCACAATATACATTAATGATCTAGATAAGGGAACTAAATGTAATATCTCCAAGTTTGCAGATGACACAAAGCTGGGTGGGCGTGTGTGCTGCGAGGAGGATACCGAGAAACTCCAGGATGATTTGGACAGGTTGGGTGAGTGGGCAGAAGCGTGGCAGATGCAATATAACGTGGATAAGTGCGAGGTTATCCACTTTGGTGTCAAAAACAGAAAGGCAGACTATTATCTGAATGGCAATAGATTGGGAGAATTGGAAGTGCAACGAGACCTGGGTGTCCTTGTGCACCAGTCGCTGAAAGTAAGCATGCAGGTGCAGCAGGCGGTGAAGAAGGCAAATGGTATGTTGGCCTTCATAGCGAAATGGTTTGAGTATAGGAACAGAGATGTCCTGCTGCAGTTGTACAGGGCCTTGGTGAGATCACACCTTGAGTACTGTGTGCAGTTTTGGTCGCCTTATCTGAGGAAGGATGTTCTTGCCATGGAAGGAGTTCAGCGAAGATTCACAAGGCTGATACCTGGGATGGCAGGAATGACATATGAGGAGAGATTGGGTCGATTGGGCTTATACTCGCTGGAGTATAGAAGAATGAGAGGGGATCTCATCGAAACTTATAAAATTCTGACAGGTCTGGACAAACTAGATGCAGGAAGAATGTTCCCGATGGTCGGAGAGTCCAGAACCAGGGGTCATAATCTAAGGATAATGGGTAAGCCATTTAGGACAGAAATGAGGAGGATTCTCTTCACCCAGAGAGTGGTGAACCTTTGGAATTCTCTACCACAGAAGGTAGTTGAGGCCAAGTCATTAGATATATTTCTTAAAGCTAAAGGTATCAAGGGATATGGGGAGAAGGCAGGTACAGGGTACTGAGTTTGGATGATCAGCCATGATCTCATCGAATGGCGGAGCGGGCTCGAGGGCCCGAATGGCCTACTCCTGCTCCTATCTTCTATGTTTCTATGTTTCTACATTGGGACAATTCAAGGGCGATCCTAATCAAACACCCACCGACCTCCAATCCATTGATAGATAGGCAGAAAGGGCAGGAATCGTTTGTATCGGCACTGTAAGATCCTGGGATATCGCCGTGTTTGCAGAAGTGATGCGTTTTGCATGAAGCAACCAGCATGCTCTATGCGTGATGAAGATATTCTGAGGTACGGAGCCAAACCTTGGTCAGTTAGGCAGACAGCACCATTACATGAAATGGTTAATGTGGCTCTGGAGAGTGAGATTCGTCAATTTCAAGAAACTTTAATCATTTGGTAGCAGTTTTGGAAGACAGTTAGTTCTACAAGTTCAATAGATACAGAAACAGACAGTCTTACTGTTAAAAGTTTCACTTGGTGCAATTGCAATTATATGGATCAAGACTGAGAGTATCGATCGGATAAATCACTTAAAATATCTCTGTGTAGAGTTTTATTTTAACTTTGATATCATTAGGTATTGCAGATATGCGAGGATTGTCAAGTACAGGGAGTGAGAAAAATGAATAAAAATGTATTCGGTTTTTGTAAAGACCCAAAATACTGAGCTCAGGACTGTTATATGTTTGGGTCACCACCCAACCATCATCAGGTGTGGTTCACATTTCTAACTTTTAAGTGTGTGTTTAAGTAATATTACATATATTATGTGCTTAATAAACCTATGGCACCTCACTCCAATGTTCAAGAACATTATTGAAAAGCTTATGCTGACAATAGCTTTTGTACTTTAATTGTGAATGGGCTCCATTTACTAACTGTGATTAAGTGCCCCCTTTACCCGTCACTCTTTAACGTTCCACTTGACCCAGACGTTCTCCAAAACCAAAATCCTCTTGGTTGCAGGGCCTCGTGGAGCCCGGGTTCTGCAAATCCGGCTAGCATCCAGCTTCTGGGAAAAGTGGTGATTAGTTGCGGGCGGTTTTGTGTAAGAGCCACATTCTCATTTACCTGGATGCGGACAACCAGCAGTATTTAAGGCCCGAGTAAGGCAGCCGCCAAAGGTTTTAGTTCCATCAGTCAGCGATGTTCTGCACCCAGCTACAATCCCGAGAAGGCGACCTGCAGTCAACCACATCATCCAAACTGCACAGGTAAAATAGAAAGCAAAGGCATGAATAATTAACCATTACATTACCGGGTCACATTCAATCTGATGTGGTTGTGATTCCCGTCTCCTATTTCTAATTAACCAGTTGTTGTATTCCCTTGTGTTTCTCAATTTCTAATTAAACATTTACTGTGTTTCTATGACATTCCCATCTCCTCTATTTCTAAATAAACAGTTACTGTCTCCCCAGTCACCTACTTTTATATTAATAGTTATTTACTGTGTTACCCCATGTCTCCTTTTATTCTATTTCTAATTGGACAGTTAGTTGATTCCCCTGAATGTCCGTGTCCTCTATTTCTAATTGAACAGTTGCTGTCTTCCACTGTCCCCTTCTTCTAAATGAAGGGTTATTGTGTTCCGCTGGTCCCTATTTCTAATATCAGTTGCCATATTCCCCTGACCTCTTTTCCAAATTAAGCCATTACTGTGTTCCCCTATATTCCCTTTATTCTATTTCTAATTAACAGTTCGTTGGTTCCACTTAATTTTCCTGTTCTCCATTTCTAATTAAACATTTACATTGTTCCCCTAAATTTCCCTTTATTCTATTTCTATTTATGCTTCTCGTGTTCCGCTGAATTCCCCTGTCCTCCAGTTTTCATTCGAAAGATGAGGAGCAAGTCTCTTCCATAGATCGACCGTCGCTCATAGAAATAACGGTTCCAGAAATTAGTTTTGAATTTACCCCCACCAATCTCAGGCCATGTCCTCTGGTTTTACAGTTCTGGACAAGGTGAAACAGCTCGTTAAGATCCACTTTACCTGGTGGATAAAGAACAGTGTCTCGCACATATTCAGGTCCCAGATATTCCTGTGCCCTTTTTATGTTTGTCATAGGATTGTTAACATGGAAAGGGTAATGGAACTTCTGGTGCTGAGGCCAGCTACAATTCAACAGTTTCAGTGGTTTACACGGGGCCGTATTTTGCGGACTTACGGGTGCGTACGAGGTGCGCACGAGTCCGTAGGGGCCGCGTAAGTTCTGGGTTTAGGCATGCGAAGCGCATGCGCTAAAAAATTGGAAATTGCGAGCTTGCGCAGATTTGCGCTATTTGTCCAACTACTGGCCAGCAGTTACTGACGAAACTGCAACGACAGAGAAAAAAAGCAGGCGGACAGCCGGCATTCTATCTAAAGAAGAAGCAGGAAGAAGACGTGGAAGTCAGGGGGCTGGAAACCGGACTGTTTTACCTTTTAAAGTTAACAAAGTTCTTGTTATAAAGCCTGATTTAAGTTTCTAACAACTTTAATTTGTTGAATATTTCTTTGGTTTTAGATGTAGTTCTGAGGAGTGTCGGTGATTAGAAGAGGAACTTTCGCTGTGGACAAGGTGAGCATTCTGTTCAAATAGATTTCTTCTTTTTAACCTTGAAAATGACTGTTTAAAAATGATTTTGTTCACATTTACTCATGTTTAAAATTATGCCAAAATATACGAATGTTTTAAATGTTAACTTTTTTATGCTGTTTAAAAATTAATGTATGACTTTGTAAAATGTTTTAAACGTCTTAGAAATTGTTCTCGGGCGGTGATATTGATCAGGCGGGTCTGACGGGCGGCCGATCCGATACCGCCCGTTTCACATCACCGCCCGCCGTGAATTTCTTACATCTCACTTTATTAATATGACGTTTACAACTCTTTCCATTTCTTCCCAACAGTTACTGCATCTATTTAAAGAGGAATCCTGTGCGGTAGAATCATGCCTCATGAGGAGTTTGTCCCGATCTTTTGTGTGATTCTGGCCCATAGATTCGAAAACGCCAGGGAACAATAATGAAGACTGAGGAACCATGACCGCCACCTAATCAGGAGGATCTACTACCCACCCAGAGAGGGTACAGGGAGAGGCTGTCTTTTCAGATGCTGTTGCAGGATTTGTGTGTGAGGAGGCTGCGCTTTTGTAAAGAGACATTTGACCTACTATGTGACATGTTGAAGGACGTCCGTCAAACACGCTCGAAGACCCTCACTGCCTTGTCAGTGTCCATGAAGGGAACCACAGCACTGAACTTCTTTGCATGCGGGTCAGTTCAGTCAGGCACCAGTAACATTTCAAACATCTCCCAGAGTGCTCGAGGACCTGCATTCACCAGGTCACAGATGCCATATTCCGCAGGGCTTCAGAGTTTAAATAACAGCAAACATTAAAAAATTGTCAGATATTCCCCCTCGCGTCTGTGCCTGAGGATCGAAGGAGGTGAATTGTGCAAAAGGTGGCACCCTACTGTCTCCTGTGCTTTCCCCCTCCCCGTGACTGGAGACCTCTGACCCAAGTGAAAGGCCCCTGTGGACAATCTCTGGCCCTTCAGCAACTGGCTCGTGACAGGGTTAGTGCTGCTGCTGCTGCTGCTGAAAGGCAAGATATACATGCAGATTAAAACTACCTCTACACCGTCCCATCAAACACTCCCAGGTCAGGTACAGCATGGGTTACATACAGTGTAAAGCATATTTAAACTGCCGATAAAATACTCCCACGAAGGTCACATACAGAGTAAATCTCCCTTCGCACTATCCCATCAAAGACGCCCACGAAAGGTCCAGCACGGGGTAGATAAAGAGTGAAGCTCCCTTCACACTATCCCATCAAAGACCCCAAGGTGAGTTACAGCACGGGGTAGATATAGAGTAAAGCTCCCTCCATACTATCCCATCAAAGACTCCAAAGTGAGGTACAGCACGTGTCGCATACAGAAAGTTCCCTTGACACTGTTCCATCAAACACTCCCAGGGCAGGTAGGCAGCAGTTGGATACATTGTAAATCTCACTCTATTATCGTTTATCAAGCACAGTGAACTCAGATACAGCATTAGGTCAAAGCAGCGTACAGCTCCTCTTAAACTACCCAATGAATCTCACCATCTCACGTACAGCATGGTATGAATACAGGCCAGAAATCCCTGTACATGTGAGTATCACGCACTCCCAGGTGAGGTATGGGCGTGTTTTACATACCAGTGAATCCACAGCCAAATTATCGCATCAAATACCGAGCCTTTTGCCAGAAATTAAACGGCGCCCAATAGCTTGATATAATCTCACCTTGAAAAAATCCTGTACTGATGGGTTCTCAGCCTTTCCAATCATTGATGAAGCTTCCTGGTTTATGCCGTCTTGTCCAATGGGAGTGTTAGTCACACCAGGTCTGTTCTGTGAAATCAGAGACCTTTCTGTAGTCCCAGTTAGTTCATAAAATCAGCGTCAGTTCTTTATATTATCGGCCCGCACCACAGAAAATACTCCTGACCCCGCAAAAGAGGCAGGAAATCCCCCTTAGAGAGACCACATTGGCACGGGTGTGGGGATTGAATCCCTGTTGTACTGGGAGGCTCTCTGAATCTGTTGCTGAGGCCCATGTGCTGCCTTTGGCCGATACTACAATGGGGCTGGTGTGGGGAATGAAACCATGTTGTACTGCAGTCTCTCTGAATCTGTTACTGAGGCCCATGTGCTGCCTTTGGCCGACACTACAATGGGGCTGGTGTGGGGAATGAAACCATGTTGTACTGGGAGTCCCTCTGAGTCTGTTGCTGAGGCCCATGTGCTGCCTTTGGCCGACAGTACAATGCCTTCCCAGCACGGTGTTAGAGTTTGAAAATGACACGCCGGGAGTTGCTGGGTAGATTCAGTTTATTGCAGAATGACTGGAACCAAGTGAACTCAGAAAGTCCACCAGTGGGTGAAAGCCCTTTGCTCCGGGCTGTAAAAGCCAACATTCCCCTGTCGGAATCACTGGCCATGACGGGAGCGCCTGGATTTGCTCAGAGTTACCGGCGTTTAGTGAATTTGGCGAAGAGGGTCTGAGAGCCATTGATCCTGGAGCTGAATTTCCATCAATCGACACTGGACCTCAAGATCCCATTCAGCTGTGGACAGACTCCAAGAGCTGTACGCATGGGTCGAGGATTTCTGGGACTATCGCTTTGTGTCCGGAATGGTCTGTCCGGAATGATTCCACTCTTTAAAGAGCCGGGAAAGAATCCTTCAGCACCTTGCACTCCCTCCATGGTCTGTGGGATCTACAGCCCGATCCTCTGTTGGGATCCAGTGCGTCGTCTCACGGGAGCATCACAACCATCAAGGCCTTTCTCACAGTTTTACTCCTGAGCCCTCAGCCCCATGGGATTAACTCTATGAACAGTAAGTTCAGGAATCTAATCCTTTTTAATCAGTAGTATTTCTCTATTTGGAGTTCCAGCTCCTGCTCGCTCCCCTAGTTTACCAGGAGTTCACTGATCAGGTGTCCCTTCATTTCTTTGCGATGGTTGTTATTTTCACCATCCTGTGATCCCCTGGCCTGCAGCAGCGGTCGCGGTTTGTGGTTATAATGCTTTGTGTCTCAGCTGAATGTAATGTTTGAATTCATATCTTTCCAGTAATTGTTTGTAAATGATATTGGACTGGGTACTGTGCAATGAGAAGGGACTAATTAGTAATCTTGTTGTACGGGGACCCTTGGGTCAGAGCGATCATAACATGATCGATTTCTCACTCGAAATGGAGAGCGAAGAAATTGACTCAGAGACTCAGGTCCTGAATTTAAACAAGGGGAATTATGATGCCATTAGACGGGAACTGAGTAGGTCTGATTGGACAACGTTCCTGGGAGGACTGGAGGTAGATAAACAATGGCAAGCATTTAAAGATAGAATGACAAAATTGCAAAAATTGTTTATACCAATCTGGCATAAAAGGAAATCTAAAAAGGTGACTCAACCGTGGATAACAGGGGAAATTAGAGACAGCATAAAATCCAAAGATAGGGCGTATAAAATAGCCAAAAAACGCGCCAGAGCGGAAGATTGGGAACAGTTTAAGATAGAGCAAAGGAGGGCAAAGGGCTTAATCAAGAAGGGCAAAATAGCTTACGAAAGCAAGCTGGCGGAAAATATAAAAACTAACTCCAAAAGCTTTTATAAGTATATCAAGAGGAAAAGACTGGTGAAAACCAAAGTTGGTCCATTGCAGTCAGATACGGGGGAATATATAATGGGAAATAAGGAAATGGCAGACCAACTAAATGCATACTTTGGGTCAGTCTTTACGAAGGAAGACACAAAAAACCTCCCTGGGATATCGGGAAAAATAGGGACATTGGCAAAGGAGGAACTGACGCAAATCAATATCTCTAAGGATATGGTGTTAAGGAAGCTAAAGGGATTGAAGGCGGACAAATCCCCAGGGCCTGATAACATGCATCCTAGGGTACTGAAGGAGGTGGCCCTAGAGATAGCGGATGCACTAAGCATGATTTTTCAGAATTCATTAGACTCGGGAACAGTGCCCATGGATTGGAGGGTAGCTAACGTTACCCCCACTATTCAAAAAGGGGGGTAGGGAAAAAGCAGGTAATTACAGACCTGTAAGCCTTACATCAGTTGTGGGCAAAATGCTGGAGTCCATCATTAAGGATGAAATAGCCGAGCACTTAGCAAATGGGGACAGGATAGGACAGAGTCAACATGGATTTACAAAGGGTAAATCGTGCTTGACTAATCTATTGGAATTTTTTGAGGGAGTAACTGGTAAAATAGATGGGGGAGAGCCAGTAGATGTGGTGTACCTGGACTTCCAAAAGGCCTTCGATAAGGTCCCACATAAAAGATTAGCATGGAAAATTGAAGCTCATGGGATAAAGGGGAAAGTATTGACGTGGATAGAGAACTGGCTGTCAGATAGAAAACAGAGAGTTGGAATAAACGGCTCATTTTCTGAATGGCAGGCAGTAACAAGTGGGGTACCACAGGGATCTGTCCTGGGTCCCCAGCTGTTCACAATTTATATTAATGACCTGGATCAGGGAGTCGAATGCAGCATTTCCAAATTTGCAGACGACACTAAACTAGGAGGGGGGGTGGGCTCAGAGGAGGAGACCAGGAAGCTCCAGAGCGATTTGGACAGACTGGGTGATTGGGCGGATAAATGGCAGATGCACTATAATGTGGACAAGTGCGAAGTTATCCACCTTGGGTGCAGGAACGGGAGGGCAAATTATTATTTAAATGGCAATAAATTGGGAGAGGGGGAAGTACAGAGAGACCTGGGTGTTCTTGTACACCAGTCACTGAAGGCGAGCATGCAGGTGCAACAGGCGGTCAAGAAGGCAAACGGTATGCTGGCCTTCATAGCAAAAGGGTTGGAATACAGGAACAGGGATACCTTGCTGCAGCTGTACAGGGCACTGGTGAGACCACACCTCGAGTACTGTGTACAGTTTTGGTCGCCTCATCTGAGGAAAGATGTTCTTGCCATGGAGGGGGTGCAGCGGCGATTCACCAGGCTGATACCAGGAATGGCGGGATTGACCTATGAGGAGAGACTATGTAGTTTAGGGATGTACACACTGGAGTTTAGAAGATTGAGAGGGGACCTCATAGAAGTGTATAAAATTCTGAATACAGCTGACATCTGATGCCGCTCCCGAGATTCCCCTCGCCATTTAAACCGATGAGATTAAATGTAAAATTCCATCGATTGCTCCCTGGGGCCGCTGTAGTAACTCATCAAATTGGCTCGGTGTATCACATGGTCCCAGCCCCATGGCGGGATGGTTTCAGCACTCCACACTACAATGGAACATGTGTTTGTATGTATGTAAGGGAATCCGCTTCTTTATTGTCTCTCGAATACGAACAAGTTACAGAACCATCCAAGGTTGCCCTTTAAGGGGCTTTTATCTGTAACTGTACCGTCCCTGCGAGGTACTCCGGCTTGACCTGGACCGCACAGTTAGATTGTGAATGGAGGCTCAGTCCAGTGTCAGGGGCGATAGTGATTGAAATGACAATCGGGAGAGATGTATGACGGTCGGCTGATCAAATGTCGCCGGTTTTACATTATCTCACAAAGTTAATATCCTCCTATATCAGTGCCTGGTTGTCTGTGGTGGTGGGGATCGCTCTCCGTGTCCATTCCAGATACTGAATCCGAGCGACCCTCCTCCCCGCGCCGCCTGGACAACATCTGACTGAAGTATGCTGGAAGGATGGTCATTCTCAGTCCCTCTATAGTGAGTGTAGAATGATGCGTTTATTTTGAAGAACATGTCGACAACGCTCACCTATATTAAAAATAATAGGAACACATCTCAACATTTCCCCACAATAAGCTGTGAGATTTATCTGAGTGTCCCCGTTACTGACCTTCTGCCCCTTTTTCTCACTGCGAACCTACTGACAATGATGATTCTCTCCAGAGGAACCTGCGGCCTTTCCAAGTGTATCTCTGTCAACATGTTGACCATGGCAACAGCAGATCTACTGTTCATGATCCTCAATGTATAGTGTATCACATGTGTACAAATCACTTTCCACATTCCTTCCTGTCGTACACTGCAGTTTGTATGAAAATTATTTACATCCATTCTGCCAGCTTGGATATGTCGGTGTGGTTTACAATCTTGTTCACATTTGAACGATTTCTAGCCTTATGTTGTCAGAGTTTGAAAACAAGTAATTGCAGAGTGAAAACTGCGGCTGTGCCCATAACAACGGTCTCTGTCCTGATCTATTTACAAAGCATTCCAGATTTGATTGCCTATAAACCTGATCGAATAATTAACAATATTCATTGGGGTTGTTACCCCGGATTGGACTATTTTTCATCGCCTGCAGGTGTCGGGTTCTCCCGGTTACAAGGTATTTTAACGATGTGGAGTCCATTTGCTTTGATATTACTGTTTAATTGCTTGACAATCAGACGTATTTTGATGGCCTGTAGAGCTCGCAGGGTACTCCGGGGTCACAGCTGTGAGAATCAGAGCGATCCAGAGATGGAGAACCGGAGCAAATCCATCATTTTACTGTGTATCGGGCAGTTTAATATTGTTTTCGCTGACATCTGCCGGAGGTTTTTTAACTGACAAATCCCGCTCATAAGCCACCCGATTATACATCTAATGCACACATCGCCACAGCAAGTGGGCTTATGCTCATGTATTTGATTTCCTGCACAAACACGTGTATTTATGCAGCTACAGAAACTAAATTCAGGGAAGAGCTGAAGAAGATGGTGAAATCTCCTTGAACATTTATTCTGATTTTGGTTAAATTAATGTAACATTAAAGCAAAGCTTCCTGTCCTAACTGGAGTTAAATTACAGCCCGTGTTCCATTTCGGAATGACCGTCTTTCTGTTGGGACGGAAACCAATTGTTGTTGTGAAAATGAGCAGGAATCAGAAAAGATTTACTCCAATTTGTGCCGGGTGTTTGATGTCTGCTGCTTTCCCCGGGTGAACATAATCGATTCCCGCTAAAACAGCGACCTTCCCGCTCAATATTGAAAGAGATTTCCTATCAATGCAAGTTGCTGTTGTAGTGTAATTGATCAGAGATTGTTTGCTGAGCTCAGTCAATAACTCAAGTTGTTGTTGTAGTGTAATTGATCAGAGATTGTTTGCTGAGCTCATATCAATGACTTAGATGAGGGAACCAAATGTAATATTTCCAAGTTTGCTGACGACACAAACCTAAGTGGGATTGTGAGTTGTGAGGAGGATGCAAAGAGGCTTCAAGGTGATTTAGACAAGTTGAGTGAGTGGGCAAATACATGGCAGATGCAGTATAACGTGGATAAATGTGAAGCTTTCCACTTCAGTAGGAAAAACAGAAAGGCAGAGTATTATTTAAATAGTGATAGATTGGGAAATGTTGATGTACAAAGGGACCTGGGTGTCCTTGTACACCAGTCACGGAAAGCAAACATGCAGTTGCAGCAAGCAGTTAGGAAGGCAAATGGTATGTTGGCCTTCATTGCAAGAGGATTTGAGTACAGGAGCAAGGATGTCTTACTGCAGTTGTACAGGGCCTTGGTGAGACCACACCTGGAGTACTGTGTGCAGTTTTTGTATCCTTACCCAAGAAAGGATATACTTGCCATAGAGGGAGTGCAGCGAAGGTTCACCAGACTGATTCCTGGGATTGCAGGACTGTCGTATGAGGAGAGATTGGGTCAACTAGGCCTGTATTCCCAAGAGTTTAGAAGAATGAGAGGGAATCTCATTGAAACGTTTAAAATTCTGACAGGGCTAGACAGATTGAATGCAGGGAGGATGTTTCCCCTGACTGGGGTGTCTACAACGAGGGGTCACAGTCTCAGGATACAGGGTAGGACATTTAAGACTGAGATGAGGAGAAATTTCTTCACTTAGAGGGTGGTGAACCTGTGGAATTCTCTACCACAGAAGGCTGTGGAGGCCAAGTCACTGCATATATTGAAAGAAGGAGATAGATAGATTTCTAGACACAAAAGGCATCAAGGGGTATGGGGAGAGAGCGGGAATATGCTATTGAGATAGAGGATCAGCCATGATCATATTGAATGGCGGAGCAGGCTCGGAGGGCCAAATTGGCTACTCCTGCTCCTATTTTTCTATGTTTCTATGTATCTGAGTCAATGGGACTCTCTCTGACCTTTCTCCTCAGTCCATCTCCAGGACCAGTGTGTATCTGAGTCAATGGGACTCTCTCTGACCTTTCTCCTCAGTCCATCTCCAGGACCAGTGTGTATCTGAGTCAATGGGACTCTCTCTGACCTTTCTCCTCGGTCCATCTCCAGGACCAGCGTGTATCTGAGTCAATGGGACTCTCTCTGACCTTTCTCCCCAGTCCATCTCCAGGACCAGCGTGTATCTGAGTCAATGGGTCTACCTCCCTCTCCCTTTATGACAGAGGCGGGCTGTGTTTGGCTGTGCGGGGCAGGGCAGGAAGGTTTCTAGCGATAAGTGAGGCATCTTAATCAGAATATTCAACAATCAGAACCAGCATTAACTGTGGCTCAGTGCAGGAACACTCGGACTGAACTGTCCCCGTGTTGGAGAGCGAGAGACAAGAGGATCACATACATCGGATTACATCGGATATACAGGCGCAGTAACGGGCCATTCGGCCCAAACAGGCTATGCCGTCTTTAATGCTCCTCTCGAGCCCCCTCCCGCCTTTCCTCATCGAAATCGATCAGCATAATCCTCTATTCCCTTCTCCCTCATATGCTTGTCTAGCCTCCCCTTAAATGCATCTATACTTTTCACTTCAACCACTCCCTGTGGCAGCGAGTTCCACATTCTCGCCACTCTTTGGGTAAAGAAGTTTTTTCTTAATTCCATGTTGGATTGCTTGGTGACTATCTTATATTGATGGCCTTTAGTTATGATCCTCCCAAAAGAGTGGATACAGAGAGAATGTTTCCACTTTCAAAAGCTTTCATAATTTTAAATACCTCTATTGGGTCACCCCTCAGCCTTTTTTCAAGGAAAATGAGACCCTGTTCATCCTTTCCTGATATGTATACCCTCGCAATGCTGGTATCATCCTTGTAAATCATCTCTGCACCCTCTCCAGTGCCTCTATATCCGTTTTATAACCTGGCGACCAGAACTGTACGCAGTACTGCAAGTGTGGTCTAACCAAGCTTCGATACAGGTTTAGCATAACTTCCTTACTTTTTAATTCTATACCTCTAGAAATAAAAAAAAACAAACCAAGAACTAGGGTTTAAGGCCTTGCTAACCAGTGTCGCAACTTCTAGTGATTTGTACTCCTAGATCCCTTTGTTCCTCTACCCTCCAAGTGATGTGACCTCACTATTCTTCCTACCAAAATGTAATACCTCCCATTTATCGGTGTTGAACTTCATTTGCCAATTATATGCCCATTCAGCAAGTTTATTAATGTCCTCCTGTATCTTGTTGCAGTCCTCCTCAGTAATGACCAACACCCCCCGCCCCGCCCAATTTGGCATCAACTGCAAATTTAGAAATTGTGCTTTTGATTCCCAAGTCTAAATCGTTAATGTAAATTGTGAACAGCATTAGTCCCAGCACTGATCCTTGTAGAACACCACTACCCACCTTCTGCCACTGTGAATAGCTACCCTTTACTCCTACTCTCTGCTTTCTGTCCTGAAGCCAGCCAGCAATCCATTCTGTTACTTGTCCCCTGACTCCGCATTCGCTGACCTTGTTCATCAGTCTATTATGGGTACATTATCGAAGGCCTTTTGAAATTCCAGATAAATTACATCTACTGCATTTCCATTGTCTACTCTCTCGGTTACCTCTCCAAAAAATTCAATAAGGTTGGTCAAGCAAGACTTTCCCTTTTGAAATCCATGTTGTATATTCATTATTATTTTTGGTTTCTAGATGTTCTATTTTCTCCTTTAGTAGGGATTCCATTATTTTTCCTACCACCAATGTTAAGCTGACTGGTCTATAATTCTCTGGACATGTTCTATCCCCCTTCTTAAATAACGGTATTATGTTAGCTATCCGCCAGTCCTCTGGCTCTATACCTTTTTCTAACGAGTTATTAAATATGTGTAATAATGCCTCTGCTATCTCTTCCCTAGGATTCTTTCAAAATGCGTGGATGCAATCCATCCAGACCAGGGGTTTTATCCTCTTTGAGTTTGATTAATTTATTTAATATATCACATTTATTATTTTAAATTCACTCCTATCATTTCTAATCTCATCATCCAATGTCATGTCCAAATGTTCTATCTCCCTGGTAAATACTGAAGTAAAATAATTTAATATTTCTGCCATCTCTCTATCGTTACCTGTGGTATTGTCCTGACTATCCCATAATGGCCGTATTCCCATCCCAACCTTCAATTTTTTATTGATGTGCCTATAAAATATTTTACTGTTTGGTCCCTGATAATTTAATTTCATAGTTCCTATTTGCCTCCCGAATTGATTTTTGACTTCTCTCCTAATCTTTTCGTATTCTCTCTTATCATGCACTCCCCTGCTGTCTATGTACTTAATGTATGCCTCTTTCCTTACCCTCAATTTTGCCCTTATGGCTTTATTCATCCACAGAGTCTCATTATTGTTTAGTTTGTTCTTTCCTTTTAGTGGAATATATTTTTCCTGCACTCTGTTGAATACCATTTCAAATGTTTCCCATTAATGTTTCCAATTGCTATTCTGCATCATTGCTTGAAAATATTGTTGCCCATTTTTGTTTCCCAAGTTCTACTCTCAGCCCCTCAAAATCAACTTTTCCCCAATCTATTAACCTGGTTTTCATCATACTTGTGTCCTTCTCAATTATCATCTTAAAGTGTATTATATTATGGTCACTATTGCCTATATGTTCCCCTACCTTTACTTCTCTTATCTGCTCTGGTTCATTCCCCATTACTAGATCCAATATCGAATCCTCCCTGGTTGGGCTTTTTACATATTGGGTTAGAAAAGAGTCCTGTACACATTGTAGGAACTCCATTCCCTTATCCCCTTTACCTACCTCTTGTGTCCAATTAATATCAGGGTAGTTGAAATCCCCCATGATTATTATTCGATGCTTTTTACTCATTTCCCTAATTTGTTTGCATATTTCTTCCTCCACCTCCCTTCCACTATTAGGTGGTCTGTAGACTACGCCTATTAGTGTGATTGATCCTTTATTATCTTTTATCTCTATCCATATGGATTCTATTTTGTCTTGCTGATATCTGCGCCACTTTTATCTACTGCCATTATGTTATCCCTAATAAGTACAGATACTCCACCCCCCCCCCCCTTTATCCCTCTCTATCTTTTCTAAATATGTTATATCCTGCAATGTTTAATTCCCAGTCCTGATTTTTCTGTAGCCATGTCTCAGTAATCACGATTATGTTTGGTTCCTCACGACGTATGATTGCCTCCAGCTCCCCTGTCTTATTACAGACACTGTGAGCACTGCTGTACAGACAGTTTAACTCATTTTTAATAGGATTTCCTCTCACTTTATGTTTAACCATCTTACTAAAGTAAACTGAGTCTCTCATCATAGCTCAGCCCCTTCATCTCAGCTCTCACCCTGAACAATTCCAGCCGGACTCCCTCCAGAGCCAATCTGTCCTTCCTGGGACAGGCGTCCCAAGCTCAACACACCGAGTTCCAGCTCACTGACCAACTGCAGTGACCTCAAGTGTTGTTTAGAGCTGGAATCCAAGGTTTAGTGATTTCTGTATCTAGAGTGAACTCCGTGTGACCCTCTCCCAGTCATTCCCTATTCACGCTGTATTCCAGTCTGTAACCCTTCAATCCAGAGTGTATTGTCCCACATTGTGTTACATTAAACTACTTCCACAATCCCACCGCTGTCTGCCTGACCAGCCTAGGATTGGCGGACACTGTGGAGCCCGTGTTCCTGGTCACTCTCGCTCGACCCCTCTGAACAATGAGAGGGATGGTGGGGAACGGGAGCAGGTTGAGCCGAGGGTCCCAGTGTTGAACAGACCGCCCTCGGTCACTGTCCGAGCGGACACAGAGAATGGCGATAGCTGCCCGGGAATGGATTGGCCACAGCGGCCCGTGGAACAGGATCTCCCCGGGAGAGCCCGGCTTTAAACGGGTAGAGTAAAGAATCAATGCCGAGTGAGACAGAGGGGGTGGTTCAGTCTGGGAGAGGGGGAGGGTTCAGTCTGAGAGAGGGGGCGGTTCAGTCTGAGAGAGGGGACGGTTCAGTCTGAGAGGGGGACGGTTCAGTCTGAGAGAGGGGACGGTTCAGTCTGAGAGAGGGGTCGGTTCAGTCTGAGAGACGGGGCGGTTCAGTCTGAGAGAGGGGGCGGTTCAGTCTGAGAGAGGGGTCGGTTCAGTCTGAGAGAGGGGACGGTTCAGACTGAGAGAGGGGGGGTTCAGTCTGAGAGAGGGGGTTCAGTCTGAGAGAGGGGGCGGTTCAGTCTGAGAGAGGGGACGGTTCAGTCTGAGAGAGGGGTCGGTTCAGTCTGAGAGACGGGGCGGTTCAGTCTGAGAGAGGGGGCGGTTCAGTCTGAGAGAGGGGGCGGTTCAGTCTGAGAGAGGGGGCGGTTCAGTCTGAGAGAGGGGGTGGTTCAGTCTGAGAGAGGGGACGGTTCAGTCTGAGAGAGGGGACGGTTCAGTCTGAGAGAGGGGTGGTTCAGTCTGAGAGAGGGGGGGTTCAGTCTAAGAGAGGGGACGGTTCAGTCTGAGAGAGGGGATGGTTCAGTCTGAGAGGGGGCGGTTCAGTCTGAGAGAGGGGATGGTTCAGTCTAAGAGAGGGGACGGTTCAGACTGAGACAGAGGGTGGTTCAGTCTGAGAGAGGGGACGGTTCAGACTGAGACAGAGGGTGGTTCAGTCTGAGAGAGGGGACGGTTCAGACTGAGAGAGGGGGGGTTCAGTCTGAGAGAGGGGGTTCAGTCTGAGAGAGGGGGCGGTTCAGTCTGAGAGAGGGGGGGTTCAGTCTGAGAGAGGGGTTTCAGTCTGAGAGAGGGGGTTCAGTCTGAGAGAGGGGGCGGTTCAGTCTGAGAGAGGGGGGGTTCAGTCTGAGAGCGGGGGCGGTTCAGACTGACGGATTCACCAGTGCTGTGAGATAAGACTCACTGTTAATACTGCAGGAGTGGGACCAGTACCAGCACTAACAGAGTGAGGGAATCACCAGTGCTGTGAGATAAGACTCACTGTTAATACTGCAGGAGTGGGTCCAGTACCAGCACTGACAGAGTGAGGGATTCACCAGTGCTGTGAGATAAGACTCACTGTTAATACTGCAGGAGAGGGACCAGTACCAGCACTGACAGAGTGAGGTATTCCTTAAGAGTGAGTCTGGCGCAGGCGCACTGGGAGTGGCTCCGACCCTCAGGAACGGCAACCGCTGTGGGAGAGGCTATGACGTCATCCGCGCGCTCCCGCGCTCGCGCTGAGGCGGTTGAACGGCCGCGCGGGAGGACATGTCAGGAGACACGTGACTCCGGCCCGACAGCGGCCCTTCAGCACAGTGGGCGTGGCCCTGTGGCGGTCCGGGCTCCCATTGGTTGTATGCGGCAGTCAATCTATGAGTCGCACCCAATAGAAGAGACGAGCTCAGTGATCGACGTTATTTATTGCTCTTGTGGACACTGTGGCCGCAGTGCGTATGCTCGGTACTGACCCCACCCCAGTCTAGACCCGGAGGAAGTAAAATTCCTTGAGGAAGAAACGGTCCCGGAGATAAAATGGCCGAGTTACCGGGGAGCGGCTGGGAACCGGACTGAGGAGCGGCGGATGGAGCCGGATCAGAGACTGGGCGGGCGGCGATGGTGCGGGTGAGTTTGGGGATCAGAGAATCAGAGACGTTTACAGCACAGAAGGAATCTTGTCCCCGCCGGCCGACAGAGAGCGATCCTCCCCAGGCCCACTTTCCAGCTCCTTCAGAACATCAGAAACAGGAGCAGGAGTGGGTGACCCGGCCCCGAGCCTGCTTCACCATTCAATCAGATCAAACAATCCATCTCTCTCACAACATCAGGAGCAGGAGTGGGTGACCCGGCCCCGAGCCTGCTCCACCATTCAATCAGATCCTGGCTGATCATTGCCCTCACTCCCCTCCCCCTCCCCCCCCCCCCCCCCCCCCCCCCCCCCGCCTCTGCCCCCTCCTGTTTCATTTTTTGTCCACCCCAGTCCAACACCGGCATCTCCGCATCATGTTTCATTCGTCACAGACACACACATTACCGAAGTAGAACAACACCGGTCAAAGCAAGCAGGGAATGTGCTTCCAAAATCAACGTCCGATAAACAGCGACCATCAGATTCCCAGTGTATTCTGAAATGGTAAGAACCCAAAACAAGTAAAACACAGAATATAGTCTGAAATGGGAATGAGTAATATTAGAAATAAAAGCTGAAAATGCTGGAAACACTCCGCGGGTGAAATTAGGAGAGCAAAGAGGGGGCATGAAAAAACACTAGCGGGCAAAATAAAGGAAAATCCCAAGGTGTTTTATAAGTATATTAAGGGCAAGAGGATAACCAGGGAAAGAGTAGGGCCCGTTAGGGACCAAAGTGGCAATCTGTGTGTAGAGCTGGAAGATGTAGGTGAGGTTTTAAATGAATATTTTGCATCTGTGTTCACTATGGAGAAGGACGATGTACGCATAGAAATCAGGCAGGGTTTTGTGATCTACTTGAACAAATTAGCATTGAGAGGGAGGAGGTATTAGCGGTTTTAGCGGGCTTAAAAGTGGATAAATCCCCAGGACCAGACGAGATGTATCCCAGGCTGTTGTGTGAGGCAAGGGAGGAGATTGCAGGGGCTCTGACACAAATTTTCAGATCCTCTCTGGCCACAGGGGAGGTGCCTGAGGAGTGGAGGACAGCTAACGTAATACCATTATTCAAGAAGGGTAGTAGGGATAAATCTCGGAATTACAGGCCAGTGAGCCTATCAGTGGTAGGGAAATTATTGGAAAAAATTCTGAGGGACAGAATTAGTCTCTACTTGGAGAGGCAAGGATTAATCAAGGATAGTCAGCATAGCTTTGTCAGGGGGAGATCATGTCTAACCAATTTGATTGAATTTTTCGAGGAGGTGACTAGGTGTGTGGATGAGGGTAGTGCAGTTGATGTAGTCTACATGGACTTCAGTAAGGCTTTTGACGAAGTCCCGCATGGGAGACTGGTCAAGAAGGTAAGAGTCCATGGGATCCAGGGCAATTTGGCACATTGGATCCAAAATTGGCTTAGTGGCAGGAGGCAGAGGGTGATGGTCGAAGGTTGTTTTTGTGACTGGAAGCCTGTGTCCAGTGGTGTACCGCAGCGATCGGTGCTGGGTCCCTTGCTGTTTGTAGTGTACATTTAATGATTCAGATATGAATGTAGGAGGTATGATCAGTAAGTTCGCAGATGACACGAAAATTGGTGGAGTGGTAAATAGCGAGGAGGGAAGCCTCAGGCTACAGGACGATATAGACAGGTTGGTCAGATGGGCAGAACAGTGGCAAATGGAATTTAACCCTGAAAAGTGTGAGGTGATGCATTTTAGGAGGACTAACAAGGCAAGGGAATACACAATGAATGGTAGGACCCTAGGAAGGACAGAGGATCAAAGGGGCCTTGATGTGCATGTACAAAGATCCCTGAAGGCAGCAGGACAGGCAGATATGGTGGTTAAGAAGGCATATGGGATACTTGCCTTCATTAGCCGAGGCATAGAATATAAGAGCAGGGAGGTTATGATGGAGCTGTACAAAACGCTAGTTAGGCCACAGCTGGAATACTGTGTGCAGTTCTGGTCGCCACACTATAGGAGGGATGTGATTGCATTGGAGAGGGTGCAGAGGAGATTCACCAGGACGTTACCTGGGCTGGAGCGTTTCAGCTATGAAGAGAGACTGGACAGGCTGGGGTTGTTTTCCTTGGAGCAGAGAAGGATGAGGTGGGACCTGATTGAGCTGTACAAAATTATGAGGGGCATAGATAGGGTAGATAGAAATGAACTTTTCCCCTTAGTAGAGGGGTCAATAACCAGGGGGCATAGTTTCAAGGTAAGGGGCAGGAGGTTTAGAGGGGATTTGAGGAAAAGCTTTTTCACCCAGAGGGTAGTTGGAATCTGGAACTCACTGCCTGAAAGGGTGTTAGAGGCAGGAACCCTCACAACATTCAAGAAGCATTTAGATGAGCACTTGAAACATCATAGCATACAAGGCTATGGACCAAGTGCTGGAAAATGGGATTAGAATAGACAGGGCTTGATGGCCGGTGCAGACACGATGGCCCGAAGGGCCTATTTCTGTGCTGTATAACTCTATGACTATGTTTCCTCCCTTGTACAATGTCCGTGAGACTGTTCAGACTGCAATAAATTCCTGTTCCCACTCTGCCCCCTGCCTCCCCTCTCTTTCCTCTGCCTCTACCCCGCCGCACTGACCTAACCTCTGTTCCCACTCTGCCCCCTGCCTCCCCCTCTCTTTCCTCTGCCTCTACCCTCGCCACACTGACCCGCGCCTGTGCCCGCTGGACGTCCAACCCCTCGGCCTGTGAGTGTGACCAGTCTTTCCATTGTAAGTTTCCTAGACCGTGCACCCTGCTGTTGTGTGGAGATACATGAAAAGCATCAACCAGCTGCGTCAGTGGGAGGGATTCTCCTGGGTGAGCAGCACCTGTGGGACAGGTAGAAAGGTAACATTAGCCATTGTCTTCGGTCCCCGCCACGAGCTGTGTTTCCGAGGCATCGACTCCATCCCTCTCCCTGCCCACTGTCTGAGGCTGAATCAGAGCATCCGTAATCTTGCTGTTGTATTTGACCGTACGATGAGCTTCTGAACACATATCCATTCCATAGCCAACACCGTCTACTTCCAGCTCCATAACAGCGCCAGACTCTGCCCCTGCCTCAGCTCTAGACTTGACTGTTCCAAGGCTCTCCTGGCCGGCCACCCTTTTCCACTCTCCATAAACTTTAACTCATCCAAAACTCTGCTCCGCGTGTTCTAACTCACAACAAGTCCCGTTCACCCATTATCCCTGTGCTCGCTGACCTATATTGGCTCCGGGTCTGGTGTTGCATTGATTTTATAATTCTCATCCTTGTTTTCAAACCCCTCCATGGCCTTGCCCCTCCCTGTGTCTGTAATTTCTTCCAGTCCTACATCCCTCTGAAATCCCTGTGCTGCTCCAATTCTGACCTGTGGCACATCTCCGATTTCCTTCTCTCCACCATTGGTGGCCGTGTCTTTAGCTGCGGAGGCCCTAAGCTCTGGAATTCCCTCTTTAAACATCTCTACCTCTCTCTGCTCCTTTAAGACGCTCCTTAAAACCTACTTCTTTGATCAAATGTTTGGTCACATAAAAGCTACTTATGGCTGGGTCAGTGGGGTGCACGGCTGGGCCAGTGGGGGTCGCGTGCCTGCGCCAGTGGGGTGCGGGGCTGGGCCAGTGGGGGGTCGCGGGGCCGCGTCGGTGGGGGTCGCCGGGGAGCGTCGGTGGGGGTCGCCGGGGGCCGGGGGCCGGGCCTGGGTCAGTGGGTGTCGCCGGGAGCCGGGCCTGGGTCAGTGGGGGTCGCCGGGGGCCGGGCCTGGGTCAGTGGGGGTCGCCGGGGGCCGAGCCTGGGTCAGTGGGGTGCGGGGGGCTGGGCCAGTGGGGTGCGGGCCTGGGACAGTGGGGTGCGCGGCTGAGTCAGTGGGGGTCACGGGCCTGGGACAGTGGGGTGCGGGGGGCTGTGTCAGTGTTGGTGTCGGAGCTGGGACAGTGGGGTGCGGGGCTGGGCCAGTTTGGTGAATGGCAGTGCCAGTGGTGTATGTAGCTGCGACTGCGGGGTGAGAAATAGCTTCAAAGCCCTGCTCACTCACTCATCCCTGTGCTTGTGAACCTACATTGGCTCCCGGTTCCCCGAGCGTCTCCAATTTAAAAGTCCCATCGTTGTTTAAATCCCTTCCTGTCTCTAAGCTCCTCCAGCCCTACAATCCCCCACCACCAAGATCTCTCTCTTCCTCCGACTCTGGCCTCTTGTGGCATTTCACCCTCTCCTCCCCCCATCTATGGAGGCTGTGCCTTCGGCTGTCCCGGCTCAATGCTCATCAATTCCCCACCTAAACCTCTCCAGCTCCCTCCTCCTTTAGAACCCTCCGAAACTCACTGCTGTGACCAACATTCTGACCATAGAAACATAGAAGATAGGAGCAGGAGTAGGCCATTTGGCCCCTCTAGCCTGCTCTGCCATTCAATGCGATCATGGCTGATCATCCAAACTCAGTACCCTGTACCTGCTTTCTCCCCATATCCCTTGATCCCTTGATCCCTTTAGCCTTAAGAAATATATCATAGAATCACAGAATCCCCACAGTGCTGATAGAGGCCATTTCGGCCCATCGAGCCCATATCCCACCCTATCCCCGTAACCCCACGTATTTATTCCCCCCCCTAACACTAAGGGTCAATTTATCATAGCCAAATGAACCTAACCTGCACATCTTTGGACTGTGGGAGAAAACCGTAGCACCCAGAGGAAACCCACGCAGACACGGGGAGAACGTGCAAACTCCACACAGTCACCCGAGGCCGGATTCGAACCCGAGTCCCTGGCTCTGTGAGGCAACAGTGCTAACCACTATGCCACCGTGTTGCCCCTCCTTGAATATATTTAATGAATTGTCCTCTACTGCCTTCTGTGGTATAGAATTCCAAAGGTTCACCACTCTCTGGGTGAAGAAATTCCTCCTCATTTCTGTCCTGAATGGCTTACCCCTTATCCTTAGACTGTGACCCCTGGTTCTGGACTCCCCCGCCATCGTGAACATCCTTCCTGCATCTAGTTTGTCCAGTCCTTTCAGAATTTTACAAGTTTCAATGAGATCACCTCTCATTCTTCTAAACTCCAGCGAGTATAAGCCCAATCGACCCAATCTCTCCTCATACGTCATTCCTGCCATCCCAGGTATCAGCCTGGTGAATCTTCGCTGCACTCCCTCCATGGCAAGAACCTCCTTCCTCAGATAAGGCGACCAAAACTGCACACAATACTCAAGATGTGGTCTCACCAAGGCCCTGTACAACTGCAGCAAGACATCCTTGTTCCTGTACTCAAACCCTCTCGCTACGAAGGCCAACATACCACTTGCCTTCTTAACCGCCTGCTGCACCTGCATGCTTACCTTCAGTGACTGGTGCACAAGGACACCCAGGTCTCGTTGCACTTCCCCATTCTCCCAGTCTATTGCCATTCAGATAATAATCTGCCTTCCTGTTTTTGACACCAAAGTGGATAACCTTGCATTTATCCACGTTATATTGCATCTGCCATGCTTCTGCCCAATCACCCAACCTGTCCAAATCATCCTGGAGTTTCTTGGCATCCTCCTCACAGCACACACTCCCACCCAGCTTTGTGTCGTCTGCAAACTTGGAGATATTACATCTAGTTCCCTTGTCTAGATCCTGAATATATATTGTGAATAGCTGGGGTACAAGGACCGATCCCTGCGGTACCCCACTAGTCACTGCCTGCCACTCGGAAAATGACCCGTTTATTCCAACTCTTTGCTTCCTGTCTGCCAACCAGTTCTCTATCCAAGTCAATACCTTGCCCCCAATCCCATGTGCCTTAACTTTACACGCTAATCTCTTATGCGGGACCTTATCGAAAGCCTTTTGAAAGTCCAAATACACCACATCCACTGGTTCTCCCTTATCTATTCTACCAGTTACATCCTCAAAAAATTTCAGTAGATTAGTCAAGCACGATTTACCTTTTGTAAATCCATGTTGACTTTGTCCGATCCTGTCACTGTTTTCCAAGTGCTCTGCTATTCCATCTTTTATAATGGACTCTAGCATTTTCCCCACTACCGATGTCGGGCTTACCGGTCTGTAATTCCCCGTTTTCTCTCTGCCACCTTTTTTGAATAGTGGGGTAACATTAGCTACCCTCCAATCCATGGGAACTGTTCCAGAGTCTATAGAATGTTGGAAGATGATCAGCAATGCATCTACTATTTCTAGGGCCACTTCCTTAAGTACCCTAGGATGTAGATTATCAGGCCCTGGGGATTTATCGGCCTTCATTCCCGCCAATTTCCCTAACACCATTTCCCTACAAATACTGATTTCTTTCAGTTCCTCCCTCTCATTAGATCCTATGTTCCCTGACATCTCTGGGAGGTTATTTGTGTCCTCCTTTGTGAAGACAGAACCAAAATATGTATTTAATTGGTCTCCTTCTACCCCCTTTAGTCTGAGCCCATCTTTTGTCATACTTGGCTTCTGTGAAGCACCTTGCGATGTGTTTCGATGGACAAGTTGGTGTTGCTGTGTGTTTATTGTACCAGTGTCAGCGTGAGTGACACAGCAGATAACTGAATCTTACAAGATCTCAAACTGGGTTATAAGTTAATGCTGGAGAATAACTTCAACTATAGTTTGTAGAAATTTCTGATCTGAGACTGAATCACTTTTACATTTCCCCAGTGGGGAAAGGAAAGGACGCTGACTGAGAGTTTGATTGGACGCACGTGTGTGGACACACACACAGCGAGACACGCGCACGAGTGGAGAATATTCACTGTAAAACAGCAGGCAAATCTACCACTTGTATATTCATGGCCATTCCTGAGATTGATAAAACCTGTGAATATGTTCCACAAATCAATGCTGAGCATCACCTCACTGTTTAAATTTACATGATTCATAACATTATACATTAGTGTTAATATTAGTGGAATAGCGGTAAATATCCTCACCTCCTACAGTGCTCATTAGTCAGGTGCTGACACCAGGAGAGATATGGTCAATATATTCAAATAGAAGCACCAACCAGGGCATATCTCCATGTACACACGGACAATGTCACAGCCCATAGAGACCAGAGGAATCACACCTAGCTGTATATTGTATATGGATAGAAATCATATTCGGAAAGTACTGGATTTTAATATCAAAACTCAAATCAAAATTAATAAATACAAATATGCGAATAAAAAATACAATAGCGCCACATTGTGTAAAACCGAGTGTTGGATCATTGAATTCATCAATGATCACTCGCTCCATATTTTCCTGCAGAATATTCTCTACCTCCGGAATAAGGCTGGCTTTGGCCTGCACTGTGTGAGTAAATCTCACCAATGTGCGAGTCTCGGCCGACGGGAGCCCGTCTGGAACTCGGTTGTGGGGATCAGCGGGACTCACTGGATTTCACTGGGCAGCTGTCTGTGTCACACCTGATGTGGAGAGTTGATCGTAACACTCGGGAAATGCTCGATCTCGGAGCTAACAGCTGGTGTACTGATGGGGGGGAGAAGGGGCTTGAAATCATCTTTAACAAGGCAGCGCTCTCCTTATTTTAATATTTCTATCTAACCCTCCTATTAATATAGTTATTACAGAGCATCATAATCTGGGAACGCCTGTCACCGCCATGGCTGAAGGTCCAATCAGGGGAGAAGATCCAACATCTTCAACAAGAATGAGAATGGACACAGGTAAGAACAACACAATATTATTTACAATATAATTTCTGTTCTGACAAAGGGTCCAGATCTCGTGCAAGAACCTCCAGCTCACACAGGTCGAGGGAACAGGACAGGGGCTGATTAGAAAGAGGGATGTGAGTGACCATCTAGAGAGGCACCGCAGTCACAGGTGGAGGGAGCCCCTGAGGACTGGAACTGTCCAATAGATGGGGACTGTAAGGTGGATGGAGACAGTGACTCAGAAGATTGTCTTCCTGAGCAATAGTTTGAAGCCAGGGAGCAGTAGGTCACCCCGAGTGAGCCGAGGGTGAGAGGAGAATGATAGAGATATCTGATTCCAGAGGGAAGAACATCTTTGAATGGCTGTGACCTTTTCTGTGAAGGCAAGAAGAGCAGAAAATTGTCCCGGTCAAAACCAAAAACACAACTAGAAATACATTTAAAAAATAATTTTCGGGACTTGAGTGTCGCTGGCAAGGCCCCCATTTATTGCCCACACCAAGTTGTCATTGAATAGATGATGGTGGGCCACGTTCTTGAATCGCTGCAGTCCATGTGGTGAAGGTGCTCCCTCAGTGCTGTTAGGTAGGGAGTTCCAAGGTTTTGATCCAGCGACAATGAAGGAGAGGTGATGTATGTCCAAGTTAGGGTTGTATGTGACATTAGGAGAACTTGGAAGCGAAGGTGTTCCCACGCACCTGGTGTCCTTGTCCTTCTAGGTGGTGGATGTCGTGGGTGTGAGAGGTGCTGTCGAAGATGCCTTGCTGACTTACTGGAGAGCATCCAGTAGACAGTAATCTGCAACCACGGTAAGCCAATGGTGGAGGGAGTCCATGTTTAACACAATGGATGGGGTGCTGATCAAGCATAATGCTTTGTCCTGGATGGTGTTGAGCATCTTCAGTGTTGTTACAACTTCACTTGTCCAGACAAATGGAAAGTGTTCCATCACTCTCCTGACGTGTGTTGTAGGTGGGGGAGAGAATTTGGGGAGTCACGAGGTGAGCCACTTGCCACAGAATACCCAGCCTCTGACCTGCTCCCGTAGACACGGGGGATGTATGTGGCTGGTCCAGTTCTATTTTGTTTGATGTGGGGGACTTGTTGATAATGTCATTGACTGTCATGGCATATGGCTATGGTATCTCTGGTTGGAGATGGTCATTGCCTGACCCTGGGAACGGTAGCGTAGTGGTAATGTCACTGGGCTAGTAATCCAGAGGCCTGGACTAATGATTCAGCAACGTGAGTTCAAATCCCACCACGGCAGCTGGGGACTTAAATAAATCTGGAATAAAAAGCTAGAATCAGTAATGGTAACCATGAAACTATCGGATTGTCGTTAAAAACCCATCTGGTTCACTAATGTCCTTTTAGGGAAGGAAATCTGCCGTCCTTACGTGGTCTGGCCTGTATGTGACTACAGACCCACAGCAATGTGGTTGATCTTAACTGCCCTCTGAAATGGCCTAGCAAGCCACTCAGTTGTAACTAACCGCTACGAAACAAAATACCATCACCACACGGACTGCAGCGGTTCAAGAAGGCGGCTCACCACCACCTTCTCAAGGGCAACTTGGGATGGGCAATAAATGCTGGCCTTGCCAGCGATGCCCAGATCCCATAAAAGGAATAAAAAAAACTTGTCTGGTTCGAATATAATTTGCCACATATCAGGCCAAAACTGGATGTTATCCACGTATTGCTGCAAGCAGGCATGGACTGCTTCATTATTGGGGGAATTGTGAATGGGGCCGAACAAACTGCAACCATCAGCGAGCAGCCCCACCTCTAACCTTATGATGGAGCGAAGGTCACTGATGAAGCAGCTGGAAGTAGTTGAGTCTCGGATGCTGGCCTGGTTTGAGGCCTATATTGAGAGAATTTAAAGTCAGGCAATGGAATGTAAAACAAAGCATCAAGGTGATGGTCTCTGGCTGTAGGGTGGGGGCGGGGTGGTTAAAATGGAATTAGGTTCAAGGCCAGCTGATAATACAAAAAGTCAGGGTTTATGAAAAGTAAAGCAATAATTCAAGGTTCTATCACTGGGGATGAAGGGAGAATCTAATTGTGGAGGATGATGTTTTGAGGAGGTATCAAACATTTCCAATAGTTTCTAAAAATGATGGTGGTGGTGCGAGAAGGTGGACTAGAGGAGGATGTGGGATCATAGTTGGAGTTAAATGTAGGGAAGGATTTGGAGCTGAAAAAATAGCCAAGATGGGTAAGTGACTGGGCCCAGAGATAACACACTCCAGGCTGTTAAATCAAATCACAGAGGAGGGAGGACAGACTCTCCACAATTGTTCAATCTGTTTTAGATTTAAACAATACACTGGAGCACTGAAGGAGCCCAAGTAACGTCTCTGTTCAACAATGGAGGAGAGAGGATAAACCGGGTAACTAGAACAGTCTACGGCAGTTATGGGCAGAATGCTCGAGTCCGGAATTTAAGGTTGAATTAGTGAATGTTGAGATACAGGGGATGATCAGGGGAGGCTGGAACCGACTAACTGTAGGCAAGATGTGTTTGACAAATTTGCACGCTTTTTTTAAAGAATGGACTATATAGATCGATGGGATGCAGCATCTGCGGTGTATATGTGGTTTAAGAAGGTGTTTGATAATGCGGCTCACAGGAGGTTTCAGCTGTTTGGTATAAGAGGCAATGTAGCAGCTTGGATATAAAGTGGATAATGAGTTTAATTTTCTCCATTTGTGTTCACAGATCCGAACTCTACAATCACTGAGTTCTTGACAGAGTGCAACGATTACCAGCTGTTCCAGTTGACGAAATTCTACCGGGACAGACTGGAACAGGCGATTGAAGGAGGGGTGGATGGAGTCAGCTCGTTGTTAACATATGAGTGGCATTTCAGTGGACAAGAACATCGGGTGAGTGGGAGGGACACAGAATGAGTTTGGGTTATTTAAACATCACAGAAGCAACAGGAAATCAGATCTTAGAATCATAGAATGTTACAGAAGAAAAACAGGCCAACTAGGAAAGAAAGGGTTAAAGCTGTTAATATTTTAAAACAGAAACAACAACACCAATGTGAAAATACCCACTGGATCCATCAGTCTATGTAAAAAGGACAGGGTAATGGGTACGAAATTATCCTTTGTGGGCTGAAGTCAAAGGAAACCAAGAATTTTAGCAGGTTCTCTCAAAGAGACAAGAGACAACTAGCCGGAGTTTTAGGGAAGGTCATGAGTTGAATGTCCTACAAAGTATATAAAGTAAATTGAGGAACTGTGAGATGATTTTAAAAAATCAGCTGCGGGTTAAAGGAAAGATATTTTTATAAAATGTTAAACTAGTGAACAAGTATTGGACCCAAACAACCTCAAAAAACCTATGGGGAGTGTCGGATCAACCGAATAGAATGATCCCAATTATATTGATTCAGATACCAGCGATAAATCAACTTATTGGTTCTATGAAAATCCTCAGGATGTTCAAGCAAATTATCCAGCTACAGTTAGTAGAATCACAGGAACTTACAGCACAGAAGGAGGCCACGTCGTGCCTGTGCTGGCTCTTTGAAAGAGCAGCCGAGCTCAGTCCCACACGCCCACTATTTGTCCGTAACCCTGCAAGTTCCTCATCCACAAGTACCTGTCTAACTCCCTTTAAAACTATTGATGGCATCAGCTTACATCACCTTTTCAGGTCGAGCGTTCCAGATCCTGACATCACTCTGAGTGAAAACAATTCTCCTCATCCCCCCTCTAGATCTTTTGGCAATTAATTTAAATCTATGGCCTCTGGTTATTGACCCGCTCGCCAGACGGAATAGTTTTTTCTCTCTGTCAAAACTTTTTATCATCTTGAAACCCTCTATTAGGTCACCTGTTAACCTTCTCTGTTCCAAAGAGAACAGTCCTGACTTTCCCGATCTAGTAATAGTACATCCTTTTGTATTCTGTCTCTATTTATAAAACTAGGAATCCCGTCTGTTTTTTAACAGCTTTCTCAACTGATTCTGCCAACTTCAAATAATTCTCTACATAAATCCCGAGGTCTCTGTTCCTTCACCCCCTTTAAAATTGTACAGTTTAGTTTGTATTGTCTCTCCTCATTCTTTCTTCCAAACATAGTCATAGAGAAATACATCACAGAAAGAGGCCCTTCTGCCCATCGTGTCCGCGCCGGCCATCAAGCCCTGTCTATTCTAATCCCATTTTCCAGCACTTGGTCCGTAGCCTTGTATGCTATGACGTTTCAAGTGCTCATCTAAATGCTTCTTGAATGTTGAGGGTTCCTGCCTCTACCACCCTTTCAGGCAGTGACTTCCAGATTCCAAACACCCTCTGGGTGAAAAAGTTTTTCCTCAAATCCCCTCTAAACCTCCTGCCCCTTACCTTGAAACTATGCCCCCTGGTTATTGAGCCCTCTACTAAGGGGGAAAAGTTCCTTTCTATCTACCCTATCTATGCCCCACGTAATTTTGTGCACCTAAATCAGGTCCCTCCTCAGCCTTCTCTGCTCTAAGGAAAACAACCCCAGCCTGACCAGTCTCTCTTCATAGCTGAAACGCTCCAGCCCAGTAACATCCTGGTGAATCTCCTCTGCACCCTCTCTAATGCAATCACATCCTTCCTATAGCGTGGCGACCAGAACTGCACACAGTATTACAGCTGTGGCCTATCTAGCGTTTTGTACAGCTCCATCATAACCTCCCTGCTCTTATATTCTATGCCTCGGCTAATGAAGGCATATGCCTTCTTAACCACCTTATCTACCTGTCCTGCTGCCTTCAGGGATCTATGTACATGCACACCAAGGCCCCTTTTGATCCTCTGTCCTTCCTAGGGTCCTACCATTCATTGTGTATTCCCTTGCCTTGTTAGTCCTCCCAAAATGCATCACCTCACACTTTTCAGGGTTAAATTCCATTTGCCACTGTTCTGCTCATCTGACCAACCGTCTATATCGTCCTGTAGCCTGAGGCTTCCCTCCTCGCTATTTACCACTCTACCAATTTTCATGTCATCTGCGAACTTACTGATCATAGCTCCTACATTCATATCTAAATCATTAATGTACACACAAACAGCAAGGGACCCAGCACCGATCCCTGCGTTACACCACTGGACACAGGCTTCCAGTCACAATAACAACATTCGACCATCCCCCCTCTGCCTCCTGCCACTAAACCAATTTTGGATCCAATGTGCCAAGTTGCCCTGGATCCCATGGGCTCTTACCTTCTTGACCAGTCTGCCATGCGGGACCTTGTCAAAAACCTTTCTGAAGTCCATGTGGACTACATCAACTGCACTACCCTCATCCACATACCTAGTCACCCTCTCTCAAAAGTCAATCAATTTGGTTAGACATGATCTCCCCCTGACAAAGCCATGCTGACTATCCTTGATTAATCCTTGCCTGCCAAGAGAAGACTAATTCTGTCCCTCAGAAATTTTTCCAATAATTTCCCTACCACTGATGTTAGGCTCACTGGCCTGTAATTCCCTGGTTTATCCCTACTATGCTTCTTGAATAATGGTACTACATTAACTGTCCTCCAGTTCTCTGGCACCTCCCCTGTGGGCAGAGAGGATCTGAAAATTTGTGTCAGAACCCCTGCAATCTCCTCCCTTGCCTCACACAGCAGCCTGGGATACATCTCGTCTGGTCCTGGGGATTGATCCACTTTTAAGCCCGCTAAAACCGCTAATACCTCCTCCCCCTCGATGCTAATTTGTTCAAGTATATCACCATCCCCCTGCCTGATTTCTATGCTTACATCGTCCTTCTCCATAGTGAACACAGATGCAAAATATTCATTTAAAACCTCACCTACATCTTCTGGCTCTACACACAGATTGCCACTTTTGTCCCTAATGGGCCCTACTCTTTCGATAGCAAAATACTGCGGATGCTGGAAATCCGAAATAACAACAGAAAACGCTGGAAAAACTCAGCAGGCCAGGCAGCATCCGTGGAGAGAGAAACAGAGTTAACGTTTCAGGTCGAAGACCTTTCGTCAGAACTGGAAAAAAGCAGGAAATAAAATCGATTTAACGCTGGGAGAAGGGGGAGGGGATGAAAGAACAAAAGGAGAGATTAAGAGACACAGAGACGTTAAGAGATAATCATGGCCAGGACAGTGGGGGGCGCGGGGTTGGGTCGGGGGGGGGCGCGGGGTTGGGTCGGTGGGGGGGCGCAAGGCTGGGTCGGTGGGGGGGCGCGGGGTTGGGTCGGTGGGGGGGCGCGGAGTTGGGTCGGCGCGGGGTTGGGTCGGTGGGGGGCGCGGGGTTGGGTCGGTGGGGGGCGCGGGGTTGGGTCGGTGGGGGGTGGGCGCGGGGGTTGGGTCGGTGGGGGGTTGGGTCGCTGGGGGGCGCGGGGGTTGGGTCGCTGGGGGGCGCGGGGTTGGGTCGGTGGGGGGTTGGGTCGGTGGGGGGTGCGGGGTTGGCTCGTTGGGGCGCGGGGTTGGGTCGTTGGTGGGGCAAGGGGGTGGGGGGTTGGGTCGTTGGGGGGTTGGGTCGGTGGGGGGCGCGGGGTTGGGTCGGTGGGGGGCGCGGGGTTGGGTCGTTGGGTTGGGTCGGTGGGGGGCGCGGGGTTTGGTCGGTGGGGGGCGCGGGGTTGCGACGGTGGGGGGCGCGGGGTTGGGTCGGTGGGGGGCGCGGGGTTGGGTCGGTGGGGGGGCGCGGGGTTGGGTCGGTGGGGGGCGCGGGGTTGGGTCGGTGGGGGGCGCGGGGTTGGGTCGGTGGGGGGCGCGGGGTTGGGTCGTTGGGGGGTTGGGTCGGTGGGGGGCGCGGGGTTGGGTCGGTGGGGGGCGCGGGGTTGGGTCGGTGGGGGGCGCGGGGTTGGGTCGGTGGGGGGCGCGGGGTTGGGTCGGTGGGTGGCGCGGGGTTGGGTCGGTGGGGGGCGCGGGGTTGGGTCGGTGGGTGGCGCGGGGTTGGGTCGGTGGGGGGGCGCGGGGTTGGGTCGGTGGGGGGCGCGGGGTTGGGTCGGTTGGGGGTTGGGTCGGTGGGGCGTTGGGTCGGTGGGGGGCGCGGGGTTGGGTCGGTGGGGGGCGCGGGGTTGGGTCGGTGGGGGGCGCGGGGTTGGGTCGGTGGGGGGCGCGGGGTTGGGTCGGTGGGGGGCGCGGGGTTGGGTCGGCGGGGGGGTGGGCGCGGGGTTGGGTCGGCGGGGGGGTGGGCGCGGGGTTGGGTCGGCGGGGGGTTGGGTCGGTGGGGGGTTGGGTCGCTGGGGGGCGCCTGAGTCGGGTCGCTGGGGGGCGCGGGGTTGGGTCGGTGGGGGATTGTGTCGGTGGGGGGCGCGGGGTTGGGTCGGTGGGGGGGCGCGGGGTTGGGTCATTGGGGGGCGCGGGGTTGGGTCGGTGGGGGGTTGGGTCGGTGGGGGGCGCGGGGTTGGGTCGTGGGGGGGCGCGGGGTTGGGTCGGTGGGGGGGCGCGGGGTTGCCTCTGTGGGGGGCGCGGGGTTGGGTCAGTGGTTGGTTGGGTCGGTGGGGGGCGCGGGGTTGGGTCATTGAGGGGCGTGGGGTTGGGTCGGTGGGGGGCGCGGGGTTGGGGGGTTGGGTCGTTGGGGGTTTCGGTCGGTGGGGGGCGCGGGGTTGGGGGGTTGGGTTGGTGGGGGGCGCGGGGTCGGTGGGGGGTTGGGTCGGTGGGGGGCGCGGGGTTGGGTCGGTGGGGGGCGCGGGGTTGGGTCGGTGGGGGGCGCGGGGTTGGGTCGGTGGGGGGCGCGGGGTTGGGTCGGTGGGGGGCGCGGGGTTGGGTCGGTGGGAGCGGGGTTGGGTCGGTGGGGGGCGCGGGGTTGGGTCGGTGGGGGGCGCGGGGTTGGGTCGGGGGGGGGCGCGGGGTTGGGTCGGGGGGGGGCGCGGGGTTGGGTCGGTGGAGGGCGCGGGGTTGGGTCGGTGGGGGGCGCGGGGTTGGGGCGGGGTTGGGTCGGTGGGGGGCGCGGGGTTTGGTCTGTGGGGGGGGGGGCGCGGGGTTGGGTCGTTGGGGGGGCGCGGGGTTGGGTCGGTGGGGGGCGCGGGGTTGGGTCGGTGGGGGGCGCGGGGTTGGGGCGGGGTTGGGTCGGTGGGGGGCGCGGGGTTTGGTCTGTGGGGGGGGGCGCGGGGTTGGGTCGTTGGGGGGGCGCGGGGTTGGGTCGGTGGGGGGCGCGGGGTTGGGTCGGTGGGGGGCGCGGGGTTGGGTCGGTGGGGGGCGCGGGGGTTGGGTCGGTGGGGGGCGAGGGGTTGGGTCGGTGGGGGGCGAGGGGTTGGGTCGGTGGGGGGCGCGGGGTTGGGTCGGTGGGGGGCGCGGGGTTGGGTCGGTGGGGGGCGAGGGGTTGGGTCGGTGGGGGGCGAGGGGTTTGGGTCGGTGGGGGGGCGAGGGGTTGGGTCGGTGGGGGGCGGGGGTTTGGGTCGGTGGGGGGCGCGGGGTTAGGTCGGTGGGGGACGCAGGTTTGGTTTGTTGGGGGGGCGCGGGGTTGGGTCGGTGGGGGGGCCTGAGTCATGGGGGGCGCGGGGTTGGGTCATTGGGGGCCCGGGGCTGGGTCGTTGGGGGGCGCGGGGCTGGGTCGTTGGGGGGCGCGGGGCTGGGTCGTTGGGGGGCGTGGGGCTGGGTCGGTGGGGGTGGCAGGTCTGTGTCGGTGGGTTGCGGGGGGCTGGGTCAGTGGGGTGCGGGGCTGCATCAGTGTGGTGCGGGGGGCTGGGACAGTGGGTGTGCGGGGCTGCTTCAGTGGGGTGCGGGGGGCTGGGTCTGTGGGGTGCAGGCCTGCATCAGTGGGGTGCGGGGGGCTGTGACGGTGGGTTGTGGGGCTGGGCCAGTTTGGTGCGGGCCTGGGACTGTGGGGTGCGGGGTGCTGGGTCAATGTGGGTGTCGGAGCTGGGACCGTGGGTTTTGGGGCTGAGCCAGTTTGGTGCGTGGCTGGGTCAGTGTGGGTGTAGCTGCGACAGCGGGGTGCGAAATCGCTTCAAAGCCCTGCTCACTCAGCATCCGTGTGCTTGTGAACCTACATTGGCTCCCGGTTCCCCGAGCGTCTCCAATTTACAAGTCCCATTGTTGTTTAAATCCCTTCCTGTCTCTGTAACCTCCTCCAGCACTACAATCCCCCACCACCAAGATCTCTCTCTTCCTCCAACTCTGGCCTCTTGTGGCATTTCCCCCTCAACTCCCCCCCATCTATGGAGGCTGTGCCTTCGGCTGTCCCGGCTCAATGCTCATCAATTCCCCACCCAAACCTCTCCAGCTCCCTCCTCCTTTAGAACCCTATGAAACTCACTGCTGTGACCAACATTCTGACCATAGAAACATAGAAGATAGGAGCAGGAGTAGGCCATTTGGCCCCTCTAGCCTGCTCTGCCATTCAATGCGATCATGGCTGATCATCCAAACTCAGTACCCTGTACCTGCTTTCTCCCCATATCCCTTGATCCCTTGATCCCTTGATCCCTTGATCCCTTGATCCCTTGATCCCTTGATCCCTTGATCCCTTGATCCCTTGATCCCTTGATCCCTTGATCCCTTGATCCCTTTAGCCTTAAGAAATATATCATAGAATCACAGAATCCCCACAGTGCTGATAGAGGCCATTTCGGCCCATCGAGCCCATATCCCACCCTATCCCCGTAACCCCACGTATTTATTCCCCCCCCTAACACTAAGGGTCAATTTATCATAGCCAAATGAACCTAACCTGCACATCTTTGGACTGTGGGAGAAAACCGTAGCACCCAGAGGAAACCCACGCAGACACGGGGAGAACGTGCAAACTCCACACAGTCACCCGAGGCCGGATTCGAACCCGAGTCCCTGGCTCTGTGAGGCAACAGTGCTAACCACTATGCCACCGTGTTGCCCCTCCTTGAATATATTTAATGAATTGTCCTCTACTGCCTTCTGTGGTATAGAATTCCAAAGGTTCACCACTCTCTGGGTGAAGAAATTCCTCCTCATTTCTGTCCTGAATGGCTTACCCCTTATCCTTAGACTGTGACCCCTGGTTCTGGACTCCCCCGCCATCGTGAACATCCTTCCTGCATCTAGTTTGTCCAGTCCTTTCAGAATTTTACAAGTTTCAATGAGATCACCTCTCATTCTTCTAAACTCCAGCGAGTATAAGCCCAATCGACCCAATCTCTCCTCATACGTCATTCCTGCCATCCCAGGTATCAGCCTGGTGAATCTTCGCTGCACTCCCTCCATGGCAAGAACCTCCTTCCTCAGATAAGGCGACCAAAACTGCACACAATACTCAAGATGTGGTCTCACCAAGGCCCTGTACAACTGCAGCAAGACATCCTTGTTCCTGTACTCAAACCCTCTCGCTACGAAGGCCAACATACCACTTGCCTTCTTAACCGCCTGCTGCACCTGCATGCTTACCTTCAGTGACTGGTGCACAAGGACACCCAGGTCTCGTTGCACTTCCCCATTCTCCCAGTCTATTGCCATTCAGATAATAATCTGCCTTCCTGTTTTTGACACCAAAGTGGATAACCTTGCATTTATCCACGTTATATTGCATCTGCCATGCTTCTGCCCAATCACCCAACCTGTCCAAATCATCCTGGAGTTTCTTGGCATCCTCCTCACAGCACACACTCCCACCCAGCTTTGTGTCGTCTGCAAACTTGGAGATATTACATCTAGTTCCCTTGTCTAGATCCTGAATATATATTGTGAATAGCTGGGGTACAAGGACCGATCCCTGCGGTACCCCACTAGTCACTGCCTGCCACTCGGAAAATGACCCGTTTATTCCAACTCTTTGCTTCCTGTCTGCCAACCAGTTCTCTATCCAAGTCAATACCTTGCCCCCAATCCCATGTGCCTTAACTTTACACGCTAATCTCTTATGCGGGACCTTATCGAAAGCCTTTTGAAAGTCCAAATACACCACATCCACTGGTTCTCCCTTATCTATTCTACCAGTTACATCCTCAAAAAATTTCAGTAGATTAGTCAAGCACGATTTACCTTTTGTAAATCCATGTTGACTTTGTCCGATCCTGTCACTGTTTTCCAAGTGCTCTGCTATTCCATCTTTTATAATGGACTCTAGCATTTTCCCCACTACCGATGTCGGGCTTACCGGTCTGTAATTCCCCATTTTCTCTCTGCCACCTTTTTTGAATAGTGGGGTAACATTAGCTACCCTCCAATCCATGGGAACTGTTCCAGAGTCTATAGAATGTTGGAAGATGATCAGCAATGCATCTACTATTTCTAGGGCCACTTCCTTAAGTACCCTAGGATGTAGATTATCAGGCCCTGGGGATTTATCGGCCTTCATTCCCGCCAATTTCCCTAACACCATTTCCCTACAAATACTGATTTCTTTCAGTTCCTCCCTCTCATTAGATCCTATGTTCCCTGACATCTCTGGGAGGTTATTTGTGTCCTCCTTTGTGAAGACAGAACCAAAATATGTATTTAATTGGTCTCCTTCTACCCCCTTTAGTCTGAGCCCATCTTTTGTCATACTTGGCTTCTGTGAAGCACCTTGCGATGTGTTTCGATGGACAAGTTGGTGTTGCTGTGTGTTTATTGTACCAGTGTCAGCGTGAGTGACACAGCAGATAACTGAATCTTACAAGATCTCAAACTGGGTTATAAGTTAATGCTGGAGAATAACTTCAACTATAGTTTGTAGAAATTTCTGATCTGAGACTGAATCACTTTTACATTTCCCCAGTGGGGAAAGGAAAGGACGCTGACTGAGAGTTTGATTGGACGCACGTGTGTGGACACACACACAGCGAGACACGCGCACGAGTGGAGAATATTCACTGTAAAACAGCAGGCAAATCTACCACTTGTATATTCATGGCCATTCCTGAGATTGATAAAACCTGTGAATATGTTCCACAAATCAATGCTGAGCATCACCTCACTGTTTAAATTTACATGATTCATAACATTATACATTAGTGTTAATATTAGTGGAATAGCGGTAAATATCCTCACCTCCTACAGTGCTCATTAGTCAGGTGCTGACACCAGGAGAGATATGGTCAATATATTCAAATAGAAGCACCAACCAGGGCATATCTCCATGTACACACGGACAATGTCACAGCCCATAGAGACCAGAGGAATCACACCTAGCTGTATATTGTATATGGATAGAAATCATATTCGGAAAGTACTGGATTTTAATATCAAAACTCAAATCAAAATTAATAAATACAAATATGCGAATAAAAAATACAATAGCGCCACATTGTGTAAAACCGAGTGTTGGATCATTGAATTCATCAATGATCACTCGCTCCATATTTTCCTGCAGAATATTCTCTACCTCAGGAATAAGGCTGGCTTTGGCCTGCACTGTGTGAGTAAATCTCACCAATGTGCGAGTCTCGGCCGACGGGAGCCCGTCTGGAACTCGGTTGTGGGGATCAGCGGGACTCACTGGATTTCACTGGGCAGCTGTCTGTGTCACACCTGATGTGGAGTGTTGATCGTAACACTCGGGAAATGCTCGATCTCCGAGCTAACAGCTGGTGTACTGATGGGGGGGAGAAGGGGCTTGAAATCATCTTTAACAAGGCAGCGCTCTCCTTATTTTAATATTTCTATCTAACCCTCCTATTAATATAGTTATTACAGAGCATCATAATCTGGGAACGCCTGTCACCGCCATGGCTGAAGGTCCAATCGGGGGAGAAGATCCAACATCTTCAACAAGAATGAGAATGAACACAGGTAAGAACAACACAATATTATTTACAATATAATTTCTGTTCTGACAAAGGGTCCAGATCTCGTGCAAGAACCTCCAGCTCACACAGGTCGAGGGAACAGGACAGGGGCTGATTAGAAAGAGGGAAGTGAGTGACCATCTAGAGAGGCATCACAGTCACAGGTGGCGGGAGCCCCTGAGTACTGGAACTGTCCAATAGATGGGGACTGTAAGGTGGATGGAGACAGTGACTCAGAAGATTGTCTTCCTGAGCAATAGTTTGAAGCCAGGGAGCAGTAGGTCACCCCGAGTGAGCCGAGGGTGAGAGGAGAATGATAGAGATATCTGATTCCAGAGGGAAGAACATCTTTGAACGGCTGTGACCTTTTCTGTGAAGGCAAGAAGAGCAGAAAATTGTCCCGGTCAAAACCAAAAACACAACTAGAAATACATTTAAAAAATAATTTTCGGGACTTGAGTGTCGCTGGCAAGGCCCCCATTTATTGCCCACACCAAGTTGTCATTGAATAGATGATGGTGGGCCACGTTCTTGAATCGCTGCAGTCCATGTGGTGAAGGTGCTCCCTCAGTGCTGTTAGGTAGGGAGTTCCAAGGTTTTGATCCAGCGACAATGAAGGAGAGGTGATGTATGTCCAAGTTAGGGTTGTATGTGACATTAGGAGAACTTGGAAGCGAAGGTGTTCCCACGCACCTGGTGTCCTTGTCCTTCTAGGTGGTGGATGTCGTGGGTGTGAGAGGTGCTGTCGAAGATGCCTTGCTGACTTACTGGAGAGCATCCAGTAGACAGTAATCTGCAACCACGGTAAGCCAATGGTGGAGGGAGTCAATGTTTAACACAATGGATGGGGTGCTGATCAAGCATAATGCTTTGTCCTGGATGGTGTTGAGCATCTTCAGTGTTGTTACAACTTCACTTGTCCAGACAAATGGAAAGTGTTCCATCACTCTCCTGACGTGTGTTGTAGGTGGGGGAGAGAATTTGGGGAGTCACGAGGTGAGCCACTTGCCACAGAATACCCAGCCTCTGACCTGCTCCCGTAGACACGGGGGATGTATGTGGCTGGTCCAGTTCTATTTTGTTTGATGTGGGGGACTTGTTGATAATGTCATTGACTGTCATGGCATATGGCTATGGTATCTCTGGTTGGAGATGGTCATTGCCTGACCCTGGGAACGGTAGCGTAGTGGTAATGTCACTGGGCTAGTAATCCAGAGGCCTGGACTAATGATTCAGCAACGTGAGTTCAAATCCCACCACGGCAGCTGGGGACTTAAATAAATCTGGAATAAAAAGCTAGAATCAGTAATGGTAACCATGAAACTATCGGATTGTCGTTAAAAACCCATCTGGTTCACTAATGTCCTTTTAGGGAAGGAAATCTGCCGTCCTTACCTGGTCTGGCCTGTATGTGACTACAGACCCACAGCAATGTGGTTGATCTTAACTGCCCTCTGAAATGGCCTAGCAAGCCACTCAGTTGTAACTAACCGCTACGAAACAAAATACCATCACCACACGGACTGCAGCGGTTCAAGAAGGCGGCTCACCACCACCTTCTCAAGGGCAACTAGGGATGGGCAATAAATGCTGGCCTTGCCAGCGATGCCCAGATCCCATAAAAGGAATAAAAAAAACTTGTCTGGTTCGAATATAATTTGCCACATATCAGGCCAAAACTGGATGTTATCCACGTATTGCTGCAAGCAGGCATGGACTGCTTCATTATTGGGGGAATTGTGAATGGGGCCGAACAAACTGCAACCATCAGCGAGCAGCCCCACCTCTAACCTTATGATGGAGCGAAGGTCACTGATGAAGCAGCTGGAAGTAGTTGAGTCTCGGATGCTGGCCTGGTTTGAGGCCTATATTGAGAGAATTTAAAGTCAGGCAATGGAATGTAAAACAAAGCATCAAGGTGATGGTCTCTGGCTGTAGGGTGGGGGTGGGGTGGTTAAAATGGAATTAGGTTCAAGGCCAGCTGATAATACAAAAAGTCAGGGTTTATGAAAAGTAAAGCAATAATTCAAGGTTCTATCACTGGGGATGAAGGGAGAATCTAATTGTGGAGGATGATGTTTTGAGGAGGTATCAAACATTTCCAATAGTTTCTAAAAATGATGGTGGTGGTGCGAGAAGGTGGACTAGAGGAGGATGTGGGATCATAGTTGGAGTTAAATGTAGGGAAGGATTTGGAGCTGAAAAAATAGCCAAGATGGGTAAGTGACTGGGCCCAGAGATAACACACTCCAGGCTGTTAAATCAAATCACAGAGGAGGGAGGACAGACTCTCCACAATTGTTCAATCTGTTTTAGATTTAAACAATACACTGGAGCACTGAAGGAGCCCAAGTAACGTCTCTGTTCAACAATGGAGGAGAGAGGATAAACCGGGTAACTAGAACAGTCTACGGCAGTTATGGGCAGAATGCTCGAGTCCGGAATTTAAGGTTGAATTAGTGAATGTTGAGATACAGGGGATGATCAGGGGAGGCTGGAACCGACTAACTGTAGGCAAGATGTGTTTGACAAATTTGCACGCTTTTTTTAAAGAATGGACTATATAGATCGATGGGATGCAGCATCTGCGGTGTATATGTGGTTTAAGAAGGTGTTTGATAATGCGGCTCACAGGAGGTTTCAGCTGTTTGGTATAAGAGGCAATGTAGCAGCTTGGATATAAAGTGGATAATGAGTTTAATTTTCTCCATTTGTGTTCACAGATCCGAACTCTACAATCACTGAGTTCTTGACAGAGTGCAACGATTACCAGCTGTTCCAGTTGACGAAATTCTACCGGGACAGACTGGAACAGGCGATTGAAGGAGGGGTGGACGGAGTCAGCTCGTTGTTAACATACGAGTGGCATTTCAGTGGACAAGAACATCGGGTGAGTGGGAGGGACACAGAATGAGTTTGGGTTATTTAAACATCACAGAAGCAACAGGAAATCAGATCTTAGAATCATAGAATGTTACAGAAGAAAAACAGGCCAACTAGGAAAGAAAGGGTTAAAGCTGTTAATATTTTAAAACAGAAACAACAACACCAATGTGAAAATACCCACTGGATCCATCAGTCTATGTAAAAAGGACAGGGTAATGGGTACGAAATTATCCTTTGTGGGCTGAAGTCAAAGGAAACCAAGAATTTTAGCAGGTTCTCTCAAAGAGACAAGAGACAACTAGCCGGAGTTTTAGGGAAGGTCATGAGTTGAATGTCCTACAAAGTATATAAAGTAAATTGAGGAACTGTGAGATGATTTTAAAAAATCAGCTGCGGGTTAAAGGAAAGATATTTTTATAAAATGTTAAACTAGTGAACAAGTATTGGACCCAAACAACCTCAAAAAACCTATGGGGAGTGTCGGATCAACCGAATAGAATGATCCCAATTATATTGATTCAGATACCAGCGATAAATCAACTTATTGGTTCTATGAAAATCCTCAGGATGTTCAAGCAAATTATCCAGTTACAGTTAGTAGAATCACAGGAACTTACAGCACAGAAGGAGGCCACGTCGTGCCTGTGCTGGCTCTTTGAAAGAGCAGCCGAGCTCAGTCCCACACCCCCACTATTTGTCCGTAACCCTGCAAGTTCCTCATCCACAAGTACCTGTCTAACTCCCTTTAAAACTATTGATGGCATCAGCTTACATCACCTTTTCAGGTCGAGCGTTCCAGATCCTGACATCACTCTGAGTGAAAACAATTCTCCTCATCCCCCCTCTAGATCTTTTGGCAATTAATTTAAATCTATGGCCTCTGGTTATTGACCCGCTCGCCAGACGGAATAGTTTTTTCTCTCTGTCAAAACTTATCATCTTGAAACCCTCTATTAGGTCACCTGTTAACCTTCTCTGTTCCAAAGAGAACAGTCCTGACTTTCCCGATCTAGTAATAGTACATCCTTTTGTATTCTGTCTCTATTTATAAAACTAGGAATCCCGTCTGTTTTTTAACAGCTTTCTCAACTGATTCTGCCAACTTCAAATAATTCTCTACATAAATCCCGAGGTCTCTGTTCCTTCACCCTGTGTAAAATTGTACAGTTTAGTTTGTATTGTCTCTCCTCATTCTTTCTTCCAAACATAGTCATAGAGAAATACATCACAGAAAGAGGCCCTTCGGCCCATCGTGTCCGCGCCGGCCATCAAGCCCTGTCTATTCTAATCCCATTTTCCAGCACTTGGTCCGTAGCCTTGTATGCTATGACGTTTCAAGTGCTCATCTAAATGCTTCTTGAATGTTGAGGGTTCCAGCCTCTACCACCCTTTCAGGCAGTGACTTCCAGATTCCAAACACCCTCTGGGTGAAAAAGTTTTTCCTCAAATCCCCTCTAAACCTCCTGCCCCTTACCTTGAAACTATGCCCCCTGGTTATTGAGCCCTCTACTAAGGGGGAAAAGTTCCTTTCTATCTACCCTATCTATGCCCCATGTAATTTTGTGCACCTAAATCAGGTCCCTCCTCAGCCTTCTCTGCTCTAAGGAAAACAACCCCAGCCTGTCCAGTCTCTCTTCATAGCTGAAACGCTCCAGCCCAGTAACATCCTGGTGAATCTCCTCTGCACCCTCTCTAATGCAATCACATCCTTCCTATAGCGTGGCGACCAGAACTGCACACAGTATTACAGCTGTGGCCTATCTAGCGTTTTGTACAGCTCCATCATAACCTCCCTGCTCTTATATTCTATGCCTCGGCTAATGAAGGCATATGCCTTCTTAACCACCTTATCTACCTGTCCTGCTGCCTTCAGGGATCTATGTACATGCACACCAAGGCCCCTTTTGATCCTCTGTCCTTCCTAGGGTCCTACCATTCATTGTGTATTCCCTTGCCTTGTTAGTCCTCCCAAAATGCATCACCTCACACTTTTCAGGGTTAAATTCCATTTGCCACTGTTCTGCTCATCTGACCAACCGTCTATATCGTCCTGTAGCCTGAGGCTTCCCTCCTCGCTATTTACCACTCTACCAATTTTCATGTCATCTGCGAACTTACTGATCATAGCTCCTACATTCATATCTAAATCATTAATGTACACACAAACAGCAAGGGACCCAGCACCGATCCCTGCGTTACACCACTGGACACAGGCTTCCAGTCACAATAACAACATTCGACCATCCCCCCTCTGCCTCCTGCCACTAAACCAATTTTGGATCCAATGTGCCAAGTTGCCCTGGATCCCATGGGCTCTTACCTTCTTGACCAGTCTGCCATGCGGGACCTTGTCAAAAACCTTTCTGAAGTCCATGTGGACTACATCAACTGCACTACCCTCATCCACATACCTAGTCACCCTCTCTCAAAAGTCAATCAATTTGGTTAGACATGATCTCCCCCTGACAAAGCCATGCTGACTATCCTTGATTAATCCTTGCCTGCCAAGAGAAGACTAATTCTGTCCCTCAGAATTTTTTCCAATAATTTCCCTACCACTGATGTTAGGCTCACTGGCCTGTAATTCCCTGGTTTATCCCTACTATGCTTCTTGAATAATGGTACTACATTAACTGTCCTCCAGTTCTCTGGCACCTCCCCTGTGGGCAGAGAGGATCTGAAAATTTGTGTCGGAACCCCTGCAATCTCCTCCCTTGCCTCACACAGCAGCCTGAGATACATCTCGTCTGGTCCTGGGGATTGATCCACTTTTAAGCCCGCTAAAACCGCTAATACCTCCTCCCCCTCGATGCTAATTTGTTCAAGTATATCACCATCCCCCTGCCTGATTTCTATGCTTACATCGTCCTTCTCCATAGTGAACACAGATGCAAAATATTCATTTAAAACCTCACCTACATCTTCTGGCTCTACACACAGATTGCCACTTTTGTCCCTAATGGGCCCTACTCTTTCGATAGCAAAATACTGCGGATGCTGGAAATCCGAAATAACAACAGAAAACGCTGGAAAAACTCAGCAGGCCAGGCAGCATCCGTGGAGAGAGAAACAGAGTTAACGTTTCAGGTCGAAGACCTTTCGTCAGAACAGGAAAAAAGCAGGAAATGAAATCGATTTAAAGCTGGGAGAAGGGGGAGGGGATGAAAGCACAAAAGGAGAGATTAAGAGACACTGAGAGATGTTAAGAGATAATCATGGCCAGGTCAGTGGGGGGCGCTGGGTTGGGTCGGTGGGGGGGGGGCGCGGGGTTGGGTCGTTGGGGGGGGCGCGGGGTTGGGTCGGTGGGGGGCGCGGGGCTGGGTCGGTGGGGGGCGCGGGGCTGGGGCGGTGGGGGGCGCGGGGCTGGGGCGGTGGGGGGCGCGGGGCTGGGGCGGTGGGGGGCGCGGGGCTGGGGCGGTGGGGGGCGCGGGGCTGGGGCGGTGGGGGGCGCGGGGCTGGGTCGGTGGGGGCGGCAGGCCTGGGTCGGTGGGGTGCGCCGCGGGGGTGCGCCAGTGGGGTGCGGGGGGCTGTGTCAGTGGGGTGCGGGGCTGCGTCAGTGGGGTGCGGGGGGCTGGGACCTACTACCCTCTGAGTGAAGAAGTTTCTCCTCATCTCAGTTTTGAAAGAGCAGCCCCTTATTCTAAGATTATGCCCCCTAGTTCTAGTTTCACCCATCCTTGGGAACATCCTTACCGCATCCACCCGATCAAGCCCCTTCACAATCTTATGTTTCAATAAGATCGCCTCTCACTCTTCTGAACTCCAATGAGTAGAGTCCCAATCTGCTCAACCTCTCCTCATATGTCCACCCCCTCATCCCGGGGATTAACCTAGTGAACCTTCTTTGTACTGCCTCGAGAGCAAGTATGTCTTTTCTTAAGTATGGACACCAAAACTGTATGCAGTATTCCAGATGCGGTTTCACCAATACCTTATATAACTGCAGCATCTTCCGGCTCTACACACAGATTGCCACTTTTGTCCCTAATGGGCCCTACTCTTTCGATAGCAAAATACTGCGGATGCTGGAAATCCGAAATAACAACAGAAAACGCTGGAAAAACTCAGCAGGCCAGGCAGCATCCGTGGAGAGAGAAACAGAGTTAACGTTTCAGGTCGAAGACCTTTCGTCAGAACTGGAAAAAAGCAGGAAATGAAATCGATTTAAAGCTGGGAAAAGGGGGAGGGGATGAAATAACAAAAGGAGAGATTAAGAGACATTGAGAGACGTTAAGAGATATTCAAGGCCAGAGGAGGTTTTGATGTAACAGGTTGAGGCTAAATGAAGTGTGAAATGCACTGGCAGAATGAAGGACAGCTGCCAGCTTCTGGGAGGGAAAAAAAAGGGGGGGGGGGCAAACAAAAGGGTGGATGAAAAAATAAAATATAAATGTGATAGGGGCCGAGGAGATGATCTAAAATTGTTGAACTCGATGTTGAGTCCAGAGGGCTGTAGAGTGCCTAAACGAAAGATAAGTTGCTGTTCCTCGAGCTTACGCTGCGCTTCCGTGGAACAGTGTAATAGGCCGAGGACGGTGAGGTCAGAGAGGGAGTGGAGCGGAGAATTAAAGTGACAGGCAACCGGGAGCTCGGGGGTCCCCCTTACGGACTGAACGGAGGTGTTCAGCAAAGCGGTCACCCAATCTGCGTTTGGTCTCCCCAATGTGGAGGAGACCACATCGTGAGCAGCGAATACTGTATACCAAATTGCAGGAAGTACAAGTAAATCGCTGTTTCACCTGGAAGGGGCGTTTGGGGCCCTACTCTTTCCCTGGTTATTCTCTTGCCCTTAATATACTTATAAAACACCTTGGGATTTTCCTTTATTTTGCCCGCCAGTGTTTTTTCATGCCCTCTCTTTGCTCTCCTAATTTCTTTAAGTACCCCCCTGCACTTTCTGTACTCTTCTTGGGCTTCCACTGTTTTTAGTCCTTCGTATCTGCCAAATGCCTCCCTTTTTTTTCCTAATCCATTCTCGTATATCCCTTGACATCCAGGGTTCCCTGGGCTTGTTGGTCCAACCCTTGACCTTTACGGGAACATGTTGGCGCTGTACTCTCTCTCTTTCCTTTCTGAATGACTCCCACTGTATCGTGGATTTTCCTACAAGTAGCTGACCCCAGATCCTGCCTTATCATATTAAAATCGGCCTTCCCCCAATTTAGAATCTTTATTTCCGGTCCATCTTTGTCCTTTTCCATTACTACCTTAAATCTCACCGAATTATGGTCACTGTCACTAAAATGCTCTCCTACTGACACTTCTACCACTTGCCCGGCTACATTCCCTAGAATTAGGTCCAGTACCGCCCCCTCTCTTATAGAACTTTCTACATGCTGGCTCAAAAAACACTCCTGGATACACTTTAAGAATTCCGCCCCCTCTAAGCCTTTCACACTCTGACTATCGCAGTTAATATTGGGGAAGTTGAAATCCCCTACTACTATTATTATATCAATTCACACTTCTCTGTCATGTGTCTGCCCATTTCACCAGTCTGTCTATGCCCTCCTGAAGTCTGCTATTATCCTTCTCACTATTTACTACCTTTCTGAGTTTCGCGCAATCTGCAATTCTTTTAAATTATGCTCTGTATCCCCAAGTGCAGGTCATTAATATATATCAAAGAGCAGTCGTCCTAATACTGTACTGAGCCCTGTGGGACAACACTGTACTCTTTCCTCCAGTCTGAAAAACAGCAGTTTACAACTGCTCTCTGTTTTCTTTCCCTTTGACAATGTTATATCAACGCTGCCACTGCCCATTTAATCCCATGGGTTTCGAATTTGCTAACATGTCTATTACTTGGTCAAACGCCTTTTGAAAGTCCATATACACATCATCAACCGCACGACCCTTGTCAACCGTTAATTCATTAAACAACTCAATCAATTTATTCAACCACGCTATGCCTTTAATAAATCCATGTTGGCTGCAATTTATTAACCCATGTCTTTTCCAAGGGAATATTTTGTCCTGGATTATTGTGTCTAAAAGTTTCTCCACTATCGAGGTTAGGCTGACTGGCCTGTTGTTGCTGGGTTCATCCCTCTCCCCTTTTTTGAACAGCGGTGTAACATTTGCAACTCTCCACTCCGCTGGCACCACTCAAGTCCAAGGAGTATTGGAAGAATTTGGCTCGAGCCACCTCCGATTAGCTGCAGTTCCTGAGAAGCAGTAAATTTTTTGTCTGCAAATATTAATATCTGGTTCCGCAAATATTCTGCTGACCAGCATTATTCATCTGGAGGGAAGAACATCATTCACCCATTTCAAACAAACGAGCGAAGTTAGTGTCAAAAGGATAAAGTGGTAACGAATATTCACTTAAAGTAAGTTAAATACCCTGATCCTGCTGTTGAACAGAATCAGCCTTGAATTCAATAAACTGGCCCAATATGGGGTGACATTGATCTTCAGCATTGTGAAATGGGCTCACAGCGAATCAGCGCCCGATTTTCCCTCCTGTTGCAGAGTCAGTGTCAGGCTGAACTCAGCAGCAACAAGCAAAGTATCTGTGTTCAAATTGCTGAGGATGGTCGGTGATTTGACACATTGCTCTGAATTTAGTGAGAGATATTTGAAATAAAGCAGCGCACAGTTGTGCCAGAGACAGGTGTGGGAGGGGGAGTATTGTGAGAGTGCACGGAACCGAAAGCAGGCTCTGTTCCCGGTGGGAAACCAACACCACCTTGTTTTCCTCCTCCTGCTCCACCCAGACAGTCCTCTCGCCCAAGTGCTGTAAGAGGACAATCTGCCCCAGTTCATTTTCACTGCAGGCCCTTCACTCCGCTCATCAATATATTCATTATTATTCTCTACAGAAAGTCACTGAGCTCGTGGAGAAGGGAAACCGGGCGGACAGTTCCAAACTTCTCCTAAATCTGGTGATGGAGAAAGGCTCTGGGGCCCGAAGGACAATGTGGAAATCCTTTGTGAAAATGCGCCATGGGGTACCAAAGCTGGACAAAATACTGAAAGAAATACAGGAACTTGGTACGGTAAAATCACACACTGAATTCAATTTCACATCTAAAATTACATATTTTACTAAAGTAGTGCACGGATTTGTTTTCATGAAAGCTAATTTATTTAAACAGGTTTCTTTCGATTTAATGACATGAAAGCCACAGAATGTTTATCCGAAGTTCCCAGTCAGCTGAAAGGTAGGTGATGGGCTGAAGATTTCAAACAGATTATTTCGGTTCTGATTATCAGAGGCTTTAACTTTGACCATTGGTTTCGAGATGTCTAGAATCTGGGGGTGAAAAGTTCAAGAGCTGGGCAAACAGAATTCAACTTCATTTTCACTTCTCACTGATTCTGAAATATATCTTTGAAATGTGTGGGATAAAGTTACCATTAACACCAGGTTTGGGATTATCTTTAAATATTCATTGCAAACTGCCGGCGCGACATCGGCCGTCTCGATTTTCTCTGCTCCCCTCACTCTATCCTGCCTCCCTTTGAACTTGTAGCACTCCATTCTCTCAGATCCAACTCCAGCATTCTCATTAAACCTGCAGACAAGTGTGGTGCTGTTATTGTTTGGCGAGCCGACCTCTACCTAGCAGAAGCGGAAGTTGAACGCCAACTCTCCGACATCTCCTCCTACCTCCGCCTGGACCATGACCCCACCACCGAACATCAAGCCATCGTTTCCAAGACTGTCACTGACATCATCTCCTCTAGAGATCTTCCCTCCACGGCCGCCAACCTTATAGTTCCCCAACCCTGCATGGCTGCTCCATCCCCCACCAGGATGGCCTGAGGGCGCTCTGCTTCTTCCTTGAACAAAGGCCCAACCAGTCCCCGTCCACCACCACCCTCCTCCGCCTGGCTGAACTTGTTCTCACATTGAACAACTTCTTCTTTGACTCCACTAACTTCCTCCAAATCAAAGCTGTTTCTTTGGAAACCCACATGGGTCCTAGCTATGCCTGCCTTTTTGTGGGATATAAGAACATAAGAACATAAGAAATAGGAGCAGGAGTAGGCCAATCGGCCCCTCGAGCCTGCTCCGCCATTCAATAAGATCATGGCTGATCTGATCCTAACCGCCAATCTACTATCTATCACAGAACCATCTCCTGCATCTAACAGAATTGCACACACGAAATAGGAGCAGAATCAGGCTACACAGTCCCTGGGCCCGCTCCACCACCCACAGGGCCATGACCGATCCGAACCTAGACTCATGTCCAAATTCCTGCCCGCTCCCCGTAACCCTTAATGCCCTTTACTTCTAGGAAACTGTCTATTTCTGTTTTAAATTTAATTAATGTTGTAGCTTCTACAGCTTTTTGTGGCAGCATATTCCATGGACCTACCACCCTCTGAGTGAAGTAGTTCCTCCTCATCTCAGTTTTGAAAGAGCAGCCCCTTATTCTAAGACTATGTCCCCTAGTTCTCGTCTCACCCGTCATCGGGAACATCCTCCCCGCATCCACCCGATCCAACCCCTTCACAATCTTATATGTTTCAATAAGATCGCCTCTCATTCTTCTGAACTCCAATGAGTAGAGTCCCAATCTACCCAACCTCTCCTCATATGACCACCCCCTCATCCCTGGGATTTAACCGAGTGAACCTTTTAATGGTGAACATTAACGAGTGAACATTCTTTGTTCCAGGCCTACTCTGGTCCCCTCCCTCTCCTCTTTTTCCAGTACACTGATGACTGTATCGGTGCCGTTTCCTGCTCTCTCCCTGAACTACAAATTTTCGTTCACTTTGCTTCCAATTTCCACAGTTCCCTCACCTTCACATGATCCATCTCCGACTCTTCCCTTCCTATCCTCAGCTTCTCTACTGCATTTCTGGGGATAGGCTCTTGACAAACAATCACTATAAGCCCACTGACTCCCACAGCTACCTGGACTGCACTTCCTGCCAACCCGCTTCCTGTAACGACTCTATTCCTTTCTCCCAGTTTCTCTGCATCCACCGCATCTGCTCTGACGATGCCACCTTCCACACTAGTGTTTCTGACATGTCTTCCTTTTTCCTAACTGAGGATTCCCCTCTACCGTGGTTGACACGGCCCTTGACCGTGCCTGTTCTGTTTCCCGCACCTCTACTCTCACCCCTACCTCTCCCTCCCGGAACCACAATATGGTTTCCTTTGTCCTCACCTTTCACCCAACCAGCCTCCACATTCAACGGATCATTTTCTGCTGCCTCCAGCGTGATCCCAGCACCAAACACATCTCCCCCTCACCTCCCCTTTCAGCATTCCGAAGGAACTGCTCCCTCCGCGACACCCTGGTCCACTCCTCTATCACCCCCAACACCCCTTCCCCTTCGCCCGGCACCTTCCCATGCAAGCACAGGAGATGCAACACCTGACCTTTTGCCTCCACCCTTCCCACTGTCCAGGGCCCCAAACACTCCTTCCAGGTAAAACAGCGATTTCCTTGTACGTCTTGCAATTTAGTATACAGTATTCGCTGCTCACGATGCGGTCTCCTCTACATTGGGGAGATCAAATGCAGATTGGGTGACTGCTTTGCAGAACACCTCCGTTCAGTCCATAAGGGTGACCCTGAGCTTCCGGTCACCTGTCACTTTAATTCTCCGCTCCAGTCCCACTCTGCCCTCTCCGCCCTCGGCCTCTTACACTGTTGCTATGAAGCTCAACGTAAGCTCGAGGAACAGCACCTCATCTTTTGATTAGGCACTTTACAGCCTTCTGGACTCGACATCGAGTTCAACAATTTCAGACCATAACCTCTGTCCATATCATTTTTTTCTCTCTTTCACATGGCAGCGGTTGATGATTCTGCCATTGCCATTTACACTTCATCTCGAGTCATCTTTTGTTTCTTAACTTGTCCCAATAACTTCTCTTTTTGCCTTGCACCATCATCCCTTTTTGTCTTTTAATCTCTCCTGCCTTCCATCCTATCACAGACCTTTCCTTTTGTTCTTTCATCCCCTCCCCCCACTCCCTGCCCCTACACTTGCTTAAAAACCTGTTACATCTCCAACTTTTTCCAGTTCTGACGAAGGGTCATCGACCTGAAACGTTAACTCTGATTCTCTCTCTCCAGATTCTGTCCGACCTGCTGAGTATTTCCAGCATTTTCTGTTTTTATTTTAAATTTGCAGATGTTGTCATTACTCCAGTGGTTTTTCCAGCTGTTCATGTGACTGGCCTTTGCTGCCAGTGGACGTCACTGACCGGGATAAAACATCAAACTCCCAGTGGTCAGTCTGTCTAATACACCGATTAATCAGCAGAGAAAATTAATTTATTGCGGCTTCCCTGGATGATTCAAATGGATGATGTACCAGTGAGTGCAGTGTTTAGCCATTGGCCTAGATATTGGGCCGCGCACTGCCGGTTATCGAGCTCCTGCGGCCAATATTGTGGGCAGGAAGCGCACTCGCATTTCCAGCCTGAATTGTGGATCGGGCATTGCTGTGCTGTCGGGAGATCACACCAGTATAATATAAGAGTGAAAATATTATGTAAATGAGGGTCCAGTGCTTCCTGCTGGACCCTTTCCCGCTTTGGGTATGCTACACCATCTCACACCACGTGCTGAATCCGCCCAGCAACACCTGGCGCAAACCGGCAGGAAGGACCCCTCACCAGCACTATTGAAAGGAATCATGGGGAACTTACAGTTTGGTAATTGCCTTGTCGGTTCAGGCAGCTGCTTAACTTCTGGGCGTTTCTTGCTGTGTTTTATCATTCTGGAAATTTTGCTTTGTCTGCAAAATCAGCAGCATCTTGCTCTTTTTACTGATGTTGACTCACTCATAGATAGTTTGACTGCAGTCATGAGTGGTGTCATAGGACTGCCTTTGGGACTGACAGAAGGAGAGGGAGCAGCGGGGAGTAGAGCAGAGAACAGCGGGGAATAGGGCAGAGAACGGCGAGGAATAGAGCAGAGAACGGCGGGGAGTAGAGCAGAGAGCGGCGGGGAATAGAGCAGAGAGCGGCGGGGAATAGAGCAGAGAGCGGCGGGGAATAGAGCAGAGAGCGGCGGGGAATGGAGCAGAGAGCGGCGGGGAATAGAGCAGAGAGCGGCGGGGAATAGAGCAGAGAGCGGCGGGGAATAGAGCAGAGAGCGGCGGGGAATAGAGCAGAGAGCGGCGGGGGACAGGGCCGAGGGCGGCGGGGGACAGGGCCGAGGGCGGCGGGGGACAGGGCCGAGGGCGGCGGGCGACAGGGCCGAGGGCGGCGGGCGACAGGGCCGAGGGCGGCGGGCGACAGGGCCGAGGGCGGCGGGCGACAGGGCCGAGGGCGGGGGGGGGGGGGGGACAGGGCCGAGGGCGGCGGCGGGGGGGGGGGGGACAGGGCCGAGGGCGGCGGGGGGGGGGGGGACAGGGCCGAGGGCGGCGGGGGGGGGGGGGGACAGGGCCGAGGGCGGCGGGGGGCGGGACAGGGCCGAGGGCGGCGGGGGGCCCTCCGCAGAAGGCCATGACCACAGCGAGTATTCGGGGGCCATTTCCCCGACATTAACCGGAACTTGGATATGTCCATGAGGGGAAAGACACCGATAGCTATGCTGATAGGGTGAGATGGTACGGTGGGATGAGGCTCGTGCGGAGCAGATACACCGGCACAGACCTTTTCGACTGAATTGCTTGTTTCTTTGCTATAAATTCAATGGTATTTCTATGTAACGTCACTGAGGCGCCTTCACTTCACCAAGGGGGCAGTCATCGAGCTATGTCACCTGCTGCAGACACAAGTCCAGCAAGGGCAGCACTGCCTGTGGCCATCAAAGTCATCATGGCACTTAACTTCAAAACCATGGGCAACTTTCAGGCTGTAGCAGGTGACACCAGTGATCTATCAGAGTTAGCAGTCCACTGCTGTATCAGGGAGTTCACTGAGGCTCTGTACCAGGATGAACACCTATATGTTCTTCCATATGGAGAGAGCGAAGCAGGATGAGAGAGCACTAGGCTGCGTCCACATGACAGGTTTTCCCAGGGTGCAAGGTACCATAGACAGCCGCTACCTTGCCTTGAGTGCTCCCCATCACCAACCTGGCATGTTGAGCAATCGTAAGGGAGTTCACTCCCTCAACGCATAGTTGGTTAGTGACCACAGGCAGCATGTCATACGGACCTGTTCCCATTATCCTGGGAGCAGTCATGACTCTTTCATCCTGCGCCAGTCCTCTGTGAAGCTTTTATTCAAGCCAGGCCCTCAAGTTTCAGGCTGGTGCTTGTCGACAAGGACTAGTCCCTCTAGACAGGGCTCACTACTGTCAGGGACCCAAGCACAGCTGCAGCTCTGGCCTACCATGAGAGTCATGCCGTCGTGAGAAACCTCACAGACCAAACAATCGAGCACTGCTACATCTCTAAGCTAATGTTCAGATTTGTTTTCGTCTACTGCATTTTGGAAATCATTGCCAGCGTGAGGAGCAACGAGAAGTACTCAAGAAACAAGTGGAGCACAAAGAGCGGAAGGAGGAGGAGAGGCATCGATCACAGTGCCCCGAGCTGAGTCAGCTCTCAGATCAGTTCATCGAAGAGCGCTTCCTCGAAATCATCACTCCCATTCCCAATACACCAAATGTCCCACAATCCTTACCACCGTGCTTACTGCCACCATCCTGTGGCCTTCCTTCAGTCCAGCCAATGGGTCCGGCCCTCACTCCACTACACAGATCAACACCAACACCAAATTCAGAACAATAAACACTTTCATCAAACAATGCCAGTGCTTCTCAATGTTATAGTTAACAGAAATAATTAAGAATCAACCTTGTGCCAGCTCTTTGGCCGGAATTTTGCCGACACTCAGAGTGCGGGTTTGGAGGCGGGTCCGCGGTCAAAAGCACAAAGATTGACCGGGTCAGTATCCCGCTGTAAACCCGCCTCCTTGTCAGTTTCCCAAGTGTCGGATCTTTCATCCCTGAACAGACCCGATACCAAGCGGCGGGTCAGCCAATTTAAATACTTAAAAGCTTGTTAAAAGGTAGTTAAGCATCATTTCCCCATGTACTTACCATTTGACCAGGTTTTTAACGAGGTTCCCGGAGAGCGGGCATCACGTCAGGTAAGTATGTCGTGTTCTCAATGACTCTCCATTGCTGAGTAGGTGACAGATGCCAAAGTGGTACAAAACCTACCATTTCACAGCTGTTCATTTCACAAACTTAGAAGCTGGAGCCTTCATGATTTGAGACCCACTTTTGTGCTTTATGCAGTTAGGAAGTGTTTGAAGTAAACTCTCTATCCATTGTCACTTCCTTGGATCAAACTCTCACTATTAACAGATCGCTTCTGTCATCTCAACTTCAGCTGCCATCTATTCCAGCAGCATCGGTACCCTTGACAAAATCTCACCTTGGTCCTCAGAATCCCACCACGATCAGCCTCAACACCAGCAGCACCAACAACAACATCAACCTGCTCCGCAATAACCTGCTCTGCACAGGACACACAGCATCAGCACCCGAGCACATTGCTGCCAGGGATGGACTCACCATGGCCAGATTTACTACACTTAACACTGTACACCCTGGCTACCACATGATGCGCCATGCTGGCACTACCACACACCAGCACCATTAAACATCTCTACAATCTCCAAGCCATTGCATTCACACTCATCAGCATTGCGGGGTTACCGTTATATCTGGCCATTCACTGCAACTCACTGAGCCAATTCCAAAGGTGCAGACAATTCTGTCCAAGAACGCAAAGTGTTGAAAATAAAGATTTCAATGTTTCACAGCACATCACCACAAACTTCACGTGAATATTTGCTAAACTACCCGGAGAGAACCTTTACAAGGTGCTGGTTACCTTTTAAGTCGCGTCAGGGAGGCCCGATATCTACCACCCACCCCGGCCAGAAGAAAACACAAGCGCATAGCCAGTGAATAGTACGGGTAGCGCTAACTGCACCACTGGCTCATTACAATCAGAACAAATCATACCTGCTGCCTGAGTCAACACTAAGAGGCATATGCAGTGCACGCTCCGTCACTGCACGCCCATTTTCAGACCCGATCAAATTCTAGGCCATGCAGTCTGTATGTGCAGCACCACTCAAACACTGTTAGTATTTTCTGAACCAAAATTACAGCAGGAAAATTCTGAGAAGCAGAATAAATCCACTTGATCCAAACAAGTCTGTATCTGTAACAGTGAAGATCTCACCTGGCATTCTAGTCAGTGTCTCCACAAACACATCTACTTGTCTCCTGGTCCCATTTACACTGCCCCAAATGCCCTTCCCTGTTAACTTGATCCCCTATTCTATTACCCTTTTGGTGAAATATGTTTATTCCATTAAAAAGCGGAATCCCTTCAAATTCAATACACTGACGTCGCTTCAGTAAAATAAACTAATCCCATTTCCTCGACCTTTGCTCATCTTAAATTCCTGATCCCCTTAATCATCTTTTTTAATTCCATTCCATTCCATTCCTAGTCTAATATATAGAGGCCTGGCAGGGCAGCTCAGACCCGCAGAGTTCACATCCTGTGCCATGTGGATGTCCTGGACGCTTCGCGTAGCCTGGACGTCCACGTGTGCAGGAAGTGTCACCAGCTCCGGCAGCTCGAGATCCGTGTTACAGAGCTTGAGCGGCAGCTGGAGTCACTGCGGTGCATCCGCGAGGCTGAGACCTTCGTGGATAGCACATTTCTGGAGGTTGCCACCCCGCAGCTTAAGAGTGTGCAGGCAGAGAGGGAATGCGTGACCACCAGACAGAAGAGGAGAACGAAGCAGGTAGTGCAGGAGTCCCCAGAGTGCATCTCGCTCTCCAAGCAGTATTCTGATCTGAGTACTGGTGAGCGATATGGTTCCTCTGGGGAATGCAGCCAGAGTCAAGTGCAAGGCACCACTGGCGGTTTAGCTACACAGCGGGGCGGGGGGTGGGGGGATGAAAAAGAGTGGAAGTTCAATGGTGGTAGGGGATTCGATAATTAGGGGAGCAGACAGGTGTTTCTGCAGCCGTAGATGTGACTCCAGGATGTTATGTTTCCTCCCTGGTTCCAGCATCAAGGATGTCACTGAGCAGCTGCAGGACACTCTTTAGAGGGAGGGTGAACAGCCAGAGGTCGTTGTCCATATTGGTAATAACGACATCGGCAGGAAGACGGATGAGGTCCTGCAGGCAGAGTTTGGGGAGCTAGGAGACAGATTAAAAAGCAGGACCTCAAAGGTAGTAATCTCCGGATTACTCCCGGTGCCACAGGCTAGTGAGTAAAGGCTTAGAAGGATAGAACAGATGAATGCGTGGCTGGAGAGATGGTGCAGGCGGGAGAGCTTTTGATTCCTGAGGCATTGGGATCGTTTCTGGGGAAGGTTGGACCTGTACAATCTGGATGGCTTAAACGTCATGGGCACTAGCACTAGCATATAGAAGTAGAAAAGAGGAAAAATGTGCATGAAAGAGTGAGCGTGTTGCATAGTACTAGAGAAGAAAGTAGTACTAGAGGCGGAAGTAGTACCGTATTAGATAGGAGCAGACTAAGAAAGACTACAAAAAATTCAAAAATGGGTTTAGAATGCATGTACGCAAATGAACAAAGTGTGGTGAATAAGTTTTGTGAGCTCCAAGCACAATTCGCCGTGTGGCAATATGATGTGGCAATTACGGAAACTTGGCATGCAAACAGTGAGCACTGGGCACTTAATATTCAAGGGAACCAGGTGTTCATAAAAGATAGGGAAGGAAAAAGGGTGGTGCAGTGGCAGTGCTGATTAAGGAAGACATTGTAGTGTTGGAAAGGGAGGATGTTCTTGAGGGGACAAGGACAGAATTAATTTGTTTATAGTTGAGTAGCAAGAAGGGTATGATCACGCTATTGAGGTTATTCTATAGGCCTCCAAATAGTGAGAGAGGTGTAGCGGAGAAAATCTGCAGGTAAATCGCAGAGATATGCAAGAGCTATAGAGTGGTGATATTGGGGGACTTTAATTGTCCAAATATCGATTGGGAGAATGCTAGGGTAAAGGGAATGGAGGGGGAGGAATTTCTGAAATGTGTTCAGGAGAATTTCCTTGACCAGTATGTTCTTGGCCCAACTAGGAAGGAGGCATTGCTGGATCTGCTGCTGGGGAATGAGGTGGGCCAGGTCGACCAAGTGTCTGTGGGAGAACACTTGGGTACGAGTGATCATCGTATCATGTGTTTTATATTAGCAATGGAGAGGAGCAAGGAACAATCTAGAGTGGAACTTCTAAACTGCAATACGGCCAAATTCAATGGGATGTGAAAGGATCTAGCCAGAGTAAAATGGAATCAAAAACTGCCAGGAAAAACTGTAACGGAGCAATGGGTGATCTTTAAGGAGATGTTCCAAGTACAGGCTAGGTACATTCCCAGCAGAGGGAAGGTTGTGGGAAACAAAGCAAGAACTCCTTGGATGACGCTGGAGATAGACAAGATGATGAAACAAAAAAGAGGCTGTATGGCGCACGTCAGGTGAATTCTTCAAGGGAGAACCAGACGAAATACAATAACTTGAGAGGGGAAGTGAAGATGAAAGGAGGATTGGCAGTGAGTGAATATGAGAGTAGAATGGCGGTTAACATAATAAGAACCCCAAAATCTTCTACCGGCATGTAAACAGTAAGCGGGTAGTAAGAGGCGGGGTGGGGCCTATCAGCGACAAAGAAGGTGATATATGCTTAGAGACGCAGGGCAAAGCTAGAATACTCAATGAGTACTTTGCATCGGTGTTTACTAAGGAGGTGGATGCTGACAAAATAACGGTAGGAGTGGAAAAGTTAGAAGCAATGGAAGGGTTGAAAATTGATAGACAGGATGTAGTAGAATGGCTGGGTATGCTTAGAGTGGATAGGTCGCCAGGTCCAGGTGGCTTGCATCCCAGATTGCTAAGGGAATTTGGGGAGGAGATAGCGGAAGTGCTTGCCATAATTTTCCAATCTTCCCTAGATGCGGGGGAGGTGACTGAGGATTGGAAAGTGTCAAATGTGACACCATTGTTCAAGAAAGGTTTAAGGACAAACCTTGTAACTACAGGCCGGTCATTTTAACATCAGTGATGGGTAAAGTTTTAGAAACAATAATCAAGGAAAAAAATAATGGGCACTTGGAGAGGTTTAAGCTAATTAAGGAGAGCCATCACGGATTTGTAAAAGGTTGATCATTTTTGACTAAACTAATTGTATTTTTTGATGAATTAACAGAGAGGATTGATGAAGGGAATGGAGTGGATGTTGTCGACATGGATTTTAGGAAGGCGTTTGACAAAGTATCACATAGAAGGCTGGTTATAAAAATTGAGGCTCATGGAAAAGGTAGTTCAGTGGCAGCATGGATAAGGAATTGTCTTCAGGACAGAAAACAGCGAGTTGTGGTAAATGGGTGTTTTTCAGACTGGAGGATGGTAGACAGTGGTGTTCCCTAAGTGTCACTGCTGGGGCCACTGCATTATATATCTAAATGAGCTGGATATTGGAATACAAAGTAGAATTTCTAAATTTGCTGATGACACCAAAATTGGGGGGTGTGTGGCAAACTGTCAGGATGATACCAATTGAAAGCATCAGGACATAGAAAGGCTAGCCGAATAGGCAGACAAGTGGCAGATGGAATTAATACAGAGAAGTGTGAGGTGATGCATTTTGGCAGAAGGAACAGGGAGAGGCAATGTAAACTTAATGGCATAGTTTTAAAGAGTGTGCAGGGACAGAGGGCCCTGGGAGTTAATGTGCATAGGTCCCGGAAGGTGGCGGGACATATCGAGAGTGGTTAACAAAGCATATGTTATCTTGGGTTTCATAAATAGAGGTATTGAGTACAATAGTAGAAAATAAATGCTGTATTTTTATAAAGCACTGGTTAGGCCACAACTGGAGTATTGTGCCCAGTTCTGGTCAACACACTTTCGGAAGAATGTGAAGGCCCTTGAGAGGGTGCAGAGGAGATTTACCAGAATGCTTCCGGGGATCGGGGATCTAAGCTCAAGGACAGATTGGAGAAGCTGGATTTGTTTTCATTAGAGCAAAGGAGGTTGCGGAGTGATTTGATAGAGGTGTACAAGATTATGACGGTTTGGGATAGGCTAGACGGGGAAAGGCTGTTTGATGGTACAAGGAATAGAAGACACAGATTTCAGGTTTTGGGCAAGAGTAAAAAGGGGGGAAGTGAGGAACAACCTTTTTATGCAGCGAGTGGTGAGGACCTGGAACTCGCTGCTGACGGAAGTGGTGGAAGCGACACACTCAATGTTTACAAAAGAGACTGGATAAGCACTTGAGGGAAATAAACTTGCAGGGCTACGGGGATAGAGCGGTGGAATGGGACTGACTCGATTGCTCTGCAGAGAGCCGGCACGGACTCGTTGGGCCAAATGGCCTCCTGCTGTGCCGTTATGACTCTATGACTATGACTCATCCAATCGTAGCAAAATAATCGAATATCATGCACTTTTTTCTCTACCCGCTCCCGCACAGTTACCAAGGATCTATCCTTGGCCCCCTCCTGTTGATGATCTACATTCTGCCCCTTGGCGACATCATCCGAAAACACAACGTCAGATTCAACTGAAAGAGATCCACACCACCATCTCTCTCAGTCCCTGCACTGTCTCTGATGCGTCACGCAGCTTGTCCGCCATCCAGTATTGGCTGAGCAAACACTTCCTCCTGTTAAATATTGGGCAGACCAAAGCCATTATCTTTGGTCGCGGCCACAAACTCCATTCCCTAGCCACGCACTCCATCCCTCTCCCTGGCAACTGTGTGAGGCTGAACCAGACTGTTGTAACCAATGCATCCTATTAGATCCTGAGCTGACCTTTCGCTCCCATACACACTCCATCAACAAGACCATCTACTTCCAACTCAATAACATTCGCTGTCTGCGCCCCTGCCTCAGCCCATCTAATGCTGAAATCCTCATCTATGCCTTTTTTATTTCCAGTCTCAATTATTCCAACACGCTATGCCTTGCTAACCAACAACGTTCTATCCTCTGTAAATTTGAGCGTATCCAAAACTCTGCTGTGCCTCTCGGAACTCGCACCGAGACCTGTTCACCCATCACCCATGGGCTCACTGACCTACTTTTTCTCCGGTCTGGCAGAGCCCTGATTTTGAAATTATCATCCTTGTTTTCAATCCCTCCATGACCTCACCCATCTTTATCTCTGCAATCTGCTCCAGGCCTACAACCCTCCGAGATCTCTGCACTCCTCAATTTTGAACTTTGTGCAACCTTGATTTTCACCCCTCCAATTTTGGCGGCTGTGTTCTCAGCAGCCTCGGCCCTGAACTCTGGAATTCCCTCTCCAACCCCTATCCACCTCTACTTATCGCCTGTTCACTCGTAAAGTCTACCTCTTTGAACAGGCTTTTGGTCACCCGTTCTAATATCTCTTTATTGGGCTCGGTGTTTCATTTTATCTAAATACGCTCCTGCAAAGCCTCTTGGGACGTTTGTATTAAGTTAAACGGGCTATATCGATTCAAGTTGTTGTTGCTATCCCCTTTTTACCTTCACAATAGTATTTACATTTCCCTGTGACCTGTTAAACGGAAATGTATAGAATTTCCCAAGAGCTCACCCAAGTGCTGATCAAATAATTGGGGAACATCAGTACATTGTAAACCTGTCCCTCTCTCAGTGCTGCCCAATCAGTATATTGGGAGTCTGTCCCTCTCTCAGTGCTGCCCAATCAGTACATTGTGAGCCTGTCCCCCTCTCAGTGCTGCCCAATCAGTAAATTGTGAGCCTGTCCCCCTCTCAGTGCTGGCCAATCAGCACATTGTGAGCCTGTCCCCCTCTCAGTGCTGCCCAATCAGTACATTGTGAGTCTGTCCCTCTCTCAGTGCTGCCCAATTCCCGATTTGCTATTTGTACAAAAGCTCAGCTCTGCTGGGTGGGGGGTTCAATCATTTATCCATTATAACCACTACAGCCATATAACCAGAATCACCTGTGGATTTGTAATGAGATGTCTGCAGTACATTGTGCGACAGATAGTATTCACCATCAGAGGGAACATTTCACCTTCACCCAGCTCGCCATGTTAAGTAAATATTAGTGTCCCATGTTGATTTGAAACTTCTCTCAGAAAGTTCCTGTCAACCAAGGTTCTCATGAAATGTTGGTTTTTGTTTTCTAACTGTCCTTGATTAAAATATCGAAGTCGATCCTGTTACGTTTTACTGAAAAGCAGAGCAGTATATCGGAGCTTTCTTTTACAATATAATGAACATTGAAACCACTTTCTGTCTGTTCTAATTGAAGATGTTCAACAGAAACACAAGGAAACACTCCGGGTACAAACTGAAACACTGAGAGTGAACACTATCCTAATAAAGGAGAAGGTTAAGGTTTTCCAGCTGGTTGATCGATACGCTGAGCTAACGGTCATTTCTACTGTTCGAGATCGGACACTTGTAGAACATGAACTGTTGGCAAGAGGCCGAGACCATGAAGAATGGAGAGAGAAACATCTCCGAAGGGAACTGGAAAAAATCCGAACTGATCAATTGTTCATGAGCTGTTTTTCCCGGAGAAAATCCAGTTCTGGGAGTTCAGGAGCAGTGAGCGGAGTCCCGGGGATTGGAAAAACAACAATGGTACAAAAGATTGTTCATGACTGGGCCACAGGGAAAATATACCCACACTTTCAATTTGTTTTCAGCTTTAAATTCCGGGATTTGAACTTTATTAACTGTAGAATAAACCTGAGGAATCTGATACTGGATCTGTATCCTTACTTTGGGAGAATTCTGGGAGAGCTCTGGAAGAACCCAGAGAGATTGTTGTTTATATTCGATGGTTTGGATGAATTCAAGGACAGGATCGATTTTGCTGACAATCGGAGAAATACAGAACCTCAGTCCATGTGCACAGATCCCGAATGCTGGTGTGAAGTGTCTGACATTGTGTACAGTTTAATACAGCACAAGCTGCTCCCAGGATGTTCAGTGCTAGTAACCAGCCGCCCCACTGCATTACATTTATTGGAAAAGGCTGAGATCAGTGTCTGGGCTGAAATCCTGGGATTTGTTGGTGACGAACGGAAGGAATATTTCAACAGGTTTTTTGAAGATCAGACGGTGGCAGCAGCAGTTTTTAAACACGTGGAGGAGAACGAGATCCTGTACACAATGTGCTACAACCCTTCCTACTGCTGGATCCTCGGTCTGTCACTGGGTCCCTTCTTTACACAAAGAGACAGAAAACAGCAGCGAGTTCCCAAGACCATCACCCAACTATATTCCTACTATATCTACAACATTCTGAAAAACCATGGCCGAGAGATTGAAAGCCCCCGTGATGTGTTACTGAAGCTTGGTGAGATGGCCTTCACAGGAGTCTCCGAGAAGAAGATTGTGTTTAGAAATGGAGATTTGATCAAATACAATCTGCAACCTTCCCAGTTCCTGTCTGGGTTCATGATGGAACTTTTGGAGAGAGATGATTCTGTCCAGAGCGTGGTGTACACATTCCCGCACCTCACCATCCAAGAGTTTGTAGCCGCACTCGCACAATTCCTGACTCCAGATCCCGGGGACATCCGGAAACTCCTCAGAGAAGCCCACAGCAAGGAAAATGGGCGATTTGAGATATTTCTCCGTTTTGTTGCTGGTCTCTCCTCCTCACAGTCAGCTCGGCCCCTGGAGGAGTTTCTTGGTCCATTTCTTCATCAAACCACCTGCCGAGTGATTGATTGGGTGAAGGAGAAGGTTGAAGGACAGATTGGAAACACAGAGAGTGAAACTGATAAAAGGAACCTCCTGAACACATTCCACTACCTGTTTGAGTCTCAGAATAAAGCACTGGCTCGGGCCACAGTGGGATCTGTGAAAACACTTACATTTCGTGGATTGAGATTGACCCCGATTGACTGTGCGGTCATGGCTCATGTCATTGGACTCTGTGATACAATAAAAGACCTCGATCTGCATAACTGCTCCATTCAGTGTGAGGGACTCCAGCGGCTGGGACCCGTACTGCACAAATGCGTGGTTTTGGGGTAACTGTTTATTTGTCTCTAGCTTTTGGGCGAATTGAGGAACCGTCACGGATTGTGTTGTTGCTCCGTAATGTAGGGAAACAAACAGTTCAGTTAAACCAGAGGGAAGCAGATGAAACATAAATATGACCAATAATAAGAGGGTCAGTCTGTAATTCCCTAAGGACTGGAGAATCTAGAACAAGTAGGGATTTTACAGTCTTTATCGGATCAGCAAATACAGGTCATTGAGAGACTGATAATTTAAATACAATAAATTGTATTTAATAAGGCTGGATAGCAGAATGTAAACATCAAATATAATCCAGCAGTAAAGATAAAATTACTTTAAAATATTTTCCACATCCACCATTTCAACTGGAAACAGGAGAGTAACCCGAGTTTATGTCAGGAACAGATCGATATTTACTCCAATACCGTGCAGGGTGTGTCCTGTCCAGGGGTTAGTTTCCTGAATTGGGAAATTTGGGGAATCTGGAATTCTTTCAGCTTTTCATATTTACAACTATACACAGTCCTGAACATTGAGTAAAGATTGTTATTCAGGATCTTATATCTGCCGGAAAAAAGGTTCCAATCTAACGTGTTGTGGGGTATGAGCCCCGGAGTACAGACACACACCGGCCAGCGGTGGGGCCTCGCACACAGCGGGCGGCTCCTGGGTAAACCGGGGGCAGTGAACCCGGGAATTCTCCATAATCCGCCCCCTGTGTGTGAGGCCCCGCTCGGGGAGGGAACTTCCGTAAATTCCCCAAAAACTGTCGGGCCAGTTACACCTGAAATAAATATAGTGCCAGTTTAAAGGGGAATAAAGTGAGAGGCTCCCTTCCCCTATAAACTAGGAGCACAGGGACATTTAAAATTGTAACGGGACAGAATAAACTCCATTACTGCTATTGAGAAACATTCACTATAAACCAAAAGCAAAATACTGCGGCTGCTGGAATCTGAAATAAAAACAGAAAATGCTGAAAATACTCAGCAGCTCAGGCAGAATCTGTGGAGAAAGAAACAGAGTTAACGTTTCAGGTCGCTGACCCTTCCTCACCGTTCTGACGAAAGGTCATCGACCTGAAACGTTAACTCTGTTCCTGTCTGCACAGATGCTGCCTGACCTGCTGAGTATTTCCAGCATTTTCTGTATTCACTATAAGCCCTCTGACTCCCACAGCTAACTGGAATACACTTCCTCCCACCTCGCTTTCTGTAAGGAGGCTGGTGCATTCTCCCAGATTTTCCCTCTCTGCCGCATCTGCTCTGACGATGCCAGGTTCCATACTAGTGCTTCCGACATGTCTTCCTTATTTCCTAAACCGAGATTCTCCTCTACCGTGGCTGACACGGCTCTTGACCGTGTCCATTCTATTTCCCGCACTTCTGCTCTCACCCCTTCCCCTCTCTCCCGGAACCACGATACGGTTCCCCTTGTCCTCACCTTTCACCCCACCGGCCTCCGCATTCAACGGGTCATCCTCCGCCATTTCCACCACGTCCAGCGTGATCCCACCACCAAACATATCTTCCCCTCACCTCCCCTTTCAGTACTCTGAAGGAACCGCTCGCTGCACGACACCCTGGTCCACTCCTCAATCAACCCCAACATCCCTTCCCCTTCACCCGGCAACTTCCCATGCAAGCACAGGAGATGCACCACATCCCCTTTTACTTCCTCCCTACCCACTGTCCAGGGCCCCAAACACTCCTTCCAGGTAAAACAGCGATTTACTTGTACTTCTTGCAATTTAGTATACTGTATTCACTGCTCATGATGCGGTCTCGTCTACATTGGGGAGACCAAACGCAGATTGGGTGACTACTTTGCGGAACACCCCCATTCAGTCCGTAAGTGTGACCCCGAGATTCTGATCGCCTATCCCTTTAATTCTCTGCTCCACTGTCACTCTGATCTCTGCGTTCTCGGCCTCTTACATTTTTCCAACAAAGTACAACATAAGATCGAGGAACAGCACCTCATCTTTCAATTAGGCACTTTAAAACCTTCTGGACTCAACATCGAGTTCAACAATTTCAGACTATAAACTCGGCCCATATTTTATTTTTTTCATTATTATTTTTCCTTTTCCCTTTTTTTTCTATTACATGACGGCTGTTGATGATTCTGCCATTGCTATTCACACCTCATCTAGCTTCATCTTTTATTCCTTAACTTGTCCCATTACCATCTCCTTTTGCCTTGCACCATCATCACTTTTGTCTTTTAATCTCTCCTGTCTTCCACCCTATCACAGAACTTCCCTTTTGTTCTTTCCTCCGCTCCCCCCCGCTCCACCTTTCCCTGCCCTTACACTTGCTTTAAAATCTGTTACATCTGTAACTTTTTCCAGTTCTGGCGAAGGGTCCTCGACCTGAAACTTTAACTCTGTTTCTCTCTCTATAGATGCTGTCTGACCTGCTGGTATTTCCAGCATTTTCTGTTTTTATTTCAGGATAAATTCTCCTTGTTATATAAAATCCTGGGGGACGGATTTTACAGCAGCAGTTAGCGTTTCACAATATAACTCACCCCAAGATATTAGCCAGATTAATATAATGCACAGCGTATATAGTACAGGGAATCACCGCTATATCATTTTATTCAGGGAAAATCGCCGCATTCCTATAAAATCCGGGATATAAGGAGCAGCATAAATGAGTAAAGTTTTCCCAAACATGACGGAACCAGTCACTGAGCTCCAGGAGGGTAATTCTGATCATCCGGGAATGAGATCGGACAGAGGGACATTTAAAGGCGTCACACAGACAGCACTTTACTTAATAATTACATTTACGGACAGTCCCTGAATATATGATGAGTTGGACAGAGTGAGATTCATTCCCAGTGACAGGAATAGGGGGGAATTTTGCGGGGGTCAGCGGGCGCAATCGGTGGCGGGTCAGGAGGGAAACTGGATTTTACCCTAAGGGTCGGGACCCCGCTGTCAACCCTCCACCACGCGCCTTTCCCAAATGTTGGGTCTGTCAGCGCTGAGCAGACCCGACATGCAGCGGCGGGTGGGAGGGGGTGGGGGGGGGGGGTGCAATTCAAGTCTTTATGACCTTGTTAACAAAGGATTAACAACTATTTTAGCTCACCTTCAGAGTTTACCAAGTCGCCCACGTTGTCCACGCTGCTCAGGGATTACGTCAGGTAAACAGGGCGGGAGTTGAATGGCTATGGAATCATCTCATTACTTGACAGCTGGAAATGTGCTATAAAAGCTCCCATCTCACAGCTGTTCACTTTCCAAGCACAGAAGCTGTTGCTTACTGCATTTGGAAGACAGAGCGAGCTTTATGCAGGTTGCAAGTGTTTGCAACAAACTCTCTATCCAGTGAACCCTCAATGAAACAACCGCTCTCACCATTGACAGATCGCTTCTGTCATCTCAAGTTCACTTGCCATCTATTACATCAGCATGGGTATAGTTTCGACTGTCTCACTTTGTGCCTCAGAGTCCCACCAACATCAGCCCCAACACCTGCAGCACCAGGCACACCAGCAGCACCAACAACAACACCAACCATTCCAGAACTCCTGATGCTGCACAGCACAGAGGGCATCAACACTCGTCCACATTGCTGACCGGGACGCCAGAGATGGCCTCACCATGGCCAGATTATCTTCATTGACGCTGCACGCCCTGGATCCCACATTATGCGCCAGGTTGCCGCAGCCCACACCAACAACATAAAGCATCCCTGCAATGCCCAAACCATTCCTGTCACACTCATAAGCATTGCGTGGGGTACCGTTGTGTCTCACCTATTCACTGCAACTCACTAAGCCACATCCAAAGGTGCACACAACAGAAATTTCACAGGAACATTGGGTAAAACACATAATTGCCAACCCTTGTGTGTTGTTAGTTGATATGTTTGGACGAGGTTGAGGGAGAGTCTGAGGGGTGGTTAGTGAGTTGGGGATGTGATAATATAGATAGAGAGGGACGGGTGGAGGTGCAAGTTAAGTTGGTGTGAGTAAGAATGTGCAGGAGTGGGGTAGAAAAGGCAGAGTGACGGGGATGTTAGGAGTGGCACAGCAGGATGAGATTGAGGGTGGCTTTGCAGTAACGTTTCGTGATCTACTGAGATCATTGAAAGATTTGCGCCACTGCAGCCTGGTCCTCCTGACGACATCCCTGCTTGAGCCCCACTTTGCAATGTGCAACCAGGCTGTGTTGGTCTCTTCCGCCCATTGGAAGTGAGGAGAACCTCACTGCGTGCGGTGGCTGCGTGCGGTGGCTCCCTCCATAAGCATATGGAGGGCGTTATGGGAGAGCCTGGGTGCAGCCGTGCTCCTCTGTGCAGAGGGTGTCAGTGTTTGCAGCAGCTCAATACTGTAGAACACTGACATCACAATGGGTAAACTCAATGTGTGCGTCATCAAATGACGTCATGAAACCCGCTTCCTCCAATTCTCCAGAGCGAGGCCGCGACCCGCCACCGACCCAGGCCCCTTCCGCCCCGCCACCGACCCAGGCCGCACCCGACCCGCCAACGACCGCGGCCGCACCCGACACGCCCAGTTGGGAAATCGCGGTAGAAAACTGGGTTATTAATGTCCTGAAGTACTTTCAGTGATTTTTCCAATATTCGAGAGAGAAAAATATATCAGATCCGGAGTTTGATTCCTTTTGTTTCTCTCTCTTTATGTTTAGACTGAGCGGCAATGAACTGGGAGATTCAGGAATTAAACTGCTGTCTGCGGCTCTGAGGAACCCGGACTGTAAAATACAGAAACTGGAGTAAGTACCAGACTGTGAGATTGTGTTTATAATAACTGGATGTCCGACACTGTACATTATTATTAGTATCAGTAATATTGTTATTAATAAACTCTGGGGATTTACTCTGATTCCTGTTATTTATCTCTCTGATCCCCAGGCAGTATAATAACGGTCTCACAAATTCTTGTGCCGAGGATCTCGCCTCCGCTCTCAGTACAAACCGCTCACTGACGGTTCTGGGCCTGGGTTATAATAAACTGGGAGATTCCGGAGTGAAACTACTGTCTGCGGCTTTGAGGAACCCGGACTGTAAAATACAGGAACTGGAGTAAGTACCAGACTGTGTCAGATTGTGTTTATAATAACTGAATGTCTGACACTAAACATTTTTATTAGTATCAGTAATAGTGTTATTAAGAAACTCTGGAGTTTACTCTGATTCCTGTTATTTCTCTCTCTGTTCCCCAGGCTATGTGATGTCGGTCTCACAGATTCTTGTGCCGAGGATCTCGCCTCCGCTCTCAGTACAAACCGCTCATTGACGGATCTGTCCCTGGGATCAAACTCCTTCACAGACCGGTCTGTCCCCGCTCTCAGCCGCTTCATACAGACCTGCAGGAGTTTGGAGCGGATCCGGTGAGTGTTTGTGTTAATGTTTAATGTAAAAAATAAAATATCAATGGGATTCAGTGACATTTATGGGTAACATTTGTCTGATATTATTACTGAATTATTAACCCCAGTCTCTCTGTTATTCAAACTGTTGTTCAATTTGTTTATTTCCTGCTTAATCTTTAATCTGTTTCAGGCTGTGGGGGAATGAGTTCAGTTCAAATGGAAAGAGACTCCTGGAGTCGCTGCAGGAATCCAGACCCAGACTGAGAGTGGATGTGTGAGAGCGCGCGTCATCTCCCATTGTGAGGTCAGAGGCCCAGCCACAGGGTCACGAGACTCAGCCGCCCGGCCCCACAGAGCTGTTTCTGCAGGATATCTGGGGCTGAATCTTCCCCAATGGGGCACTGGGGAAATGGACAGAAAGGAAGGGCCCTGGGTGGGGCTCAGTCTGGGCTGCAGTGGGACACTGACAATTTCACTCAGTATTCCTGGGTGTCTCTCCCAGAGAGGAGACGGACTCTGTAACACGTGTCCCTGTGTACACTGTGTGTCTCTGCCAGTGAGGAGTCAGACTCTGTAACCAGTGTCCCTGTGTACAGTGTGTGTCTCTCCCAGTGAGGAGATGGAATCTGCAACAAGTGTCACTGTGTACAGTTTGTGTCTCTCCCAGTGAGGAGTCGGGCTCTAACAAGTGTCCCTGTGTACAGTGTGTGTCTCTCCCAGTGAGGAGTCAGACTCTGTAACAAGTGTCCCTGTGTACACTGTGTGTCTCTCCCAGTGAGGAGTCAGACTCTGTAACCAGTGTCCCTGTGTACAGTGTGTGTCTCTCCCAGTGAGGAGATGGAACCTGCAACAAGTGTCCCTGTGTACAGTTTGTGTCTCTCCCAGTGAATATTCGGGCTCTGTAAGAAGTGTCCCCAGTGTACAGTGTGTGTCTCTACCAGTGAGGAGTCGGACCCTGTAAAAGGTGTCTCTATGTACAGTGTGTGTCTCTCCCAGTGAGGAGTCGGACTCTGTAACAAGTGTCCCTGTGTACAGTGTGCTTCTCTCCGAGTGAATAGTCCGACTCTGAAACAAATGTTCCTGTGTACAGTGTGTGTCTCTCCATTTGAGGAGTCAGACTCTGTAACCAGTGTCTCTACAACCCTCCGATATCTCTCCACTCATCTGACCTGTTGCACATCCTCGATTTTTATTGATCCATATTGGCGCCATGACTTCAGCTGCGAAGGCCCTAAACTCTGGACGTCCCTCGCTAAATCTCCTCACAGCTCTACCTCTCCCCCCTCCTCCTTTTAAACGCTTCTTAAAACCTACCTCTTTCACCGAGCTTTCGGCCATCTCTCCTAAAATCTCCATGTGGCTCAATGTCGAATTTTGCCTGAGAATTGCCTTGTGTCCTTTCATTACATTAAAGCCGCTATATAAATGCAAGTTATTGCTGTTGTCCCTTTGTTGTGTTAATAAAACTCCACCGCTTACTTCAGCTCACGCCTGGTCTCGACATTTTCAATAACTTGCTTCATTGTTTTAATATATTAAATAAAGATTCCTCAAAAACACATCCCACCTTCTCCCGCTCTGGGGGTGGCCTCGATCAGTCCCCTCTGCACGAGGCCTCAGCAGGTCCCCTCTGGAGGAGGTCTGACAGTAAAAGCTGCTGTGGGATCTTTGCATTCTTCTAATTCCCCTCCACTCAAATCAAGACAAGACAGGCAGGCGGGCAGTGAGAGAAACAGATGGAATCAAGACAACATGCAGAATAGAAATCAAAGCAGAAAATGCTGGAATACTCAGCAGGTCAGGCAGCATCTGTGGAGAGAGGAGCAGATTTAATGTATCAGGTCGATGAACTTACGTCAGGACCTGGACAGAATCTGAGAAAAGGTCATCGAGATGAAACGTTAACTCGGTTTCTCTCTCTCTCCACAGATGCTGCCTGAACTGCAGAGTATTTCCAACATTTTCTGTTTTAATTCCCATTTCAAACATCCGCATTATTTTGCTTTTGATTCAGAATAGAAAGCCTGTATCTGCAGGCCGCAAAATGAAAATATAAGATACTGAAAAGTGTCTGTTAGCTTTTAAACTGCCAAACACAGCAGAGCAATGAGAGAAATCAACTTTCTTTCTTTGCTGAGAGTGTTGCGTGGCAATTTTGCAGGCTGGCCTGTGTGTGTGTTTGTGTGTGTGAGAGAGAGAGACAGCAAAAGCTGGTGTGTATGCAGGGCTTGACTGAGTTCAAGTTACCTGCTGTGTGCATTGGTACTGCATCTCATGTCTTGAAAAAAACAGAAAGTATACACCATTAGATCATACTGATTTAATTCCAGACTGCAATGCTGTGAGATCTTACTTTGCCTTTCTTTCAAGACATTTGTAAAAAGCAAAGCTACATATATACATCAACCCAATTGATTTTTTCTGGACTGGACTTTATCGAGGATTTTTTTGTGGGGTGTTTCAGAGCATATCATGTGGGGGATCTTACCCTACCATTAAGCCCAACCAAACCAAGTGAAGACTTTTGTAAAAACAAAGTATTATATATGTAAAAAATATTTTCAGAATAATCCATTTGATGTTTTTCGGGACTGAGCTTTATTGGGGAATGTGCTTGGGGTGGTTTCCAAGCAAAAGCTGCTGTGGGATCTCTCCATTCATTTTATTTCATTCCACGCTAATCACAGACAGGCAGACATTTAGTTAACAAAAGTAAAGTAGATATATTATTATTTACCCATGATTGTATTTGCTTTCTTCCATTTCCTCGTGGGGACCCGGATTTCTGCGGCCTTGGCTTCACCTCTTCCTGTTGGATTGTCCTCATCAAACATGGCTAATAGCCAGGAAGGGACATCATCAAAATTGGACACTGTCAGGCTGCACACCTTTCAAAATGGATGTTTGCGTGAGAGAGTTAGTTTCTGCAAATTGCAGAGTCCGTGTGAGTGTGTCTGTCTGTGCGTGGGTGTCTGTGTGTCTGCAAATTGCAGAGGCTGTGACTCACACTGTGTGTCATGCCACTGTCCATTTTAGTTCAATGTGGGTGGGCGGGAGACTGTGAGTGACAGACAGACAGACAGGCAGTCAGTGAGAGCGAGAGAGACATGAAATCCAAAGGCATGTTGCAGAATAGAAAGCCTGTTTCTGTAGGCCACAAAGTGAAAAGATAAGATACTGAAAAGTGTCTTTTTGGTTTTCATCTTCCAACACGGCAGTCATCCCTCTGCAGGCTGGCCTGGCTGTGAGTGTGTGTGTCCGAGAGAGAGAGAGAGAGAGAGAGAGACAGCAAATGCTAGTGTTTGTGTGAGATGTGGTCTGCTGTCTTACGACCTGTTGATGTTGTATTAAACCCATTGATTTGATTCTGGCTTGGTCCACATGTAATGCTGTTGTGTATTACTTTATTGCACTTTATTTCATTTCACTTCACTACAAGACAGACAGTCAGTCAGTGAGATACTGAAAAATGTCTTTGTGGACTGTCTGACAGTAGAAGCTGCTGTGGAATCTTTGCATTCTTTTTATTCCACTCCACTGAAATCAAGACAAGGCAGGCAGGCAGTGAGAGAGACACATTAAATCAGGACAACATGCAGAATAGAACTAAAAACAGGAAGTGCTGGATATACTCATCAGGTCAGTCAGCATCTGTGGAGAGAGAGAAACAGAGTTAACGTTTCAGCTCGATGACCTTTCGTTAGAACTTTGCCAGGATCTGACAAATGGTCAACGAGCTGAAACATTAACTCTGTTTCTCTCTCTCTCCACCGATGCTGCCTGACCTTCTGAATATTTCCAGCATTTTTTGTATTTATTTCAGATTTCCCACATCCACAGCATTTGCTTTTGATGCAGAATAGAAAGCCTGTTTCTGTAGGCCGCAAAATGAAAAGATAAGATACTGAAACGTGTCTGTTTCATATTAAACTGCCGAACACAGCAGAGGAATGATATAAATCAACATTCTTTCTTTGCTGACAGTGTTTTGTGGCAATTTTGCAGGAAGGCCTGTTTGTGTGTGTGTGTGTGTGTGTGTGTGTGTGAGAGAGAGAGAGACAGCAAAAGCTGGTGTGTATGCAGTGCTTGTCTGTGTTCAAGTTATCTGCCGTGTGCATTGGTACAACATCTCATGTCTGAAAAAAAAAAGAAACTATATACCATTAGATCATACTGATTTCATTCCAGACTCTGCTGCTGTGGGATCTTACCTTGCCTTTCTTCAAGAATTTTGTAAAAATCAACGCTACATATATACATCAAGCCATTTGATATTTTTCTGGATTGGACTTTATGGAGTAATGTTTGTGGAGTGTTTCATGTCATATCCTGCTGTGTGATCTTACTCTCCCCTTCAGCCGAACCCAAACAAGACAAGACTTTTGTAAAAAAAAAAGTATATATTATATTTTTTTTAAAATATTTTCTGAATAACCATTTTTTTTTTTGGACTGGGCTTTATTGGGGGATGTGCTTGGGATGTTTACAGAGCAAATGCTGCTGTGGGATCTTTCCATTCATTTTATTACACTCCAGGCAAACCACTGATAGGCAGACATTTAGTTAACAAAAGTAAAGTATATATATATTATTATTTATTCCTGATTGCATTTACTTCTTTTCACTCTCCCGGGCTTTCATTTCCTCTCGGGGACCTGGATTTCTGGGGCCTCGGCTTCACTTCTTCCTCTTTGCTTGTCCTCATTAAACATGGCCGCACAGCCAGGAAGGGACATCATCAAAAATTGACATTCCCAGATTGCACATCTTTCAAAAAATATGTGTGTGAGTTTCTGCAAACTGCAGAGTCTGTGTGAGTGTGTATGTATGTGCGTGGGTGTCTGTGTGTCTGCAAATTGCAGAGTCTGTGTGAGTGTGTCTGTATGTGACTGCGTGTTTTGTTTCTGCAAATTGCAGACTCTGTATGTGTCTATATGTGTGTTGGTTTCTGTGATTCTGCAAATTTCAGTGTCTGTTTGAGTGTGTGTGTCATGTTAATGTAAACTTTAGTTCAATATGGGTGGGAGGGAGACTGTGAGTGACAGACAGAGAGACCGTCAGTGAGAGAGAGAGACATGAAATCAAAAGGCAAGTTGCAGAATAGAAAGCCTGTTTCTGTCTGCCACAAAGTGGAAGGATAAGGTACTGAAAAGTGTCTTTTTGGTTTTAATCTTCCAACACAACAGTTATCCTTCTGCACGCTGGCCATGGTGTGTGTGAGTGTGTGTGTGTGAGAGAGAGGGCAAAAGCAGGTGTTTGTGTGAGATGTGGTCTGGTGTTTTATTAGCTGCTGTTGTTGTATTAAACCCGATTTATTTCATTCTGGACTGATCCACATGTAATGGTGTTGTGTATCACTTCATTGCACTTTATTTCACTTCACTTCAAGTCAGTGAGATATTGAAAAGTTTCTTTGTGGACTGTCTTACAGTAAAAGCTGCTGTGGCATCTTTGCATTCTTTTTATTCCACTCCACTCAAATCAAGACAAGGCAGGCAGGCAGTGAGAGAGACACATGAAATCAAGACAACATGCAGAATAGAAATAATAACAGAAAATGCTGGAAATACTCAGTAGGTTAGGCAGCATCTGTGGCGAGAGAGAGAAACAGAGTAAGTGTGTTAGGTCGATGACCTTTCGTCAGAACCTTGCCAGAATCTGACGAAAGGTAATCGAGCTGAAACATCAACTCTATTTCTCTCTCTCTCCACAGATGCTGCCTGACCTGCTGAGTATTTCCAGCATTTTCTGTTTTTATTTCAGATTTCCCACATACACAGCATTTGCTTTTGATGCAGATTAGAAAGCCTGTTTCTGTAGGCCATAAAATGAAAAGATAAGATACTGAAAAGTGTCTGTTTGCTTTTAAACTGATGAACACAGCAGAGGAATGATATAAATCAACTTTCTTTCATTGCTGAAAGTGTTTTGTGGCTATTTTGCAGGCTGGCCTGTGTGTGTGTGTGTGTGAGAGAGAGAGAGAGACAGACAGACAGCAAAAGCTGGCGTGTATGCAGGGCTTGTTTGTGTTCGAGTTACCTGCCATGTGCTTTAGTACTGCATCTCATGCCTGAAAACAGAATGTATACACCATCAGAACATACTGATTTTATTCCATTCTGCACTGCTGTGAGATCTTACTTTTTCTTTCTCTCAAGAATTTTGTAAAAAGCAAGGCTACATATATACATCAAGCCATTTGATATTTTTCTGGACTGGACCTTATAGGGGAATGTTTGTGAAGTGTTTCATGGCATTTCCTGTTGTGGGATCTTACTCTCCCCTTCAGCCCAACACAAACAAGACAAGACTTTTGTAAAAAAAAATGAGTATATGTTATATATTTTTAATTATTTTCAGAATAATCCATTTGAATTTTTTCTGGACTGGGCTTTATTGGGGAATGTGCGTGGGGTGTTTTCAGAGCAAAAGCTGCTGTGGGATCTTTCCATTCATTTTATTCCACTCCATGCAAATCACAGACATGCAGCCATTTAGTTAACAAAAGTAAAGTATATATATATTATTTATTCCTCATTGTATTTACTTCTTTTCACTCTCTCAGGCTTTCATTTCCTCTCGGGGGCCCGGATTTCTCATCAAAAATTGACACTCCCAGGCTACACCACTTTCAAAGTGAATATGTGCGTGTGTGAGTGTCAGTTTCTGCAAATTGCAGAGTCTGTGTGAGGCTGTGTGTCATGTCACTGTAAATTTTAGTTCAATGTGGATGGGAGGGAGAGTGTGAGTGAGAGAGAGACACACAGACAGTCAGTGAGAGGGAAATACATGAAATCAAAAGGCCAGATGCAGAATAGAAAGCCTGTTGCTGTAGGCCGCAAAGTAAAAGGATAAGACACTGAAAAATATTTTGTGGCGCGTCCGATAGTAAAAGCTGCTCTGGCATATTTGCATTCTTTTTATTCCACTCCACTCAAATTGAGACCAGGCACGCAGTGAGAGACATATGAAATCAAGACACTATGCAGAACAGAAATCAAAATAGAAAATGTTGGAAATACTCAGCAGGTCAGGCAGCAACTGTGGAGAGAGAGAGAAACAGAGTTAATTCAGCTCGATGACCTTTCGTCAGATTCTGGCAATGTTCTGACGAAAGGTCATCAACCTGAAACATTAACTCTGTTTTTCTGTCTCTCAACAGTGGCTGCTTGAACTACTGAGCATTTCGAGCATTTTTTGTTTTTATTTCAGATTCCCCACTTCCACAATATTTTGCTTTTGATGTAGAATAGAGAGCCTTTTTCTGTAGGCCGCAAAATGGAAAGAGAAGATACTGAAACGTTTTTCAGCTGTTAAACTGCCAAACACAGCAGAGCAATGATGTAAATCAACTTTCTTTCATTGCTGACAATGTTGTGTAGCAATTTTGCAGGCTGGCCTGTGTGTGTGTGAGGGAGAGAGAGACAGACAGACAGACAGCAAAAGTTAGTGTGTATGCAGGGCTTGTCTGATTTCAAGTTACCTGACGTGTGAATTGGCACTGCATCTCATGGCTGGAAAAAACAGAAAGTATACACCATTAGATCATTCTGATTTCATTCCAGACCGCGCTGCTATGGGATCTTACTTTGCCTTTCTTTCAAGACTTTTGTAAAAATTAAAGCTACATATATACATCAAGCCATTTGATTTTTTTTCTGGACTGGACTTTATAGGGGTATGTTTGTGGGGTGTGTGAGAGCATATCCTGCTGTGGGATCTTACTCTCCCTTTCATTCCCAACCCAAACAATACAAGACAAGACTTTTGTAAAAGCAAAGTATATATATTATGTTTACTTTTTTACTACCTTCAGAATAATAAATCTACTTGATTTTTTTTCTGGACTGGGCTTTTTTGGGGAATATTTGTGGAATGTTTTCAGAGCAAAAGCTGCTGTGGGATATTTCCATTCATTTTATTCCACTCCACTCAAATCACAGACAGACATGTTGTTTACCGAAGTAAAGTATATATGTTATTATTAGATTCTTGATTAAACTTTCTTCTTTTCACCCTCTCTCCATGCCCATCTCCTGGGGCGCCAATCACCCCCTACATGCCTGTTAACCACCTCCAATCCCCCAGGCCACGACCCCAGCCCCTTGTGGTCCTGAGCTTCACACTCACTCACTCACTCACACAGGAGCCGAGCTGGCGAGCTGCAGCCGCCATTCCTTCCTTGCTTCCTGCACCATTGCTAAAGAGCTATTATATTGCAAAGTGATATTCCATTGCAAAGTGATATTCCATTCGTAAAGGGCTATTATATTGCAAAGGACTATTATATTTCAAAATGCTACTCCATTGCAAAAAACTATTATATTGCAAAATGCTGTTCCATTAAACAGGTCTATTCCATTGCAAAGTGCTATTCCATTGCAAATTTCTATTCCATTGCAAAGTGCTATTCCATTAAAAGGACAATTGTACAATCATAGAAATTTACTGCACAGAAGGCGGCCATTCGGCCCGTCGAGCCTGTTCCGGCTCTCTGCAAGAGCACTTCACCTCGTCCAGTCTCCTACCCTTTCCTGTAGCCCTGATTTTTTTTTCCTTCACGTACTTATCCCATTCCCTTTTGAAAGCCACGATTGAATCTGCCTCCTCCACACTTTCAGGCACTGCATTCCAGATCTTAACCACACGCTGCCTAAAAAAGTTTTTCCTCATATCGCCTTTGCTTCTTCTGCCAATCACCTTAAAGCTGTGTCCTCTTGTTCTCGACCCTTCCGCCAATGGGAACAGTTTCCCTCTATCTACGCTGTCTTCACACCTCATGATTTGGAACTCCTCTATCAAATCTACTCTCAAACTTCTCTACTCTAAGGAGAACAACCCCAGCTTCTCCAGCCTATCCATATAACTGAAGTCCCTCATTCCTGGAACCATTCTTGTAAATCTTTTCTGCGCTCTCTCTAAGGCCTTCACATCCTTCCTAAAGTGCGGTGCCATGAATTGGACACAATACTGCAGTTGAGGCCAAACCAGTGTTTTATAAAGCTTCATCAAAACTTCCACGCTGTTCTACTCTCTGCCTCTATTTATTAAGACAAGGATCCCGTATGTTTTTTTAACTGCTTCCTCAAACTGCCCTGTCACCTTCAACGATTTGTGCACATCTACCCCCAGGTCTCTCTGTTCATGCACCCCCTTTAGAATTGTACCCTTTAGTTTATATTGTCTCTTCTCATTCTTCCTACCGAAATGTATCACTTCGCACGTTTCTGCATTAAATTTCATCTGCCACGTGTTCGCCCATTTCCCCAGCCTGTCTATGTCCTCTTGAAGTCGATCACTATCCTCCTCACTGTTCACTATACTTTCAAGTTCTGTGTTACCTGCAAATTTTGAAATTAGGCCCTGTACACCCAAGTCCAAGTCATTAATATATATCAGGTAAAGCTGTGGGCCAGGTGCCGTTGCCTGGGGAACACCACTGCATACTTTCCTCAAGTCCGAAAAACAACCATTCACCACTACGCTCTGTGTATTCGTGTCCATGCTGCCACTGTCCCTTTTATTCCATGGGATTCAACTTTTCTGGCAATCCTATTATGTGGCGCGTTATCAAACGCCTTTTGGAAGTCCATGTACACCACATCAACCGCATTGCCCTCATCAACCCTCTCTGTTACCTCATCAAAAACCTCAATCAAATGTTGAAAGTATATACAGACCCTTAATTTTTCATGAAATGCTTTGCCAGGCAAAAAGCTTTTACAAAGTGAAATAAAGTTGGTAAATGTAACAAGCAAACTTTCACTGATAAGGCAGGAAACATGGTTGTTACTGCAGGGGTTAGTGATAGTCAACAGAGATAAACAAACCCTCTCAGATTGTAGACATGATGTCTCTGGTGATCTTTCTGAGGTGAGAAGTTAAACCTTTGAAGCTTTGAATTGCAGACACGATATAACTCATGAACCGAACCAAGTGGTTCTCTGTCACCTTTGTAAGTAAACTTTAGGAGTGAATGAACAATTTTGGGCTGTGCTAAGGACAAACTGAATAATAGCCACACACGATGTGTGAGTGTAAACGTTTCACAGCTCAAACATCTCAGACCAACATTAAAGGAAGATTTCACTATCTCTGAATGAATGATTTAATGCAAAATACAAGGAAAGCTGTATAAAACACAGTCGCTAAAGAAAATCAGCACTGCAGTCAGAAGAAGGTGGCTTGGCCAGTCATCTTGCTTGTGAGGATCAAGCTGCATTCAGAGGAAGGAGGGGCCTGGTCAGTCTTTTCGTGTACGAGGACCTACAATCAACGCTGGACGGATCATCGGCGGCTGGTTGTATGTATGATTTCCTGTAATATTATTGGCGAACTGCTCGAATAGTGGTTGTGGTTTTGAATCTGTCTTAGGAACAATAAAAGGTTAAAGACAGAACCCGTGTGTCTGGTGTAATTTCTCATAAGTCTAAAGTCTGAACTCTATATCCTGTTGGACGGGGCGAGGGGTAATTCTACACGTCTTTCACAAGTTAGTTATATTCGATTTGCCTTTGACAAATCCGTGCTGGCTTCCCTTAATTAATCCACACTTGTCCAAGTGACTGCTGCTTATGTCCCGGATTATCGTTTCTAAAAGCTTCCCCACTATCGGGGTTAAACTGGCTGGTCTGTAGTTGCTGGGTTTATCCTTACAGCCTTTTTTTGAACCAGGGTGTAACATTTGCAATTCTCCTTTCCTCTGGCATCACACCGGATCTAAAGAGGATTGGAAGATTATGGCCAGTACCTCCGCAATTTCTACCATTACCTCCCTCAGTATCCTAGGATGCATCCCATCCAGTCCTGGTGATTGTCTACTTTAAGTACTGCCAGCCATTCTACTGCCTCCTCTTTATCAATTTTTATCCCATCTAGTATCTCATCTACCTCCTCTTTCACTATGACTTTGGCAGCATTTCTTCCTTGGTAAAGACAGATGCAAAGTATTCATTTAGCATCTCAGCCAGACCCTCTGCCTCCATGTGTAGGTCCCCATTTTGGTCCCAAATTGGCCCCACGCCTCTTCTTACTACCCTTTTATTATTTATATGCCAATATAACACTTTTGGATTCCATTTTTTGTTAGCTGTCAGTCTATTCTCATACTCCCTTTGCCCCTCTTATTTGCTTTTTCACATCCCCTCTGAATTTTCTATATTCCCGTTATACGCAGCACCTGATATTCCGTTCTATTGCTGTCAATGGAACTGATCATCAGGCACTTCGTATCCCCCTCCCTGGCCAGTGTCTCAGGTTGAACCGGACTGTTGTCCACCTCACTCTCCTGTTTGACCCTGAGCTGAGCTTCTGACCCCAGATCCTGTCCAACACAAAGACTGTGTCACATCGATCAGCTCCGCACCATCTGGCACAAAATCCTCATCCATATCTTTGTCTCCTCCAGACATGTCTAGGCCAATACTCTCCTGAACTGCCTCACATCTTCTACTCTCCATAAACATGAGCTCATCCAAAACACTGCTGCCTGTAACCTAACTCGCACTAAGTCCGAATCGCAGCTCAAACCTGCGCCCGCTGATCTACGCTCGCTCCCGGTCCAGAAACGTCTCAATTTGACAATTCTCCATCATTGCCTCGCCTCTCCCTATCTCTGTAAACTCCCCCAACTCTACAAGTCATACAATGTGTAGTAACTGCCTTACAAGAGCAGAGATGGCGAGGTTTGTTTTTTAATATCTCCGAGAAATCTACGTTGCTCCTACTCCGGTCTCATGTGAATCGCCCACATTTTTCAGCCCTCCATTTGTGGCAGTGCCTTCAGCTGTCCAGTCCAGTCCTCAAACTCTGGCATTAAATCCCTAAAGATCTCCATCTCTCTCCTCCTTTAAGATGCTTCTTAAAGCCTACCGGTTTGACCAAGGTTTGTTCATCTGTCCTAAATTGTGCCCTGGATTTTGCAGCCAGCAGTGAATTAACAGCGCTCGCTGTTCATTACACTACCTCTTGCCCACAGATTTTCTCCGGGTTTTGCTCAGGAATTTTGGTGAATAGAAATCCAAAACAGCGCGGCGCCCTCTACAGGGGATCTGGGTCCCGGGTGAACAGGTCAAGCAACTGTGCATCTCCTCAACCAATCAGATTAGAGAATCCTTACTGAAAAACTCAGCATCTGAACCAGGAAGTGTAAATTAGAATAGTTAACTCAGAGACAAATCATGCACAGAGAACGAAATGAAGAGAGAAAAGAAAGATGTGATTAAGAGAGTGAGAGATACAAGAGACAAAAGGAAAAGTTAAAAAATATTTATTTATATATTTATTTTTTGATTTTCAACAATATTTTTTTTCATTCTTCGGATGTGGGCGTCGCTGTCAAGGCTAGAATTTAATGCCTATTGCTAATGGTCCTTGAGAAGGTCGTGGTGAGCCACCTTCTTGAACCACTGCAGTCCGTTTGGTGAAAGCACTCCCATAGTGCTGTTAGGAAGGGAGTTCCATGATTTTGTCCCAGCAACGATGAAGGAACGGTGATATATTTCAAAGTCAGGATCATATGTGACTTGGACGGAAACTTGGAGATGATGGTGTTCCCATGCATCTGCTGCCCTTGTCCTTCTTGGTGGTAGAGTTTCTAGGTTTGGGAGATGATGTCGAAGAAGCCTTGGCAATTTGCTGCAGAGCACCTTGTAGATGGTGCACACTTTAGCCACTGTACACTGGTGAAAGTTTAAGGTGGTGGATGGTGTGCCTATCAAGCGAGCTGATTTCTCTTGGATGGCATCGAGCTTCGTGAGTGTTGTTGGAGGGGAACCCATCCGGGCAAGTGAAGAGTATCCCATCACACTCCTTACTTGTGCCTTCTAGATAGATGGTGGAAAGGCATTGAGGAATCAGGAGGTGAGACACACGCCGCAGAATAACCAGCCTCTGACCTGCTCTTGTAGCCACAGTAACTATGTGGCTGATCCAGTTTAGTTTCTGATCAATGGTGACCCCCCAGGATATTGATGGTGTGGGATTCGGTGATGGTAATCACGTTTAATTTCAAGGGGCGGTGGTTAGACACTCTATTGTTGGAGATAGTCAGTGCCTGGCACTTGTGTGGCGTGAATGATACTTGTCACTTATGTCGTCCAAGTATTTCTGCATGTGGACATGGACTGCTTCAATATCTGAGGATTTACGAGTGGAACTGAACACTGTGCATTCATCAGTGATCATCCACACTTGTGACCTTATGATGAAGGGAAGGTCATTGATGAAGCTGCTGAAGATGATTGGGCCTAAGACATTGCCCTGAGGACCTCTTGCAGCGATGTCCTGGGGCTGAAATGATTGGCCTCCAACAGCCACTAACACTTTCCTTTGTGCTAGGTATGACTGCAGCAAGTGGAGAGTTTTACCCTGATTCCCAGTTACTTCAATTTTACTAGTGCTCCTTGATGCCCCACTCGAGCTTATGCTGTCTTGATGTCAAGCGCAGTCACTCTCACCTCACCTCACCTCAGAAAAATTGCCATTTGCGCAAGGGAATTCCAAATTTCTACCACCAGTTGCATGTCAAATGTTTTCCTAACTTCACTCCTAGCTCTATTTTTTACGCTCTGTCCACTAGTACTAGACTTTTCAACCATCGAAAATTGTTTCTTTCTAGCTGCCTTATTAGTTTGTCTTAATATCTCCAAACCTAATAAATCCTTCCTAAGGTGCCCAGAACTGAAACCAGTCCTCCAGCTGTGATCTAACCAGGGCTTTCTATCACTGGAGAATAAGTAGCACACGCCTATATTGTAATCCTCTAGATGTAAACCCCAGCTTTGCATTAGCCTTGTTGATTGTTTCCGTACCTGCCCATGATATTTTAATGATTTTTTTATTCATTGGACGTGTGGACATCGCCAGCAAGGCCAGCATTTAGTGGTGGTCGTGAGCCGCATTCTTGAATACAACTGAGTGGCTTCCTAGGCCATGTCAGAGGGCAGTTAAGAGTTAACCACATTGCTGTGGGTCTGGAATCACATATAGACCAGAACGATAGATTGGCTTCTATTAGTGAACCAGATACATTTTTGTGACAATGTGGTAGTTTTGCCATTACTGATTTATTATTTAATTGACATTTATATTTATATTTAATGGCAATTTATATTTATATACATATATATATATATTTAAATAATTAATAGTCTGCACACACTCGGAGGTCGATCGCCAAACCCTCGTCAACACCTTCACCGAAGCGTACGAGAGCATGGGCCTTACACTAAACATCCGTAAGACAAGATCCTCTACCAGCCTGCCCCGGCCACACAGTACTGCTCCACAATTATCAAAATCCATGACGAGGCCTTGGACAACGTGGAACACTTTGCATACCTCGGGAGCCTACTGTCAACAAGAGCAGACGTCGATGACGAATTCCAACACCGCCTTCAGTGTGCCAGTGCAGCCTTCGGTCGCCTGAGGAAGAGAGTGTTTGAAGATCGGGACCTCAAACCCAGCACCAAGCTCATGGTCTACAGAGCAGTAATGATAACCGCCCTCCTGTATGCCTCAGAGACATGGACCATGTACAGCAGGCACCTCAAAGCACTGGAGAGGTACCACCAACGCTGCCTCCACAAGATTCTGAAAATCCATTGGCAGGACAGATGCACCAACGTCAGTGTTCTCGCTCAGGCCAACATCCCCAGCATCGAAGATTCAACCACCGTCTGCCCCACCTGCTACAGCGACTGTAGGTCCCGCATTGGACTCATCAGTCACCTGAGAACTAATTTTTAGTGTGGAAGCAATTCATCCTCGGTTCCGAGGGATGGCCTAAGAAGAAGAATTTAATTGAATTTACATTCCCGAGCAGCCGTGGGGGGGATTTGAACCCATCTCTCGGGATGACCTACTAGTCGAATAACATAACCACTATACTACTGTACCCATATGTACCCGGAACCCTAAGTCTTTTTGGAACTCCACTTTTTCTAGCCTTTCACCATGTAGAACGTATTCTGATGTATCCTTTTTGTTCCGAAGTGGCTGACCTCACATTTGCCAAAGCTAAATCCAGTTGCCACAATTTTGCTCATTCTCAATCTATTAATATCTCTACGTAATTTTGTGCTTCCATCAACACTGCTTACAATGCCGCCAATCTGTTTCTTCGTCCAACTTGGATATGTGGCTCTCAATTTAATCACCTAAGTCGATAATAAATACGGTTAATAGGTGAGGCCCCAACACAGAACCCTCAGGACACCCCTAGTCATATTCTTAAAAATGAAGTACCTGCCCATTACCCTTATACTGTGTTTCCTGTCGCTCAACCCATTTCCTAACCAGGACAATAATTTGCCTTCACTTCCATCGAGCTTCAACTTTACCCTACATTCCCTTATGAATGAATTTATCGAATGCATTTTTGCTCATGTCTTTTAGTTTTTAATGATTTGTGAACTGGGACTCACAGACCTCTTTGCTCCTCAAGTTAATAGCTTCCCATCATTTAGAAAATACTCCGAGTTATCTTAATTGGTTCCAAAGTGGATGAATATTTGTACAATGAACTCGATTTACCATCATTTTGCCCACTCACTTCAACTGTCTCTGTCGCTTACTACTACAGTGCCTCCAAACTTAGTGCGAACTTGGAGCTGCCGCACTCTGTTGCTCCGTCCAAGTTATTAATAAATGTGGTGAAAAGATGACGATCCAATACAGATATCTGGGGAACCGCACTTCTCACATCTGACACCGCTGCTAAAGAGCGTGTCGCTGGTGGGAGAGAGAATATTCCTCAAGTGAAG